>CM032448.1:133880678-133993178 GCA_019049505.1 Pachyrhynchus sulphureomaculatus | reverse complement strand
GCGGAACCTTTTTGCGTCCTGAAAGTGACATAATAATAAACAAAGGTGACTAAAAATAGTTTAAAATAGGTAATACCACTTTCTGGCTTTCTTGGAAGCAAATCCACAGCCGAATATATATAATTACTGATTACACGTTGTCTCAGACAAAAACTCGGAACTCCCAAAATAGTTTTTTACTAATTCATGTTCGAGTGAATCGAAGGATGAAATTTCAAAGTCACTCTACAGGATGACTCTTGAAAATTACACTTAAACATCGAGATTTTTATCTATTATAGTTTTTAATGGTGTCTGTACTTCCCTGTAACATATTGCAACCTATAGTACACTTATTAGTTAATCCATTACATCCGTATGAAGTTAAACTTTTCGTACTTCGTACCACCGTCGTTAAAAACTCAATTATATGAAGCACCACCCCCCACCCTCCATTGGATTGAACAGTAATGAATTGCATTTTCCATCTCTATACAACTTGTAAGTGAGCAAAAGCAGCATGACTCGTTGTTTCCGTACACATGCGCCTCGTTAAGACATTTAGGAAATTTCCTTGAGAGCCCTTGCTGTACTGATAAAAAAAATCGGTCAAGTGATTATTTACTCAGTACTTTCTGAGCAAACAGTTAGTTCTAATTTAGATTTTCTCTAGAATTGAACACATTAAAAAGAACACCATCATTTTCAGGTTTCTCTACTCCAAGAATCTTGAAAAGGACATGTAGTGAGATGATTTTAGGGTCATATATCTTAGGCAAAATAAGTCGCATCGGGTCATACTTAGCATCAGTTTAGAGGGAACATTTGACAGTAGTCAGTTGAGGAAGATCGACATGTAAATAGCCATGACATCGCCAAGAAACTAAAACACCATCAACAAATAGTTTTAAACTATTTGGAGGAAGCTGGCTACAAAAAAACATAAAGTTTGTGTGCCACATGATTTGATGCTAGGTTGCTCGGTCGGATTTCCATTTGCGAGTCTCTACAGAAACGCAACCAGCCATTTCTGTATGGTGGAACACGTACAAGAATAACGTGGGAAAAAAATTGTGGTCGAAAACGGATGAAGCTCCACAAATAAGAGCACAGCCCGAATTGACGCCAAAAAAGGTGATGCTGTGTGTTTGGTGAAATTGGAAGGAAATCGTGTATCGTGAGCTGCTGCAGCCTGGCCAATGGATTGATTCTGCACTCTACTCTCAGCAATTGACAAGATTGAAGGAAGCGATTGAAAAAATCGGCCGTAATTAGATAACCGAAAGGGTATCGTCTTCCACCATGATAACGCCAGACCACACCCTTTTTTTGACGACTCGGCAAAAATTGAGAGAGCTTGGCTGGAAAGTTTTAATGCATCCACTGTACAGCCTGGACCTTAGACCCTCAGTATACGATTTATTTCGGTCTCTATAGAACTCCCTAGATGGTGCTAAGTTTACAAAAGAGGCCTAGGAAAACACATACATATTTAGTTTCATAAAGTTCTTTTAAAATAAAAAAAAAACCATTTGTTAATTTTGACTTTAAAAGCTCATTACTTTTGCGACAATTTAATATAATAGCAACTCCTTCTTTATCTCTTCATCGCCTTATATATTTAAATGTAAATAATTAAACTTAAAATTTGGTAATCATTTCAACTATATTTAATATAAAAAATACAGCAGGTATTAAATAAGGTAGGCCTCACCTTAGCCTATAAATCATCAGACAATTTGAGGAATATCTTAGGAAATCCCGAAGACAAAATTCCTAATTGTGAGAAAAGTGGAATTTTATGAAATTAGTAGATGATTGCAACAAAAAATATGTTGGGCAAACTAAAAGGTCAATTAAAACACGATTTAAAGAAGATTTAGTACATTTAAAATACAGTAGAACAGAAAAGTCTAGCATTGTCGAGCATGCCCTTGAAGCTGATCATACTGTAACATTAGATAACACTGGTCAACACAAGTCTTGTTTCCTTTATTTTTTTTTTTTGTTATTGGGTATTTCTATAGCCCTGACTATGAAAAACATACTGGGAGATTGCTAACAGCTTTACCTTTTGAAATATACAGTTTTATTATTTTGCCAAAAAAATACAAAAAAATAATACATTATGTTAACACAATTTCTATTGAACACTAGCAAATGATCTTTTATAACATTTTCTTGATAGAACGACTTTAGATAGATCTCGTTGCAAACTCCAGCAGTAGTCTGCCATCATATGTGAGTCCCACCGCCCCTGATAACGCTCTTCCATTGTCCGAAGATCCTGATGAAATCTTTCACCCTGCTCCTCACTAAAATCACCCAGATTTTGTGGAAATCGGTCTAAATGCGAGTGCAGGAAGTGGATTTTTATGCTCATGTTGCACCCTAGCTTTTGCAAGTTCGATAGCATCACTCAACAAGCTCGACATGGTCGTCAGATTTCTTTTTGCCTAGGAAGCTACTCATAACCAAAACAAATGAATTCCAAGCTTTGGATTCGACTTCAGTCATTGATTTGACAAAATTAGGATCTTTCACGAGTTGCCTAATCTGTGGCCCATCAAAAATACCAGTTTTCAATTTTTCTGAACTTAATCCTGGAAACTTGCGTAAAGAAAATTAAAACATTTGACATTAATTTTGTTTACAATTTTATAACAGTAATAAAAATAAATAAAATGTTCCGAAGTTGTTTTTAATACTAATCCTCGTTGGTTAAGTTTCAAATATTAATTTAAACATGTTTTCTCATAGTTCCAATTAATTAGTTAAACATAACAGAAAAATAATATAGATAGTAGATGGTGTATGGAGACTTTTTGGACTACTGAGTAGAAAACTCTACTTTTGAATAATCCAGCTTCTAATGCAAGCACTGGAAATTTACTTGTCTATCTAGCAGCAGCAGCAGTGTTTCAGCGAGCCTAATTTTTTCCTTATTTCCTGCCTGCCATTTTAAATTAAATCTTAACCTCATCCAGAGTGCTTAAACCAAAGCTTCTTGAATATAAGAAAGCCCCTTATTGTCGTACACTTTGAACGTTCTTTCATCAATAACTTTTAGTTTATTTCCTTCTTCAATCCTCATTTTTTCGAATGCAAATACTGGAAAACTTAACGGATTTTTGGAAAATTTCGTTAAAGTGACGATAATTTGATAACTAAGAAATTTGTTTAAATGATGCGATTTTTATGGCTATGTGGATAACTTTAAAAAAATCCTTATGTCGTTCAAAAACTGTAGGTTCGTTTCCTATTGCAATCATTTTGTTCGAGATTTATCGTGCCGACAGAGAAATAGACGAACTAACTGAAGTAATTGGGAAACAATGTATTGTGTGATTTAGGGGAACTGTATATATGTTACAAGACAATACGTTTTAGTGTTCCTTACTAAAATTGAAAAACAGAACACTTATGAAATTACTTCGGTGTCCGTCCGTCACAGCCGATTTTTTCCGAAATAATTTGACGTAGGCAGTTGAAATTTGTCATAAATAAAGGAACTGATAACCTATTCATAGCCGTGCATTTTCAAAATTGTCATTTTGAAAAAAAAAAAATGTTAACAAAAATGATTTTTTTTTAAATAAAGGTGTCGCAATTCTCTACCAGACGTGATAAAAAATTTTCATTGTTGTTATTTGATTAAAAAACAAGTGTAAAAAAAAGGTGGTTAGAATGACTCCAACAAAATTTTTTTTAATGGCATCGGAAACCTGTAATCCAGTAAATAACTCACTTATGAAATTTTATTGTACTTATTATGTACTTATTATATAACTTTTAGCTTCTAAAATGTATGTATGATAATGAAAACAACTTATCTCATGGAAGTTCTACAACCGTAAGACCTAGATTTTTCTATTTTTAAACTACACCAAAATCAATAAGTAAAATGTGCCCAACTTAAAAGACATACTCAACAGTATTTTAAATAAATGCTATCCTTTTCTCGCTGATCTTAAGAGCTATCAATCTCAAAGATCTGCCACAAAATTATCTTATATCATCTAACCCAGGGGTGCTCAAACTTGAACTGCTGGCGATCTACCTCAATATTCTTAGACTACGATCGATCGACTCTGAGAGGCTGCAAGTAAGTGTGATGCAGGATTGTCGTCTAGGTAGGGTGTATCGTGGCATAGATATTAGTTTTCCGCACAATATGCATTTTTTTAGTCAAGGTAAGTGTAGGTCTGCTCTAAAATGTCAATGAAAAAACTCATAATTATTCAAAATTGCGAGTTTATTGGTTCTTACAAAACAAACGAGTTCTACTGTCTAAACTTAACTAAAGAGTGACTTTGGATGTTGAAGCGTGGCACTGCATGTCCTCAGCATACTTTTCATAAGATGTTACGTAATTACCGAGTGCTAATCGCAAGCATGATGACATATGTTCGTCTGCACTAACTCATTTTCAACAGAACATGAGTCCATGTTAAACTGACTTGCTATTTCAGTAGCTAATTCCTCAATGTTTTTACACGAAAAAGGATAACTCATAAATGAAGCGATATTTGCCAATTTACTGAAATCATAAAAACGTATTTCGAATTGGCCCAAAATATTAGATAATTCTGCATCATAAAGATCATAATTCAACTGAGGAATCCTTGCTTTCAAAGACGGAAAATTTTTCAGATCCTTTCTTTTCAGTTGATCTATCATAAGTTGCAATTTACTTTTGAATGCGTTTATTGCGCTAATCATCTCAATAATAGTTTTTCCTTTACCTTGAAGCTCCAAATTAATGGTGTTTAAATGCATTGTGATGTCTGTCAAAAATGCCAAATCAGTCAGCCATTTTCCGTTTTTCAGCATCTGAGTGTCATCACCTCTTTCGTCCAGAAAAGCTGTTATTTCGGGCAATAATTCTTGAAACCTTTCTAGGAATTTTCCGCTACTTAACCACCTGACGTCCGTGTGAAGAACTAAATCAGTATGTTCAGCTGACTCACTATCTTCCAACTGCAATTTAAAGAGCCTTCGTTGCAAGCTACGTGCACGGATAGAATTCACAATTTTTATTGCAATGCCCATAATCTCCT
Organism: Pachyrhynchus sulphureomaculatus; assembly: GCA_019049505.1. Classification (NCBI taxonomy): domain Eukaryota; kingdom Metazoa; phylum Arthropoda; class Insecta; order Coleoptera; family Curculionidae; genus Pachyrhynchus; species Pachyrhynchus sulphureomaculatus. The sequence goes on along the minus strand of CM032448.1, from coordinate 133,988,139 downwards.
CCATGTTTAGAACTTTTGAACACAAAACTTGTTGATGTATAATGCAATGGAAGGAGAAAAATGAAGGGAAATCATCATTAGCTCGACACAATGCCACAAAACCGTTTTTGTTTCCAGTCATTGCTGGTGCTTCATCGGTTGTAATGCACACTAGTTTATATATTGGTAGCTTGTAGTTTGTTACATAATTGAAGAAAACGTCATATATATCTTCGCCACGGGTCTTTCCTTTCAGAGGAATCATTGTTAAAAACTCTTCTTTAGCCGACATGTCATTGAATACCATTCGAATAAAAATACACAGCTGGGCAGTGTCTGTCATATCGGTGGATTCGTCGAACTGTAAAGAAAAGTATGCACATTCCATGATATCATGTTTTAGTTTATCTGCCATGTCCTGACTCTGACTTCAACACGCCTTGTGACAGTCGGACGAGATAACTGAAGTTCTCTAATAGCAGACATAATCTCTGTTTTATTTTTAAAAATCTCCAGATAAAGTCTCACCCGCTTCAATAAATGCTTCCTTCACAACCAATCCATCATCAAATGGTTTCTTGTGTTTCGCCAATATATGAGATATTTTTAAATGATGCGATCGTTGCAGCTTTTGATTGTTTGGCTGGTCTTGTGAACATGGTTTGTTCTTTTTTCAAACAAGTTATCAAATCACGTACTTTTCGTTTTCTTAATTCACTCTGTGACGGAAAATCTTTTTCATAGTTTTAAGAACCGTTTTATGATGCCTCTCTAAGTCCCCACGCTTAGGTATTGCAACTGACGCACGGCAAATGAGACAAATGCACTTATCCTTTACCATACAAAAGAAAAATTCTTCCTCCTAATCGTTATTAAAATGATAAGTTTTACTTTTCTTCGCCGCACTCATTTTGGACTATTTATTAATAAACTTTGTATCGATGTATGGCCTTCAAGTTACAACTCAGACTGACTCCTGCAGGCGCAACATTTATATCGGCGCGAACGAAGTCTCGAATGTTCCCGTCAAACACGCCGCCCGAAGTTTCTAGAAAAATCGGCGGGAATCAAAAACGCGGCTTTTCTTTGACCGTACCGCGCGTTTCTTTGATAAAGCCGCCTTTTGCCGCTAGCACGGGGTTATTACGATAAAAGAAAGTGATGAGGGGGTTATTCTGGCCTAATTGTGGTTCCAATAAATTTTACTAGTTTATTCATTACATTTTGTTTTAGTTACCTAAAACGAAATCTGTGAATAGTTTTATATCGGAATTTTTTTCTCGAGATCGACTCAAAAAGCACTCGCGATCGACTTGTCGATAGCGATCAACCGTTTGAGCACCCCTGATCTAACCCATATAATTAATTGTTGCCTGGAGAGTAGGTATTTTCCAGAGAGCTGGAAAGAGTCTATTGTGTGCCCTGTTGCTAAAGTTAAAAATCCTTTGACCACCAGAAATTTGCGTCCTATTAGCTTGTTACCAGTTATGTCAAAAGTCTTGGAAAGGGCACAGGTTTCAGAATATCTCTTGATTAATGAGTTGCTCTCCTTGCATCAATCTGGCTTTCAAAGGAGTCATAGCAGCCGTCGATCAACGGCTTTATTGAATTTAACTTCTAGCATAATCAGAGCTATTAACAAAAATATGGCTGTTATATGTCTCGCTAGATTATTCGAAGGCCTTTGATGTGCTGGATCATAATCTACTTTGTGCTAAACTGCACTAGCTGGGCTTCGCTGATCACTCCGTACAATTTTTCTATAGCTGTTTGTCGGGTAGACGGCAGAGGGTGCGAATGAATGATGTTTGTTTAACTGCTGCTAAAATTATCTCGGGAGTGCTCCAGGGTTCAGTACTGGGGCCTCTTCTGTTTCTCATGTATACTTCTTGATATATTCAAAACTGCTGCATATTCATCGGTTCAGTCGTATGCTTCAGTTGCTTCATTTCATTGAACCATCGGATCCTGAGTCTACAGCTGAAAATTTAAATCAGGATCTCATGGCCTTGTCAGCTTACTCGGATGAACATAATTTGAGGCCAAATCCAGACAAGATGCAAGTTTTATGGTTTTGCAAGGAAAATCGGCGACCAACCTTGAGTCTGGCATTGAAACTGAGGCTGGCTGATCGAAATTTGCTGTTCTCTAACTGTGTCAAGAATTTGGGTCTTTGCATTGATACACATCTTAGATTCACACAAAAAGGTTTTATATGCAAATCGTTTTATCCTTAATTTTAAGATGTGTGAGTCTTTGGTCTTGTCTTCATTTCATTATTGTAGTAATGTGTACTATCCCTGCTTGGATGTGGTTTCAAAGAGACGATTGCAGTATGTACAGAATGTTTACTGTAGGTTTATATTCCATTTGAGGAAATATGACCATGTATTTTTAAAAATAAATGAGTTAAAATAGTTAAATTTTGCTAACACTGTGCAACTGCACCTCGTAATATTTTTAATGAGGCTCTTAGGAACTTCAGTCTCGATTTATTTAAGGGAGAGGCTAGTGTCCCGAAATTTTGTACATGATAGGTATATTAGACGGCCTGGTCGCTTCACTAGGCCTCAGCAGCACACTGCCTTGTTTCAGCGCAATTTTACATATAACGCGCTAAATACATATATACAATACCATGAATCCAGATCTGAAAACGTGTACTATTGGCCAACTTCGCCGATTATATAGGGAAGAGCTGTCAAATTAGCAGAATTCTCAGAGGTAGTTTATTTGCATTTTAATGTCTCTTCTCGATTATCAATTAAGTTTTACTATATTAGTCTATAATTGTTGTTTGATTTTTGTTTGTAAGCGCGTTGTGTGTCGAGGAGGTTAGATGTAAGAGAAAGCAATGGTTAAATCTCGCCTCTTCATACCACCCGATATGTGTGGGCAATATGTACTCACATCACATGTATTTACATCTTAATAAAGACGATATTTATTCATTTTATTTATTTATTTATTTAAATTACGAGCAACTAATCGTGACTGTAATTATTGAGCGGGTTAAGTTTTAAACTTAGACCTAAATTTTGAAAAAAAAGATCCATTTTGGATCAAATGGCATAAAATGGCGGGCAATTCAGTTGTGTATTTTTGCTATAACAAAAGGCATATTTTCGGAAAGACAGTTTTTTTAATTTTGTAGGTTATGTGCGCACTTGAGCGACTTAAAACCAACGAGGATTTGTTGGAAATTTCATTATGAAGAGTTTACTTCCTTTTTAGTCTCGATCTGACTTACATAAGCGGAATTATTCACATTTGAAGTTAAAAAAACCGGTCAAGTGCAATTTGAACTTGCACAATTAGTGTTCCGTACGTTGATTGTTTTTAAATTAAAAAATTTTGTTAGGGTGGTATAAAATGATCAACGACTTCACAAAACACACCCCAAATGAGTTTTCAACAAAGTTTGTTTCCAATCTTTACTGAAAACTGGTGACCTTGAAATTTTTTTTTTTTTTTTTTATATACCAAATAAATTATTAAAGGTAATGCACTCAATTCAATTTTTTTTTTTTTACTATTTTTTCGATTTTTCAGTTTTGCAGTATTACTATTTTTTTAATTTTTATTTTTTTTTCTTTTGTTTTTTAAAAACTTTTTTGATTTTCCAAATTTTTATTAATTTTCATTTTTTTAAAGTTTTATAACGAATCGTCGATTTTTTCAAACTTTCGAAGTTTTTTTGCATTCTTATTGATTCTTTCCACTTTTGAAAATTTTTCAATTTGTAACAATTTTTTTCGATTTTTTAATTATTTTTGATTTTGTTCAATTTTTTTTAAATTTCTTCCCCTTTCGAATTTTTCAGTTTTTAACTTTCAAATTACGTTTCAAATTACACAACTGATTTTTCCATTTTTAACAATTTTTATCGATTTTTTAATCTTTTTTGCGATTTTTTGTGTTTTTATGATTTTTTTTTTTCGATGTTTGACGATTTTTAAGTTTTTTAACGATTTTATTTGGATTTTTTAAAATTTTTCTCGGTTTTCAATTTTTTTTTCTTTTACTATTTTTTCGATTTTTCAATTTTGCAATATTACTATTTTTCAATTTTTATTTTTTTTTTCTTTTGTTTTTTAAAAACTTTTTTGATTTTCCAAATTTTTATTAATATTCATTTTTTTAAAGTTTTATAACGAATCCTCAATTTTGTCAAACTTTTGAAGTTTTTTTGAATTCTTATTGATTTTTTCCACTTCTGACAATTTTTCAATTTGTAACAATTTTTTTCGATTTTTTTAATTATTGTTGATTTTGTTCAATTTTTGTTAATTTTTTCCCGATTTTCAGATTTCCCTTCCCTGAAAACTGGTGACCTTGAAATTTTGTTTTTTTTTTACATACCAAATAAATTATTAAAGGTAATGCACTCGTGATAATTTTCGTTCAATCTATACCCCGTGGAGAATATTCCAGAATTTTTTCAAAATTTTTTGATCAGTACTTTTCGAGATAAGGTAGGGGACAGCGATTTTTTAAAAGTAATACGAAGAAAAGTGTGCGCAAGTATTACATTATATATATATTTTTTTACTCGTGTTTTCACAAGCTTTCATTTGACACCACACTCGATGACCTAGTAAAAAAAATTTTTTTTCACTTCCGATTTCACCCCTCAAAACGAACCCCTTAAGTCAAAATTTATGTTACGGTGGTATAAAATGATCAGTGACTTCACAAAACACACCCCAAATGAGTTTTCAACAAAGTTTGTTTCCAATCTTTACTGAAATCTGATGACCTTGAAATTTTTGTTTTTTTTTATATACCATATACATTATTAAAGGTAATGCACTCGTGATAATTTTCGTTCAATCTACACCCCGTGGAGAATATTCCAGAATTTTTTCGAAATTTTTTGATGAGTACTTTTCGAGATAAGGCCCGGGACAGCGATTTTTCGCGATTTTTTAAAAATAATGCAAAGAAAAGTGCGCGCAAGTATAATATTATATATACATTTTTTACTCGTGTTTTCACAAGCTTTCATTTGACACCACACTCGATGACCTAGTAAAAAAATTTTTTTTTCACCTCCAACTTCACCCCCCAAAACTAACCTCTTAAGTCAAAATTTAATTCTCAAAACTACGTGGCTCTGATGAGGCCATCAATTCCTATATTATTACCAAATTTCACCTTTCTATGTCAAATAGTTTCGGAGAAAATCGGGTGTGACAGACAGACAAACAGACAGACAGACACCGAAGTGATCTTATAAGTGTTCCGTACGGAACACTAAAAAACGCGTTTGAAAACTTCATTTGTTTATAAACAAAAGAGCACAAGTTTTTTGAGGTCCAAAACGCAGGACAATACTCCTGGTGATATCCCAGAGGGAATAAAATCATAACATTGCTGTATCTGTGCAATTTCAAATGCTTTTTTTACTGCAGTATGTGTAGAAAGTTTTTTTAGCCATCACAAACAAGTTTGCTTTTTAAAAATTGATTTAGGGTGTGCCTTATGAAGCCACTGATCATTTTATACTTCCATAACAAAAATTTGTATTTTAAAAGCAACTACGGCACGGAACACTAATTGCGCAAGTCCGATTTGTACTTGCCGATTTTTTTTTTAACAAGGAAAGTAAAAATTAAATAGAAACACAATACGGTTGCCTAGGCATTGACAAAGAACTAATATACGCAGTAAAAGATCTCTACGAAAACAACACAGTGAACATAAAAATAGGACATAAAATAGGGAAGAGACTTCAAACATCAAAAGGCCTATTACAAGGATGCTCTACATCCCCAACACTATTCAAAATATACCTCGAACAAACATTAAAAAAATGGAAGCAAAAATGTAGTGGAATGGGAGATTATTTATATACTCTAAGTTTCGCAGACGACCAAGTAATCATAGCGCAAGATGAGGAAGACCTCAGTTATATGGTAAGAAAACTGAAAGAAGACTACACTAAAGCAGGACTAGCAATAAACTTTAATAAAACGGAATATCTAACAACAAAGGAGGGAAACGTGGAGAATCTAGAAGTAGATAACGAGACAATAATCAAAGGAACCGATAGATTTAAATATCTAGGAACCATCATTTCAAAAAACGCAACATCAGAAGAAGAGATTAAAGCTAGATTAGGACAAACGCGAACATGCATAAGACAATTAAATTCGATCCTGTGGGACAAGCACATTACAAAGAGAAACAAAACACGCATATACAAATCAATAATACAAAGCATAATGACATACGGGTCAGAAACATGGACGATCAACAAAAGAAATAAATCTAAAATTAACGCGGTAGAGATGGAGTATTGGAGAAGATGTTGTAGAGTGGCACGTATGGAGAGAATAACAAATGAAGAAATAAGAAGCAAAATGAACATCAAAGAGAACGCAATAAACACCATTGAAGAAAAATGATTAAAATGGTATGGACACATAAGACGAAGCGAAGATAATAGGTGGATAAAGAAATTAACGGAGTGGAGCCCTAGAGGGAGAAGAAAAAGAGGAAGACCCAGACGATCGTGGAGAGACGATGTGGACGAGGCTATGGAGGACAGGGATCTAACAGATGGAGACTGGGAAGATAGAAACGGATGGAATCAAAGGCTGAGAGAAGGAAGACAGCGTCAGCTGTAGAAAATCCTTGTTATTTATATATATATATATATATATATATATATATATATATATATATATATATATATATATATATATATATACAATCTTAGTTGGGGAACTCGGCAAATTTGGGCGTGATAAGAAATCACACAATTTTCATTAAGCCGCCAATATTTCGGTCCTGGATTGGGACCTTCTTCAGGGCAGAAATGAGAAGTGCAAAGATTTCGTTAGCCTGAATGGCCGTAGGTTATACATACAAAAGTTGTTACATATAAAAGTTGGTTAATCCATAAAATATATGGCGGTGGCCATATGTGGTGGTCACAAGTGAAATAATTAACGATGTTCTCAACATCCAAGGTTCCCAATTACATCCATGTGTTAAATTTGTTTTTTAGAATTTTGTCTACAGTGTTTTAATGTGTATTTTATACATTTTATGGATTAACCAACTTTTATATGTAACAACTTTTGTATGTATAACCTACGGCCATTCAGGCTAACGAAATCTTTGCACTTCTCATTTCTGCCCTGAAGAAGTTCCCAATCCAGAACCGAAATATTGGCGGCTTAATGAAAATTGTGTGATTTCTTATCACGCCCAAATTTGCCGAGTTCCCCAACTAAGATTGTATTTTTAATAATTTTGGTAGATACGGCAACTTTTTGCTTTCTTTCTTTATTCTATATATATATATATATATATATATATATATATATATATATATATATATATATATGTATATATATATATATATATATATATATATATATATATATATATATATATATATATATATATATATATACATACAATACAGTTGCATACAGTTATCTGAGCTGATATTTTGTAAATATATATTTTTTTGAATGCTCTTAATAAATTTCATGTTTATACTGATTTCTTAAATTTTTTTATTTCTCAACTTTTTCTTGACCTGCAATTTACTTCTTTATTTAACAAAAAAAAATAGATATTTAGTCATAATTAAAAATAATATTTATGTACCCTCAGCATACCATACATACCTCCGAACATAAGAACAATTTCGCACGGCTATAGAAAAAAAAACCTCTATAACATCTTGAGAATTTTTTTAAGGTCTGGTTAGCTGTCTGGTCTTAATAAGAGATGTAAATTAGCTTTCTACAAGGTGTCCCGTAAAAAATTAATTTTTTAAATGTTTATAGTAAAGGAAAAACGATTAGATAATAGAAAAAAAAAACATTATTGTATTACGAACATTCTCGGAAAATTATATCTTAAAAATAATAACCTCTAAATGTAGTGTCACGTTCCCTACTCTCTACCAAACCAGTGGTGACATTATTGATTACTACTTGGTATGTCATAACATCTTCAGTTACCCTCTTACCCAGCTTTGTATGCTGATTCTCTCTCCTTCTCTCTCTCTCTCTCTCAATCCTTTCACCCCAATAGGATTATCGGTGACATTATTTAGTTGCTGCCTCTACAGTCAATCTCCAGGCATCTCGATCCTGCGCGACCTGACTTGACTCGTGCGAAACCAAGAAGTGATCTTACTTGGTCAGACCATCTTGTTGGAGACCATCCCCTTGATCTTCTAACTTCTACCTTCCCCGTTACTATAAGCTTTTCCATGGCATCCACTTTCCTCATAATGTGGCCAAAATATTTCAAGTACTCTCTATTAATTCTATTTAAAACTCTGCCATTTATACTAAGCTCTTCAAAAATACATGCAATAGTACGATGTTCAGTATACGATACTGTGAGGATTCTTCGATATGCCCACATCTCAAACGCATCGCTTCGTCTCTTGTCAGCTAGTTTGATGGTCCATGTTTCCGATGTGTAAGTTGCTATGGGTAATATGATGCTGGATAGCAATCTTAACTTTATGTTTTTTGTGACGGTTGGATCTTTCCAGACCTCAGTAAGTTTGATCGTCGAGTTTCTAGCCATAACCAAACGACTTCTGACTTCCGCTTCAGAGCAACCATTGTGTGTTACTAGGGATCCCAAATAGATGAAATGGTCTACAACTGTGAAACCAGCAATTTCATTTATGTGTGACAGATCTTCATTACGATTAACAATCACTACTTTGATTTTCGCTCTGTTCATTGTCAATCCAATTGCTAGTCATTTAGAGGCGCTCCATAATTGATTCTAGGTCTTGTATTGAAGTTGCAAGTATGACAGTATCATCCGCATATTTAAAGTTATTTAGCTTTTTTCTACCGGTTGCCACACCCTCACCCCAGCCATCCAGAACAGACCTCATTATATGTTCACTATATATGTTTATGTTTGCTGAATCAGAGATCTTTTAATTTTCATCAAAGTCAAAAGTTCATAATGGCGCTATTTCAATCAAAAATTTCGTTTAATTTCTTTAGACTTTTTGTGGCTCAGGCTTAAGGGGTTAGTCTACTTTACCACTTTAAAAAAATCTAATTTCTTTTTAAGAGCGTTTTCGAAAGTATACGCCATGAAAAATGTTGTTACAAAATTTTATAAGGATCCAAGCATTCCTTCTATATATTTGAGCACGTTATTAAATGGATCTCCGAATGCTCATCTCTGTACGCGCGCTCGCTCTGCTCCTCTTACTCGCCCTCCACTTTCCTAAATAGAGCTGCTCCCGACTGTAATTACAAACTGTTATTCACAGTATGAGACCTTTCTATTGGATTTTTCGGAGCAAAACAAGACCTTGAGGCCTATCTAGACTGTTATTTCGGAGCGTGTTTTGAAGTTAAATAGTTCAGGCTAGTTTTTTAATGCGTTTTTCTCGAAACAACGTTTTTGCATCTTTATGAAACTTTTACTATATATTCAGCACATGTGTGGCTATGGCCGGAACTAGAATAAAGTCAAAATTGTCACTTTTACTATTTTTTTTGTCAAAAGAAATAGCAAAAAAAAACACATTTTTACAGTTTATTTTCTAACATTCGCCATTTTGTTATTTTTGCATAAAAGTGAATAATTCTAATTCGTGTCCTAGCTACAGTCCTATATAATGTAAATCGTTTTGGTTTTTGTGTTTCAGAGCAGCCAAAGCTGAAAAAACGTCAACGCCACGGTCATACCTTTTTTTGACATACTATATTCGCCTCGCATTTTGTCATAAAAGAAGCTATGTAAAATAAATAAAAAATATTTTTTCTTATATTTCAAGAATGTATTAATACAGCTCTAAAAGAATTACGTTGATATTTATAATAGATACCGCTAGAAAAATTCGCAAAAATACCTTTTCTTTCGGCTGTCTGAACTGACTCCTTAACTACTGAATATGTTTGTTTTTGTCGAGATGGTCTCCTCATAGAGAATTTTCCAGTACATAACTTCGTTATCACCCTCATTATTTTCCTGCTTACAATATCGCTCTAAATTAATAGCGGTTGTTCGGTTTTTAACATCCTCAAGAAAATAGAGGCGACTATTCGTCCTGACGACGTCGCCGTTAAAGTACTAGTTAGTATATACCACTTCACACTGAAACCCAAACGGTAATTTTGCAAAAAAGGTAAGCGGACCTTGCCAAACAACCACCGACTAGTCGCACTGCTTTCGATAATATCGTAAATAATGAAAAAGGCTATTAATCAGCATCTTCTAATATATCTTAAAGAATTGAATATCATTAGCGAACTAAGTTGGGAATGTGGAATTCTTGGCACAATGACACTGCTCAGTATATATCACCACTATACAAAACACTTTATTTTTGCACTCGACGCGCGTTTCGCTAACCATGTTAGCTTCATCAGGAGCGATGATTGACTACGTGTTGAGTGCAAAAATAAAGTGTTTGGTGTAGTGGTGATATATACTGAGTAGTATCATTAGCGAAGCAAAGATCAACAGGAAATCTTCTTAACTTATGTTACACCTGTTTGGAAGAAGGCAATTGAACACTTTGAAGAACCTCGCATGCACTTGATATATCCAAGGCATTCGACTTTGTTTGGCATGGTGGATTGTTGGCTAAGTTTTGTTTATGGCTCTCATGTTTCCTCATGGAGCGTTCTTTACGGTCTGTCTCCCACTCTTTTTCTCATTTATATTAATGATCTGCTGAAAAAGACTAGGAATCTTATCAACATAACCTTACGTTTATTTCTTCGTTCCCTTTGAATGCTCGAGGATCGGCTGCTCATGCAAGTACCCGCAGATAGCTGGAAGTCATTCAACTTAATAAGGACGTAGAAGAAATTCAATCTTGGGTTGACAGTAACTAAGTAGAATTTGACGCTACAAAAACCCAGGCGGCAGTCTTTTTTGAAAAAGGTAACGTTGCTGAACCCGATATAGTTGTCGAGACACTCCTTACTCTAACATCGTCACTGGATTTGCTGGGCGTCAATGTAGGTCCTCGGCATGAACATGTTGCCAGCATACCAAAAAGACCTTCTTAAAACCTGGGAATATTGCTTCGAAGTAAAAAGCTTTACACTTCACAACAACCGTTAACTCTTTACAAAGCCCAAATTCGACTAAAGATGAATACTGCTCCCATATTTGAGGCTCTGCTCCCAAACATACACTGCATTTGATGGGTTCTATTCAGAAGAGAGCTGTTCGCCTGCTTGAAAACCCAGAATTCACCAGCAGCCTTTATTTCTTGGAACATCAAAAAACGGTTGGCAACTTGAGAATTTTCATGGAAAGAGTTCGATAGATGTATCCCGCTTAATTTTTCCTAAGGACAGTCAAAGGATTGGAAACATGCAGGCTTACTCTCATCACAGGAAGTTTCTCTTACAGAAATTAACAGGAAAAGTTCTTGTTCTCGCTTTTTGGGACAAGTTATGATACCTCGTACAGATTACTTGGAACATGGCAAGACAGTGACTGCAGAATATTATTCTTCATCATAAACTAAACTTCGACAAAAAAATACAGGAAAAATATCTAAAGGAAAGCTGTTTTTGAAAGAACAATGCGCCTGCTTATAAATCTCCTTTAATTTTGCAAAAAACAAACGAATTAGGCTTTGCACTGATTGGTCATCCCTCATATTCCCCAAATTTAGTTCTCTCAGACTATTATCTATTCCCACAACCAAAAAAAACACCATTTAAAAGGACATAAATTTCATTCATATGAAGAAGTGATCAATGTCATCTTTTTTTTCAGGGAGGTATCTACCTTATGGATAACGAAGCAGTCTGCATCACCTTAAGGGTGTCCCAGAATCCTCCAATTATGTGGTGATTCTCCAGCCGGCGTGGCTGGCATACTCACTAAACCTCCTTGTGAGCTGGGTCTGCGACCCTTTACCCCTCTTACAATGTGACGATTATTCTTCATATAGGGGGTGTGAGTTTTAAAAGCCTGTGGGTGAGTTTCTGATGTGTAGATCTACGCTACCTTCACCTAAGTCTAATTGAAAACTAAAAGCTAAGTTCCCGGCTACTTCGGGAGTGTTGTGTTATAATAGTGTTAGTGGTTTGTAATATTTACATGTTTAGCTTATTTTTTAGAGAGGAGTAGCCCAACTGCATTACCTCCTTATATACTAAGTATGTAATATAGTCCGTCTTGGTAGTCGAGTTTTAGTGATGTCTGAGGGTTGTATGTAGCGATTACCGACGTTTACGTTGTGTCTAAAGGCGTTAGCTATCTTAGCGTTAGGGTGAGCTGTCGCTTTCTCAAGAAAGTGAAGCTAGGTATTTCGGGTGAATTCTTTTAATGTTGAGCATTTGAAATTGCCTGTGTAACTGGTTGTTGCGGATAAACCAGGGAGCTCCTTCTATGATACGTAAGGTTTTGTTTTGAAATGTCTGGACTTCGGCTCATTGCTCTCCAGATATCTGGCACCATATCTGGCAGCCGTACGTAAGTCCGACCCTGATAATCGTTTTGTAAATTAGCGACTTGTTATGAGTTAATAATCTACCTCAATGGTTTAGAAGCGGGTAAAGCTTCCCTAGGAGCTGATTTGCTTTACGCACGGCCGCTATCACTTGGTCCTTCCATACGAGCCGTTTGTCGTATACAAGACCCAAGTACCTAATGCTGTTCGCCCATCTTCCATCTGAGTCTAGTTCTATTGAGTGAGAGTTGAAGAGGGCCTCTGGTACGGGTGTTTTTTTCGAAGATAATGGCCTGGGTCTTTCTTGGATTGTCAATATCGTCGAAGGCTGGTTTGCAAGTCAATACAAAGAGTTATTTATATATATATATCAATCGGTTTTATAACGTCTTCCGTCTTCCGATGCCTAATTTCCACTCCTCCCGGTTTCTCCATCCCTCCTCCTCCAGATCTCTCTTTAGTACTTCCTTGTTGATTCCTGCTCTCCAGCTTTGGCGTGGTCTTCCTCGCTTTCTTTTTCCATGAGGGTTCCAATTTAAAATCTTTTTAGGTAGTCGGTCTTGTGACATTCTCTGTACATGTCCATACCAACTGTTGGGTTCTGATTTCGTCCACTATATCGTGCTTTATTTCTAAAGCTCGCCTTATCGTGTCATTTGGTATGCGGTCTTTTCTGGATTTTCTGGCTGCTCGTCTCCAGAAATCCATTTCTGTAGCTTTTAGTATTTTTTTCTGTTCTTTCCTTTAATGGCCACACCTGGGAGCTGTAAGTTATTATACTTTTCACTATTCTTATTTTCAATGGTTATGTTTTTGTTCCATAGTATACTATTAAGCATTGCAATCGCTTTTCTTCCTTGGATATTCCTCTCGAATATTACTTCTTCCAGTGTTCCGTCCCTAGATATTCTCGTTCCCAAATACTTATAATTGGCACAGTGTTTGATGGTGTGTCCTGTGGCCAGTTTCAAGTCCTGCTGTTGTCCTCCGACGCACATGTACTCGGTCTTTTTAATATTGACTTCTAGGCCCCATTTTTCATATTCATCCATAAGTTTTCGTGTCATGTATTCCATATCATCGATGTCCTGAGCGACTACTACCTGGTTATCTGCGAATGATAGCGTGTACAATGTAGTATCGTCATCCAGTGGTAATCCCATACTGCTGCATTTCCTTTTCCAGTTCTTCAGTGCACTCTCCAAATAGATTTTAAATAGCGTTGGGGATATACAGCAGCCCTGTTTGAGACCCTTTGTGACCGGGAACCCTGTTGTTATACCATATTTGGTTTTCACACTACTTCTTGCGTCTTGGTATAAGGATTTTACGGCTTTAATTATTTCGGTGCTTACATTACTCTGTTGTAGTGTTTCCCACAATCTCATTAGGGGCACGCTGTCGTAGGCATTTTTTAGATCAACAAACAAGACATGGACTTCCTGATCAAATGCGGTTTTCTTTTCTAGGATTTGTGTCAGTGAGAAGAGATGGTATATTGTGGATCTTCCTGCTCTAAAGCCTGCCTGTTCTTCAGCTTCTACGTCCGCGTATTCCGTTTCTATTCTATTTTTAAGTATTTTTCCGTATATTCTGCTAATAGATCCTGTAACCGTTATTCCCCTATAGTTATCGCAATTATTTTTGTCTCCTTTCTTATGAATTGTTGATATGTATGATATTTTCCATTCCTCAGGTACTTCTGATGTGTTAATGCATCTTTGGAATAAGTTCCTCAAAGCGCTAAATAGCTTTTCAGTTCCGTATTTTACTATCTCTCCTGGGATATTTCCTGGTCCTGGAGCTCTACCATTTTTTAGCGTTTTACATACTTCTTTAACTTCTGATGTTGTTATCCTTATTGGGGATCCTCGTTTAACTATATTTGGGTTTCCATGTTGGGTACTTTTGAACTCTGGTCTATCTTCTGTTAGCATATTTGTAAAATATTGGTTCCATTTTTCTGGTGTTATTGGTGAAAAGATTTCTCTTTTCCGTTCTGCTCTCATATTTTTAAGAAGTCTCCAGCTTTCTGTGCTTTTTCTTCCTCCTATGTAAGTGTTGAGTCTTGAGCATGTCTTTTCCCATTGGTTGTTCTTTTTGTCAGAGTTATTTTAAAACTGTATAAAGTTGAGAGGACATTACGCTGAATAAACAATTTTTTTTTTAATTTACTTGTTTTTTCGACCCTAGGGTAGAAACTTATCAACACCTACTCCGTGAAACGTCCGAAGAAGGTGTTTTAACGTACCGACTCCCTTCTTGCCCACGACGATTTTCCACAAATTAACGTTAAACCCGTCCGAATTAAAAGAATCACTCTTTCCGCTCCACCCTGTAAATAATAATGAATGAACTGGGATTTTCATATCATTTATTGTTACGCAACTGCACACCTGTTAGAGATTTTTTTTGTGATGATTAGAATAAGTCATCTTTGACAGACTTCAACACACCTGAAGTTCCTGCAAATCATATCTGTGCGGTGCCCTTGAGAGACCGAAAGTCCGACTGCAAAAAAAAAACCTATGCAAAATCTATTTTTTAAGGATCCTAATCCTAAACTTTTAAGATTCATCGGAATGTCGTGTAATTTAAATAATGCAAGGCTACGGACTTTGTAAGCGAGGTGGAAATAATGTACGGTGTGTACAACAAAATAATTCCAAATACGTTTTTTAGGCCGGCAATATTATACCTATATTGTATCGTGTTGGAAGACCCTATAAGTCGTAAAACATACACATACACCGTCTGTCCAAAAAATTTCTAGGCAGATTTTTTTCGTGACCTTTAAGCGGCGCCAGTTATACGTCGGACCGATGGAAGTTCTTTTTTAAAAAACACTTTTTGTTTAATAAAAAATACTTTTATTCGAAACGTACAACGAATTTTGGAAGGTTTTGGAAAATCAGCTCTCACAACAAATGAAAGAACAATAGTCATTAATCATCGTACTTTAGGGTTTTTATAACATTTCTTATCTTACTTATGACTAATGCTTACATTAGCAGTTTTAATACTGTACGAGGGTCGTAACTCGCCATCTTGTAAACAATAAACGCTTGAACTCACATCTGTCAAGAACATATTTGCATTCAACCAGCCAGTTGTGATCAGTCAGTGCTCAGTGGTAGACGTGCGAACTGTATGTCTCGTAGTTGTGTCTCAGAAATGAGATGTGTCTTTTAAAAAAAAAGCTTACGATGATGATTGTCTACCGCATTCACAAGTGTCTGAGTGGTTTAAAACGCTTTAAGGAAGGACAGGAGTCACTCGAGAACGATGCAAGGTCAGGGCATCCCAGCAAAAGTTTGGCAGATACAAATGTTGTGAAAATTTGTCGTTTTCTGCAAATCGGCCGTCATCTTTCATTCAATTAGGACCCTTAAGGTAAGATTAATTGGGCTTTTACTAGCATACTAGAGCAAAAATTAGTGTTATAAATGATAGAGCATGCGACTGAATTTTTTCCTTGTGGTTTCTGAGTCGAAAGACCATAATACCTAAATATTCTTGTTTTCAGGTGCAAACTAAGGTCCCTGGAACTGAAAAGTGGTTTCATTTTGATGAATATTCCTGGCTTCTCCTATTCGGAATGTAATTTCCAGGGAGTGACTTCTTTCAAAAGAACAGGCAGGTTTCCGCTCGAGGAACGACGACCATCTGCTCACAATTAAAATCCTCATTGAAAAATGTATAGAATATAAAAAGTCCCTTGCGTTTATATTTGTGGACTTCGAAAAGGCTTTTGATTCTGTAAATCAGCAGATACTTTTGGAAGCGCTTGCTGATTGTCGTATTGATCATCGATATTCCAATGTAATTAAATACATATATGGAAATGCCACCGCTCATCTTAAAACACAAACTAACCAATCGAAAAAGGAGTGCGGCATGGTGATACACTCTCCCCCAAGCTTTTCGTAACATGTCTAGAAAGTATTTTACAATCAAGAAAGAATGGGAATTAACATTGACCACACACATCTGTTTTGCCGATGACATTGTCTTAATAACAGAAAAAATACAAGAAGCAACGTGCTTCAGGAAGCTTCAGGGAAGGTTGTTCTAAAAATCAATTTATTCAAGACCCAGTTTATGAGAAATCTTGTATTAAGCGACACTACAAAACTGAATAACGTAGAGATAGAGCAAGTGCATTAATATAAATACCCGGGACATGAAATCAGTATAAGACGAGATAACCAAACACATGAAATTCAGCGGAGAATAGGTCTCTCCTGGGCTACATATGGCAGACTGGCCTATGTATTCAAATCTAACCTTCTTATGTGTTTAAAAAGAAAAGCATTTGACAGATGCGTACTTCCCGTTCTTACGTACGGAGCCGATACTCTCACAATGACGAACAAAAACATCAATAAAATATGTGTCGTCCAACGAAAGTTGAAGAGGTCAATGTTAGGCTTTATTTACTCTTAGAAATCACATCCCAAATCATATTAGCAGGAAGAGAACGGGGCACAGTGCGAAATTTCTTGAGTTTACCGGAACTTAATTATTTAAACCAGTAAAACAGTTCTATTTGTTGGTTTTTTAAAATTTTTAATAAAAATTAATGTGTTTTATTTAAAGTTTTTCAGATTATTTGTGTTTTTTATTATAGAACAATTAAAAAAAACATACATTTTGTAACAACATTTTGAACATCTATTCAGAACGAGACTCATTGCAATCGTCTAAAGACTCTAAAACTTCTGGCGTAACTTCACTATGCTTGGTTTTGGGTGCTTTACGAAGACTAGCGATGTACGGATCCGATGAAATAAGCAGTCGATTAAATAAATGCGTATTTGTGTCAATTCGGGATGTTTTTCTAGTAAAAAGTTCGCGATATTTTCTGCAGTCTTTGTTTCTTGCCTCCTGAGCTTCTTCAGAAAATTATCCGATCGGAAGAATGCAAGAGGCTATAATATCCTTTCCATGACAAAGGACTTTATGCACACTTACGGGCATTGAGTACCAGAAATATTCTTTCAAATACAATTCCAAAGTTCCTCTTGCATATTCGCCGAACTTTTCTGAATCAATTTTAAGACCACAATTTAGGCACTCTAACAGCATATGAAAACGCTTGATCAAATCTAAATTAACGCCAGTTATTTCGGAAGACTTTTCGGCATTTCTAAAGAATTTTCTCGCGGTATTACCATCGTTTGTGTTTCCGGTCTGCTGTTTTGGCATATCTATAAGCAAGCCAAGCTCCTCTTTGAATTTTTGTTGAATGTATTTTTTCTTCTCTGCTACTTTTTTTTATTTTCTGCTCCACGAGCTTGCCATGCCTTAATATCCAGTTTGTACGATATATGTAAAATACATTCGAAAAACGTTATCCATGCATGGAGGGGTGATAGTCCAAGGGATAAAAAGGATTCATTTATATTTTTTTGAGGTATATCGCAGATGTTGTTCATTTCACTAGGTTTAGCCCCACATAAGTAGCATGTTTGTGATGATGCACATGATGATACAGCATTGCATACTTTACCGTCAATCATACAAAAGATCATATTTGCTGTAACCTGAAATTGCTTGCCATCTACAAGTATAGTGGTTGGAGTAAGTTGAGATATTTGTTCTTTCACTTTGTTTACTTCTGAGGTAATTACATTGACTGTTTCTTTGGCAAAAACGAACTTAGTGAAGCGACAGTACCGTGTGGAAGAAGAAGCAGGGTTTTTTCCAAATTACTGACTGATTATCACCATTATCATTTACGGAGCACATTTGGATTGGTACCATTGATATACTAAACATACTATCATCAGAGCTATGTTTGTCCATATACTTTTGTCGATAATTAACTTGTTCCGCCCCATCACAACCCCACTTTAGAAGGGCTAGAAGAATCCCTTTTAGCCTTGTACAAAGTCTTGCTACGGTATGATTTATAAGCGACTGAACTGATACTTCAGCTGAAACTTCAGTTATTATTATGTCCTTTGGATAGCACAACCTCTTTGCCTCTTTTACAACATAATAAGGTGGATACAAAGTGCAACGGTGATTTTTTGCTTGATCTCGAACAATGTTGTACTGATTTGACGATAAGTTTGCATCAATAAGTAGCGCCAGAGCCTGGTCTGGAGTTAATTTTCGTGGGCCGTTTGAAGAAGACATGCGAGCCTTCTTGATTTTGCTACCCCTTTCTGGAGAACCAGATGCCAGTTTCTTGACAATCGCTGCAGAGTTTCGTTTTCCAGATTGGTATAGCTTTGTTGCAGTTGCTTTGGCTAACTCGTCTTGACTACCGGACTTCAAAAGATGATGCACTTTTCTGTTGTGCACTTTAGGATGACAATCCCTAAATTCTTTTTTAGGTCTGCCTGCATTGGTCCTCGATCCACAGGCAATGCATCCCTTACAGCATTTGAAAATTTTACATTATTTTCAAGCCAGCTAGCATTTTTATTCAGAAATGATGCTAAATTTCAACTGGATTCCATCCACCTTTTTTGTATTTTACAAATTAGCGCACGAAGAGTTGCCTTTAAACTGCAAAGAGCGTCAGATGTTAGCATTGGTGAGCCTATTTTTTCCAAAACAAAACCAATGATGGCGTCCGATGTCGGTTCTTCCTTCCACTTTTTGAATATGCAGTTATATGAAATTTGCAAAGTCATTCTGGAAAATGTTTAATTTAAAAGAAGATCGCAAAATATCGCAGAAGATCTTTTGTGTTTCCAACAGAGAAAAAAAAAACCTTTTAAACTTTGTGCGTTTCAATCTGGTATTATGTAGTATCACTTTTTAAAGTCTCCACTGAAGTTAAAAATGTAAATTTTACTTACTTCTTAAAAATCACTTTTTTCACGAACAAATCACTCACGAGTAAGAAAAGATTTTGCAATTATTTAAATGTCAATAATTGACAATTCTCTTATAAAATAAATGAAGAAAACATCATGGCCTACTGACTTGCCGTTTGTCTGTACCACTCTATTAACTTAAACAAATCGAATAGCTTTCTGTAGGCAAAAAGTATGATTGAATAAGTAATGCAACTTTCAGGTGCATTTTGCAGTTGTTTCGCAGGGTTAATCCCCAAACTGAGTATAAGGTTTTAGAGTTGGGATATTAACCTACCAAAATAATAAATAATCTTATGCATTTTACGTATTTCAAAAACTGAATAAAGTTCCGCTAAACTTCCTAAATTTCGCACTGTGCGGGGGTACGAAACGCAGTCAAATTCATTCTGCACCTTAAATGGAACTTGACTGGGCATGTTGCTAGATTTAAGGATAGACGATGGACAAAGTGGCGACCAAGATCCGAAGCCTATCGGAGTAGAGGTGGCTGGAAATTGGGTACAAGCGGCCCAAAACAGAAAAAAGTGACAAGACTTGAGGGAGGCTTTCGTCCAGCAGTAGACAGCATAAGCTGATGATGATCTCTGTGTTCATTAATGGCACATCTCAGACAAGTGAACTTATTTACCTTTTTAATAGGTTGATCTATAACAAGGGGAATTTCATTTTTAGAAAATTTTTTAGATCTAACCATATTTGCATTCAACGAGCCAGTTGTGATCAGTCATATAATCAGAGATTGTACTCTGATGAGAGGCCCAAGCAGACCTTCGTTGCTGCTTGTCAAGGGAAACGAATCATCTGCATATCGTATATTGTTGAAAAATGATGTTCGTTAGTAGGGATTCCCTGTTCGATATTATCAGGTGCTTCTCCGAAGCTCTTTTCGCAATAAAGATTAAGAAGCGGTGGAAGAACGCATTCCTTCCTCCTTCTGATATCAGCTGTCTCTGAGTATTAACTTTCTATCGTAATAAACACTTTCTGGCCTCAGTAAAAGTTGACGATGATTCGGATATTTTTTCATCTAGATTTATATTTCTAATAATCTTCATTAGCACTTCATATTGGCACCGATCGAGGTTCCTCGTATGGTCCAAGATTGATGTTTAAACATCACACCTCACGTTTCTACACCGTTGGTAAAGTATTTTTATTGCGAAACATACTTCTTGACTAGGATTTCGGAACCCAAAAAGCTTAAATTTTTATCTCATTTTCAGTGCAACCGTTCGTCGATCAATTCAGATCAGATCTTCAGAACATGGCTCACAGTGCTGAGGGTTCCCAAACTTATCAGAAACAATTTTTGCCACCTAGAACAATTCAAAGAAAGGGCGAACGACGGAAATGACATGCTCAGCAGCAATATATTATATTTATCCCTTGCTTAGAAATGTATAGGGTGAGTCAACGATAGTAAAGTTCATTATCTTATTTGTTTCGAGAATGACGAAAAAATGATAGGGAATGTTAAAGTGCCCAGTTTAAAATTATTTTTGAGTATACAGGGTACTTCAAAAAAGTATGGCCGATGTAACATATTTTTTTTTAGATGGAACATCCTATTTTCTAATTTATTTTTAAATTCTACGTAAAATTTTATAACTTTTTTACTAATAACGTTATATACCTAAACCTAATAGTTTTTCTAATATTTCAATTTTTTTTAAAAAAACACTAGTTTTCAGTTTTGTAAAAAATTGCCGGTAGCGCCATTGTTTCTAAAGGTGGAATACTCATAATTGGCACGAGCGTTCTATAGAGATGAAAAAAAGATATATGTAAAGAAATTTGAGTTAGATGTTATAGGAGGTTCAAAATAAATTTATACATTTCACCTATTTTAAATTGAAAAAATCTCAAATTTTTAAAATGGCACACCCTGTATATTATTATTTTTCTGATAGATTTTATAAATTCCTCCAACTTTTATTAAGTATGTCGTATACCTATTTCTAATAGTTTTCGATTTATTTTGAATTCTTCAATTTTTACTCTTGTGTTTAATACATTTACACTATTGTGAAAACATAAACAAATAGTTAATAATAATTTCAATATAGTTTACCTTATCTAACGATTAATTATTATGACGTAATAAGTGTTCAAAAATAAGCCCGTCTACTTGAATACACATGTTTAGTCGTTTTACTATATTTTCCCCCACTTTCTTTAGCATAAAGGGCGTTATTGTCCTGCACGCATCCCGTATCCTATTTTCCATATCTACTGGTGTTGTAGGGAGAGATTTAATGTTTCTCAAACAAAAAAGTCTAAAGTGTTAAGTCGCATGATCGAGGGGGCCACTGAGTGAATCCATCCCTACCAATCCATTTTTGTAGGTAACGATCGTTTAAAAATTCCCGAACTTCCCGGTGGTAGCAGCAGGAGCTCCATCTGGTTGAATCCACATTTGTTCCCTTTCAAAGCTATCAACTTCTTCAAGAAGCTGAGGTAATTCGTTTTGCAAAAAATTTAGATATCTAGGCTCGTCAAGCGGTTCGCGGAAAAAATATGGACCAATAATTCGAAAATTTAATATCCCATACCATACATTAAGCAACCAATGGTTTTGGTTTTGAACTTCCCGGACCCAAAATGGATGAACTGTTGAATATTAATGCACGTTATGGCTGTTAACTGCTCCATTACTGCGAAAAGTAGCTTCATCAGAAAACATTATTTTGGATAAAAAATTTGGATCGGCCTCTGTTGCTCCATTCATGGTTGTACAAAAGTTTACTCGTCGTTCAAAATCACGGTCTTAAAGTTCTTGGTGTACTTCCATATGAAAGGGATGATACTTGTATTTTCTCGTGGTGCGATTAGCCGTAGATTGGGATGTATCAGATAAATCAGCTAGTTGACGGCTGCTGACCTGGGATTATCTTCAACATGAAGTAAAATCTCCATTTCTTTTTCGCCATTGGTAGCATTCTGGTTTACTATTTTCCGTTTTGTATACTCAACGCTACCACTACCATCAAACCGCTCCATTAAGCACTGAAAAGATTTTGTAGATGGTATACGTCTGTTAGGGTAGTTTGCTCCATAAAGCCTTACTGCCAAAAGACAATTTTTTCCCGCCTCGCCCAGTATATAAACCATATCAATTAATTTTTAGGAAAATCCGTAACTATTACCTTTATACGTCACTTACTACAACAAATTAAACTATTTTTACTTGCTTAATAGACATGTCAAAATTTGACAATGCCTACATTTTTGTTTTGTCTTGGCAATGTTAAGCGTAAGCGTATTAAAAACCAGGATAAAAATTGAAAAAATCAAAATAAATCGAAAACTATTAGAAATAGGTATATAACGTATTTAATAAAAGTTGGAGGGTTTTGTAAAATCTATCAGAAAAAATAATAATATATAGGGTGTGCCTTTTAAAAAATTTGAGATTTTTCAATTTAAAATAGACGAAATGCATAAATTTATTTTGAACACCCTGTAGCGTCTAACTCAAATTTCTTTACATATATCTTTTTTTCATCTCTATTGAATGCTCTTACCAATTATGAGTATTCCACCTTCAGAAACAATTTTTTACAAGACTGAAAACTAGTATTTAAAAAAAAAATTGAAATATTAGAAAAACTACTAGGTTTAGGTATATAACATTATTAAAAAAAAGTTTTACGCAGAATTTAAAAATAAATTAGAAAATAGGAAGTTCCACTTAAAAAAACATAAGTTTTATCTGCCACACTTTTTTGAAGTACCCTGTATACTCGAAAATAATTTTAAACTGTGGACCTTAACATTCCCTCAAACTATTGTATTGAACATTTTTTCGTCATTCCCGAAACAAATGAGATAATGAACTTTACTATCGTTGACTCACCCTATACATTTCTAAGCAAGGGATAAATATAATATATTGCCCCTGTACTAGCTTTTCACAGTTAGGCAACATTACTTTTAAAGAATAGTTTTCCACGGGCTCTAGTTTGATATACAATAATGATTTTTTTATTTATTAATTTGTTTTCTTACTATAAATGTTTAAAATGAAATTTTTTTATGTGACTTCTTTGTATCCCTCTCTCTCTCTTAGGGCTCGCTCGACATAAAAAAAAAAACCGGTATCTAAAACACTATTCAGCTCTGTCGGTTATAAAACTGGTAAAACAACACCTGTAATCCTTTTTTTTTCGAAGATTGTTCATCATCAAGTCAATTAATTGATATAACTATTTAATTGCAACCTAATATACATATATTTAATTGCCTGTTTTTTTTTTAGCGTTTAAAAGCGGTTCTTTTCTTTGATGGATAACTGGTAGTATCGGTTCGGCATCACTTTCTCTTTTTATTAGATTTTTTTATTTTATGTTTTTGTGCTATTGGTTTTTCCCAATTATGTATACAAAGTGTCTCACATATTTTGCACAATTGCTGCTCTTGGTAGAGATCCTAAAATCCGAAATAAATGAATAATTAAATAAAAAACTATAATTTTAAAAAAAGTACTTACTTAAAAAAGTAATAAAATTATATAAAAACAACACTATGTTTTAATTTCCAATATATTTAAAGTCACTTGACAATTGTTTTACCATACAATGGCTTCTTCAGAAGTAAATAAGAAAGAAAAATATTTGGTAGTAATCCTGGTTATATAGTGCTTAAAACTATCCTTAATTACCTAAGATTATGCTAATCATTTTATTATATTATTTACAGACAGAATTATTTTAAGAATGCAAATTTGTGGTACTATTTCAGAGAACTAATAAAGATTAAGTAAGGGTGAATGGTTTAAGTCTACCTGTTCGTTTAATAATTGATTGGAGTTTTTCCGTTTGTTAATTTGAAGACAATCAAGCAAATTAAATTTTTTAGATTTATTTTCTACATGTAGGATTTTTAACGTATCATCAAAATTATGGGATTCGTTTATTATATGGGTTACGTAATGTGAATTGTTCTTATTTTATTAAATAACTATGTTTATGTTCTTTAATGCGAGTTTCAAAAGATCTACCAGTTTGTCCTACGTAGATTTTAGTACAAGATCCACAATTTAATAAATAAACTCCTGATTTTGAGGAATTCTTAGATTTAGTTTTGTTATACTCCCTAAGGAATTACTGGTTTTGAATGCTACTTTATTCTTCTTTTTTATTAAATGTTTGGAAATTGTTCTAGTTATTTTCCCTGTGTATGTGAGTGTACTAAATTTTCTTTTTTTGTCATTAATTGTGGGATAAATTAGAGAGATTGCTTGTTTAGAGGATTTTTTATTTAAGATATTATCTATAATGTTGGGGTCATATCCATTATTAATTGCTATTTGTTTGATTATGTTGAATTCTTTGTTAAAATTAGTTTTAGTCATGGAGATATGTAACAATCTATGTATGAAAGAGTTAAAAGCTGCCATTTTGTGAGGATAAGGGTGGGATGAGCTATTGTGTATGACTGTGGCAGTATGTGAAGGTTTGTGAAAAATCGAGAAATCGTGTTTATTGTTCACTTTTGATATAGATATGTCTAAGAAATTTATAAAGTTATTGGTTTCTAATTCTATGGTAAATTTAATATTAGGATGCAAATTATTTAGGAAGTTAAGGAGGATTAAAGGTGTCTATCAGTTCCCGTGAAACAGGAAATGATATCGTCAACATATCTGTACCAGTAAACAATATTTTTGCTTACCGCGTTTTGATGAATTTTTAGTTCTAAATAATCCATGAAAATTTCCGGTAGTAACGAACTTAAAGGATTACCCATTATTAGACCTTCTTTAGATGTATAAAAGTTGTCGTTGAATTCAAAATGGTTTTGATCCAAGCACGTCGTAAGTAAATCTAAAATATCCCGTTTAATAATTTCGTTTACTTTATTCTTGATCTTATCTACTAATTCTATGACTTCATATGGTGGGATACTAGGAAATAAGTTTTGTACATCAAATGGGATAATTCTAGAATTTTCCGGTAAGTTAATATTTTTAATTTTATCGATTAGTTCATAGGTATTGGCTTCACTATATTTCGGTTTAAATTTGCAATGTTATCGTAGTAAAGGGATGAGTTTTTGTGATAATTTGATTGATGGTGCCGTAACAAACGATACAACTGGTCTAATAGGGAAATTCTTTTTATGTAATTTAAATAGGGAATATAATTTTAGAGCCTGTGGGTTCATTATTGTTAAAGTACTTTTTTCAAAATCATTGAAAATTGTGAGATTTTTAAAGTAGATTTTATTAGTTTTTGGTAGACTTTTGTTGGGTCATTATTTGATACTTGAAATTTGTCTGTGTTAAGAAAAGAAAGAGTTTTAAATATATATTTGTTCTCTAGAAATAGCTACCACAGACTTACCCTTATCAGCTCTAGTCAATATTATGTTGTTTTCTTAGGCTTTGGTTTTGATCGATACTGCTGTTTTCTGTTCTCTAGCTTGTCTTGGTTGTGGTTGTTCAAATAATTCTTTTTTAATCTTGTTGGCTATCATGTAGGGTATTTAAAATGTGGGTCTTCATTAGATAAAGCCAATTCACATTCAACTCCGAGGATTTCTCTTGATTTTTGGATATCCTTAGGTTTTAAATTGTACTGTAAGCCTTTTTCAAGTACCCATCTCTTAAGTCCAGGTGAAACAATTGTCAAATGACTTTAAATATATTGGAAATTAAAACATAATGTTGTTTTTATATAATTTTATTATGAATTTCCAACAAATATCGGCTAACACAATCAAAGATTAAAAAAGTATTGATAAAAGTACAACTAGCTCAGTCGTCAGGGGTTTTGAGGTTTTATAGAATGTTAACAGGCTACATTTTGGCCCACAGGTAGTTTTTTGGATGTAGAGTACGATAAAAAAGTTTGATGTACGCTAAGCCTACAAAAACCAAAATAAAATCAAACATTCGGTCGATAATATCTCGAAAAATAAAAAAGATATTGAAAAATTAATAGCACCACTTGAAAGAACGGGAAATTTTACAAAGAAGTAGTACAGTACAATCCCGATTATCAGAATCGCGATTATCTGAAATCCGGCTTATCCGAAACAAACTGTTAAAAAGCAAATTGTATTCACATTAAACGAAAAAATCCCCATTATTCGAAACAGACGATGAGTGGTTTCCTTAACACATCGGGAACTCCCCGATGTCTAGAATTTCACCGCTGTCTATATTATCGCAGAGGTAATAGTTTCGTTTTAATAGATATTTTACAAAATGGAGCGTCATAATAATAAGCGTAAACGTGTTGTTATTACCTTAAAAAAGAAACTTGAAGCAATTCAACGTTTAAATAAAGGTGAACTTCTTAAAAATATAGCGGAGGATTTAGGTGTAGCCGTGAGTACTGTTTCAGAGTGGAGAAAAAATCGCGAAAACTTGCAAAATGGTGTAGTGTTTTGTCATCGCCCACACAGGCACAAAAAAGTATGAAAAGCGGTGAATACCAAAAAGTGAATGATTCTTTTTTTTTTTATGGTTTACACAGAATCGAGAACGTCGAATAGCAATTTCAGGAACAATTTTAAAACAAAAGGTGAGTTTAAGCGAAGAGTTGCCGGCTATTGAAGCGCCTGTAAATTTTTCTGCAAGTGATGGATGGCTAGATAGGTGGAAAAAAGACATGGTGTACGTCAACAGAAAGATTGTCGGCTAATGTATCTGCTACAAAAAAATTTCCAGAGAATTTTGAGCAGCTTATGAAAGAACATGGTTTACAACCAGATCAAATCTATAATTGTGATGAAACAGCTTAAGCTACAAAATGTTGCCGTCAAATACTTGAGCTTCAAAAATGGAAGCTGGAGCACCTGGTTACAAACCTACCAAAGAACGTATTACTGTTCTTGCATGAAGTAATGCTTCTGGAAGTCACAAACTCCCATGATTATGTATTGGTAAGTCAGCAAATCTACGAACCTTTAAGAATATTCGTCGTAATGCTTTTCCTGTTTTGTATGAAAATCAAAACAATGCCTGGATTAACGCGACTCTATTTAAAGGCTGGTTTTTTTGGAGATTTTGTTCCCATAGTGGAACTTTTTTTTAAAAGAACATGGATATCCTAGAAAATGTATTCTGTTACTAGATAACGCCCCCACCCACCCAAGTGCGTAGCAACTTGAAATTGGGGAAATAAAAGCAATGTTTTTGCCTCCTGCTGTAACTTCTCTCATTCAGCCTATAGATCAGGGTGTACTAGAAAATTTAAAACGCAATTACAGGCATTTGTTATTGGAGCATATTTTAGAAGAAGTAGATGAAGGTGACAATCTTACTGATTGTTTAAAAAAAGATAAATTTTAAAAATGTTATATATTGGATAGCTTCAGCCTGGAATCGAGTAAAGAGTAGTACTCTGGTCAAAATTGATTCCACAAGAGGAGATACATTACTTAGAGGAAGACACAGAAGATAATGAAAGTTTACTTCAAATTATTACAAAAATATCAGGATGTGAAAGTGTTACGGAAACCGATATTTGTGAATAGTTAAACAGGGATAATGTGGAAGACGAAATGACTGACCAATTAATTAAAAGTGTATGCAAAAATGCTAATAAAATAGACAGAGATGACGATGATGATAACGAAGTAGAAGCCACTGACAATATTCCAGTAAAAATGTCACATTTAGAAGGACTAGAGGTCCTAGAAAAAGCGTTGAATTATGTAGAACAACAAGAAAAAATGCAACCGCCGCGGACGTTTTGCTTATCAAACATTGGAGAGACATTGCAGCCAAAAACAGAATTAACGCAAAACGAGTGCAGTTAAAAATTACCTCTTTTTTAAGACATCAAAGTTAAGAATGAAACTGTTTTATTTTCGATTTTCCGTACATATACATAAAATAAGTTAACTAATTGTTCTATTCTTTATTTTAATAAATACCTATGTACGTAATAGCAAATCGTATAAATGCTTTTAAGTCAATCTGCAATGTCGTATTCATTCTAAACTTCTATTTTATAAAAAAATTCGGATTAACCGAAATTTCGATTATCTGAAATCACTTTGGTCCATATTATTTCGGATAATCGAAATTCTACTGTATTTAGAGATTTCTTTTTCAGATTTTTTTTTAATTAGCGTGAGAATTTATTAAAAATTCGGATAGGTGATTCAAAAAGTGTAGAGCGCCAAATAGGTTCATTTGAAAGTATACGCGCACCGCTCGGAAGTTAATCGATATTACTTGTTTTCAGAGTGTAAAAAAAAAATTAAATATAACTTTTTGAAGAGGGGACTTTCAGCTTTCCGATGATACTAATAGTTCTTATTTTTATTGCTTTATAATCTGTAAAACTTAAAAACGATATAAAAATTTGCCTGCTGTAGTGCGTCGTCGGCAATTTTCCGTTCAAAGCAGTACGAAATGGTCAAAAAAATTCGGACAATTTTTTTTTAGTTACCGTTAAAGGTATACTTGATATTAGAAAATCGTTAAAAACTTAATTTTTTTTTTGGAATTGTACTCTTAAAAAAGTGTTCATGACAAACGTATTATTTGCTTATCTATAATATATATAAAATGCAACGTCTCTCTGTCTGTCTGTCTGTCCGTTAGTGCGCTTATCACTGGAGAACCACTTATCCGATTTACGTAATTTTTTTTTTAAACATACATATGTTCTCTGGCCAGGTTATAGACTATATTTTATTACGGTAGGTAGCATAAGAAATGAGCAGTGACGATAATAGTTGATGAAGTCGCAAAAAAGTTTGCCGCTAGCGCGTTCCCTTGCAATACACAGCCTAAACCATTAAATATGGAACAATATTATGTAGCAGAGAATATCTATAATCTATAATCTACAATATATATATATAAAAATGCAATGTCTCTCTGTCTGTCTGTCTGTTAGTGCGTTTATCATGCGAGAACCACTTATCCAGTTTACGCATCTTCTTTTAAATTCATAAATATATTCTTTGGCCAGGTTATATAATAATAATAATAATCTATATCTATAATATATATAAAATGCAACGTCTCTCTGTCTGTGTGTCTGCCTACCTGTCTGTTTGTTCGTTAGTGCGCTTATCACTGGAGAATCACTTATCCGATTTACGTGCTTTTTTTTAAAACATACCTATGTTCTCTAGCCAGGTTATCTATCTATAATATATATAAAATGCAACGTCTCTCTGTCTGTCTGTCTGTCTATCCATTAGTGCGTTACGTGCTTTTTTTTTTTAAAACATACGTATGTTCTCTGGCCAGGTTATAGGATAAATTTTATTGCGCTAGGTAACAGAAAGAATAAACAGTGACGATAATAGTGAATCAAGTCGGAAAAAAGGTTACCGTTAGCGCGTTCTCTTGCAATACACTGCCTAAACCATCAAATATGGAACAATATCATGTTGCAAAGAATATAATATATATAAAATGCAACGTCTCTCTGTCTGTCTGTCTGTCCGTTAGTGCGCTTATCACTTGAGAACCACTTATCCGATTTACGTGTTATTATAAATTTATACATATGTACTATATAATACAATATAAGCCTAGATAATGGGAGATAAGGTGAGATAATGGGAGATAAGTATAAATAATGGGAGATAAGGAGAAATAACGGGCGATAAACAGAGCTAAGTCTAGATAATGGGAGTTATGGTGATATAATGGGAGATAAGGAGAAATAATGGGAGATAAGGAGAAATATTGCGAGATAAGTCGAGATAAGCCTAGATAATGGGAGATAAGGTGAGATAATGGGAGATAAGGGAAAATAATGGGAGATAAGGAGAAATAATGGGAGATGGCCAGAGATAAGCCTAGATAATGGAAATTATGTAGAGATAATGGGGGATAAAGAGAAATAATGGTAGATAAGGGGAAATAATGGCAGATATTTTATTACGTTAGGTAACATAAGGAATAAGCAGTCACGATAGTAGTGAATCAAGTCCACGCGAGCGGAGCCGCGGGCACTGCTGGTTATTAATCATACAACTTAAGGAGTTCAGGTAGTCCACTTTTCTTAAGAATTTGATGAAATGGAAATATGATGTTAATCAAAATATTTTTCATTTAATTAAAAAGAATAAAAAAATTGACCGACTGTAAACAAATTACGCTTCGTGCCTAGACAACAACAAACATCCATACTTAGAGTAGGAAGTTAAACATTTAATAAAACATAAAATAGAAGCCAGTTATTATTGTAGCTTGTGCATGGGGTACAAAATACGGAAAAAAGTTATGCGTTTCTACATATTTCTTTTTAAATAACTATACTATCTGGGATTAAAAAACCATCTAAAATATGCCACCACACCAAAGACTTACCATATGTTTATACACTTTTTTCACCTTTTCAAAACATACCTTTCTAATTAGAAATGGCGCCAAAACCGCTTAAAAACCCCCTAATAACTTTTTTTAACATCACATTTCTCTACCGTAAAAGGGCTTGACAACGCCATACCTATTTTTAACACCCTCTTGAAGGTTTTTATAGCCATAACAGCCCCACTAGAATTTTTTTTGTTTGTCAATATACCATGATTTAATTTTTTTGCTCGCTTCCTGGTGGATCGAGTTTCAACCCTCTTTACCGTTCGTACAAACAGCACGTGGTATAATGTATTTTTTAGAGATATCTATAAAAAAGGTTATAAAAAACATCCCTGTAACACTCCTTTTAAAATAGATAAAAAAAAACATACACAGCGAAAAAAAATTGATCAACTGATTTACGCTCACAAACCGGGGGTCCCAAAATAAATATTCAATTTTGACTTTCTCACACTAAAAAATATTTGAATTCAAGCATTATTTTAAATAGTGGGTACTTTGTGATGTGAGTGATGAGTTATTAGTCATTAGTAGAGACCGGATTATATGCAACATAAAAATCTTGAAATATGTATGCAAATATGCATGAAAAGGGTCAAAATATGCAATATTAAATAATAATAAAAGTAGTAATTTTTAGTTCTTTATTTCAAAATCAGCATAAAATTAACAAGTTATCTACGATGTTTAAATTTAATTAACGATTATTTAACATTTTTAAAAATTATTTAACATTTGTATTCTTGTCATGTAAACAATAAGGTATTGTTCCAAATGTTGGGTAGTAAGATTGTGTCTTCGATCACTTAAAATATTTTTATAAGTGTATTTGAATTAAGTGCTATGTTAGCACTTATTGTTTCTGGCAAAAGTTCACCCATCCCATTAATAAAAATATCAATTTGACACAAAGGTTCAAAGCCTGGGTTATTGCACAAAATGTTTTCAAACTTTTTTTTAACTCTACGCGGGAATACATCTGGCAATGTGGAGTTTATTTGGCGGATTTTATTCATGAACTGAATTGATTCGGTCAACGCCAAACCTCGAGTAGCAAGCTTTTTAATACCCGCAGGTATGTGGGAAAAGTGAATGTTAATCAAAGCTATGTTTTTTCTTTTAATATCAGAATTAAGTTGGGAATGTGGAATCTTTGGCACAATGATACTACTCAGTATATATCACCACTACACCAAACACTTTATTTTCGCACTCGACGCGCGTTTCGCTAACCATGTTAGCTTCATCAGGAGCGATGATTGCCTAAAGCTAAACTACCAAATCTACCCTATTTATACTTAGCCTAACCCTTGAATTACTCAAGCGGAACTAATAACATAGGCAAGGCTATCAGTTCCGGTCAAGTAACCAGTAGAGGGGACTATAAGGAATAGGCCCTCTGTCTTTGTTTAAACTACTTTTACATTTTATGATTTCCATACTTTCGTATGCGTTCAACAATCTCCTATCAGATACATTTTTTATTAATCTTAGATTATCTAATGTTACAGTATGATCAGCTTCAAGAGCATGTTCGGCAATGCTAGACTTTTCTGTTCTGTTGTATTTTAAGTGTGCTAAATGTTCTTTAAATCGTGTTCTAATTGACCTTTTAGTTTGCCCAACATACTTTTTGTCACAATCATTACAACTAATTTCATAAATTCCACTTTTCTCACAATTAGGAATCTTATCTTTGGGATTTCCTAAGATATTCCTCAGATTGTCTGATGACTTATAGACTAAGGTGAGGCCTACCTTATTAAATACCTTATTGAGTCCCTTGCTATATTTCGGATTATATGGTATGGAGACATACTTGGTGTTATTTTCTTCGCGTGTAAAAAAGGTGGAATTCTGAATATTAAACCTAAACTTATGCCTATTAATTAGCTTATTTACTAAGTCATCGTCATAACCATTAACTCTAGTTATATTTCTAATACGATTCCTTTCTTTGTTAAAGTTTACTCTATTCAGAGGGAAAGTGACCAAACGATGAACTAAAAAATGTAATGAGGCTAATTTATGTTGTTTGCAATGAAATGAATCATTAGGAATATATCTATCTGTTACTGTGTCCTTCCTATAGATATCAAATTCTAATCTATTATTATTTTTAATAATTAAAATATCTAGAAAAGGCAATTGTCCTTTGTTCTCAACTTCGTAAGTGAATTTAATGGAATCATACCGGCTATTTAATTTGGAAATAAAGTCATCAATATTTGCTTTCTTTGTATCAAAAATCGCGAAAATATCATCCACATACCTATACCATACCCTTGGGAAATATTCGAATCCTTGACTGGCTTCGATTTCAAACTTACTCATGAATAAATTAGCTATGAAAGGTGACAAGCAATTGCCCATAGCTGTTCCTTCTTTCTGAACATAAAATTGATTGTTATATTGGAAATAATTTTGTTCCATACAGAGTTTAGATAATATCAAGTATTCACGAATAATTTCGTCTTCAAAGTCATTCATTCTAAGTAATTCTTCGAGATATTGTAAAGTTTGTGGAATTGGCACACTTGGGAACAAAGAACTAACATCAAAAGAAATTAAGACTTCACCTTCATTAAGAACTAGATTTTTTGTTTTATTAATGAATTCTAACGAATTCTTCACTGCGAAATTATTTAATGGTAACTTCTCAAGTTCTTTTGATAACCATTTGGATATTAAATATGTGGGTGATCCGACCGATGAAACAATGGGTCGCATTGCTTTTCCAGGTTTGTGAATTTTGGGTAAGCAATACAATTTTGGTATGGTCGGATTACTCACATTTAATTTAAATTTTAGCGAATCGGAGACAAGGTTCTTACATTTTTTTAAAGAATTTTTAACCTCTGATATCATTCTCGGTAATGAATTTCTTATTACTTTTTCATAAGGGCCAGATTCGATAAGATTATCTACGCGTTCAAAGTAATCTTTCTTATCCAATATAACAACCTTATTTCCTTTATCCGCTTTTAAGTAGAAGACATCTTTCTTTTTCAATCCTTTAACTACTTTTATGTTTTTTCGTGAATTAGAGTTTGTGTTGTTAACTATGTTTTTCGATATTTGATTGCGACATGCTTCCCTAACAAATGATTAGGTTTAATATTCAGAATTCCACCTTTTTTACACGCGAAGAAAATAACACCAAGTATGTCTCCATACCATATAATCCGAAATATAGCAAGGGACTCAATAAGGTATTTAATAAGGTAGGCCTCACCTTAGTCTATAAGTCATCAGACAATCTGAGGAATATCTTAGGAAATCCCAAAGATAATATTCCTAATTGTGAGAAAAGTGGAATTTATGAAATTAGTTGTAATGATTGTGACAAAAAGTATGTTGGGCAAACTAAAAGGTCAATTAGAACACGATTTAAAGAACATTTAGCACACTTAAAATACAACAGAACAGAAAAGTCTAGCATTGCCGAACATGCTCTTGAAGCTGATCATACTGTAACATTAGATAATCTAAGATTAATAAAAAATGTATCTGATAGGAGATTGTTGAACGCATACGAAAGTATGGAAATCATAAGAAGTAAAAGTAGTTTAAACAAAGACAGAGGACCTATTCCTTATACTCCCCTCTACTGGTTACTTGACCGGAACTGATAGCCTTGCCTATGTCATTAGTTCCGCTTGAGTAATTCAAGGGTTAGGCTAAGTATAAATAGGGTATATTTGGTAGTTTAGTTTTAGTCAATCATCGCTCCTGATGAAGCTAACATGGTTAGCGAAACGCGCGTCGAGTGCAAAAATAAAGTGTTTGGTGTAGTGGTGATATATACTGAGTAATATCAGAATCGTTAAATGCTTCCTTGGATTGACGAACTGCCATAGCCTCTGCACTATCGAAGTCATTTACTACACCTTTGATATCCTCGAAATGTTCATTGTAAAATAGTACAGCTTCAATCTATGTTCCTCATCGAGTTACCACTGGTTCGGGAGGTAAAGGCACATTTGGCAGTTTTTCTTTGTAGGCGTTATTGCGGGCAGGTGCCTTTGCTGATGAAATCAGTTTATTTACATTTCCAAACGTAGATCGTACGTCTTCAGCGAGTCGATGGACTCCGTGAGCAAAGCACGTCACATGAATTAAATTTGGATAAAATACTGGAGGACTTTGGCTGCCTTGATCATATAGGGAGCAGCATCTGAGAGAAATATAAACACACTGTCATCTGCAGAAGATTCAGGAAATATTTTTTTAATACCCTCATTCACAAATCTGGCGATCGTAGAATGATTTGTCTTGTCAAGTTCTTTACAGGCCACCAAATAGGAAGAAGACGGCTCTAATCTTAATGTACCCACAATTAAATTCGCAATATAGCGACCCCAATTGTCGGTAGTTTCATCAGCTGAAATCCAAATAATGTGTTCCTTAAGTTCATTACGTATTTCTTCCAGAACATGTTGGTAAATTGTTGGTATGTAATTTTTACGCAGTGTTGATTCATCTGGTATTTTTTGATTCAAGCAATATTTTCGCAGAAAATCTTTGAATGTAGGATTTGTAAGTTTGTGGAGAGGAATATTACTTACAAGCACTGCTTCACATAAATTCATGCTAAAGTGGTTTTTTTGTTTGCCTATAGAGGTGGAATCACTGCTACTTTCTGCTGTTATAAGTTGTTGTCGTGGGCCTTTTTTTTGCAATCCTGCGATATGAAGACTTGTCTTGACATGCTGGTCAATTTGAAACTTTCTTGTGCACGAAACATTTTTCTCGCAAACTCGACAATACAAAACATTTCCGTCGTATGTAAATGTTCCAGGATAATCAGCTACCCACGAAGAGACACTTTTTTTTGCGGGTGGCATGGTACACGTTAAACTTTAACACAACACGTTAAAAATTGCAAAAAGACTACACTGATGCAAGCGCGTCAACAATAATGTTAAAACTGATATCTTGTTTTAAAATAAAAATTCGTCTTCCAGAAAACTGTTTATTTGATCCCCGCTCAAACAAATATTCTTAGAAACTAACTACTTATCACTTAATGTCCCCACCAAGAAACAAAGGAATAAAATACCGTCGTAATTTTGGGCATTCCCTTGGCACTATAACCTAATCGATGTTTAGACTATTGCAGGTAATGTTCCGGCGATAAGATCGGTTCCAGACGGCGACATTAATAATACCCTGAGCAATTCAATTGCCTAGTAATACCGAGAAATTGTGTAAATATAAGGAAAATATGCATCATTACTAAATTTTGGGTAAAATATGCAATAATCGGTGAGAATGGTCTAAATATGCAAATGCATATGAAAATATGCAAATGCATATAATCCGGTCTCTAGTCATTAGCTAGTTGAAAAGAGAGAGGTTCTGTTAAAATTTGTAATACCGAAAAAATCATATATTTTTGAAGCAAACCCTCCTTATCTTTTCCACCAGACTTTCTACTTCGTAGATCCTTGATTATGTTTTTATGAGCATAGCACACGAGCTGCAAGGAGACCTCTGAAGCTCTACAGAAGCGACGCGTGTGCGAAAAAAGCGATTCACATTAGTCTCGAATCGCTGTAAATTGTATTCAATGGGAAACATAGTTCTTGGCAAATTGTTTCAAGGAGATGAGGTTCTCTATATGAGAGACCGCTTGAAAAGGGTTGTTCTAGGAGTGAGAGCTGAACTTCATACGAATGTGAAGTATTAGCGCGATGTGTATCCCTAGCTTAGGGAGGAATTAAGCGGGTTACAGTGAAAATGCGCCGAA
This sequence comes from Pachyrhynchus sulphureomaculatus, assembly GCA_019049505.1. Classification (NCBI taxonomy): domain Eukaryota; kingdom Metazoa; phylum Arthropoda; class Insecta; order Coleoptera; family Curculionidae; genus Pachyrhynchus; species Pachyrhynchus sulphureomaculatus. The sequence goes on along the minus strand of CM032448.1, from coordinate 133,951,843 downwards.
AAAACGGAAACAGTTTTATCGGCAGGAAAAGGTATAATGGGATTTGAGTATTTCCCAAGGATCTGGTATAGGTATGTGGATGATGTTTTCGCAGTTTTTAATACAAAGAAAGCAAATATAGATGATTTTGCTTCCAAATTAGATAGCCTATATGACTCCATTAAATTAAAAATTGAAAACAAAGGACAACTGCCTTTTCTAGACATTTTAATTATTAAAAATAATAATAGGTTCGAATTCGATATCTATAGAAAAGACACAGTAACAGATAGATATATTCCTAATAATGTATTTCATTGCAAATAACATAAATTAGCCTCATTACATTTTTTAGTTCATCGTTTGGTGAATAGAATAAACTTCAATAATGAAAGGAATCCTATTAGAAATATAACTAGAGTTAATGGGTATGACGATGACTCAGTAAATAAGTTGATAAATAGACATAAGTTCAGGTTAAATATTCAGAATTCCTCCTTTTTTACACGTGAAGTATGTCTCCATACCATATAATCCGAAATACAGTAGGGGACCCAATAAGATATTTAATAAGGTAGGCCTCACCTTAGTCTATAAGTCATCAGACAATCTGGGGAATATCTTAGGAAATCCGAACGATAAGACTCTTAATTGTGATAAAAAATGGAATTTATGAAATTAGTTGTAATGAATGCGATAAAAAGTATGTTAGGCAAACAAAAAAGTCAATTAAAACACGATTTAAGTACATTTAGCGCATTTAAAAAACAGTAGAACAGAAAAGTTTAGCACTGCCGAACATGCTCTTGAAGCTGATCATATTGTAACATTAGATAATCTAAGATTAATTAAAAATGCATCTGAAAGGAGATTGTTGAACGCATACGAAAGTATGGAAATCATAAAATGTAAAAGTAGTTTAAATAATGACAGAGGGCCTATTCCTTATAGTCCTCTCTACTGATTAATTGATCGGAACTGATGGCCTCTCCTGTGCCATTAGTTCCGCCTGAGTAATTCAGGTGTCAGGTTAAGTATAAATAGGGTGGATTCGTGGTTTAGCTTTAGTCAAACATCGCTCCTGATGCAGCTAATATGGTTAGTGAAACGCGGATCGAGTGCAAAAATAAAATGTTTGGTGTAGTGATGATATACACTGAGTAGTGAAATAGATTTTTGTTTTTTACAGAAAAAAATACTATTTAACTTGTTTTGTTGTTTGTGTTTAAGACTTTTCAATCTACCTTTGTAAAATATATCGAACCTCACCCTTTTCACGCCCCTTCCTTTGCAGAAATATGGCTCAAAAACTATAGACTCCTTTTCTATTTCAAGCATCATATATATATATATATATATATATATATATATATATATATATACATATATATATATATATATATATATATATATATATATATATATATATATATATATAATATATATATATATATATATATAGTCGTCCTAGATAATTAAGGACGTTATAGTTTAGGTCGTTTCTGACCGATTTGACTCTATGACATGATGTCCCAAACTTAATCGTTTTCGAGATATTGAAGTTTAAAGATTTTCTAAAAAAAAACATGTTTCTTTTGCTTTTATATCGATCGAGGTTCTCGAGTGCGATTTTTTGGTTATTTTTAGTTAGTCTGTATGTCACGTATCAAAAAATCATCAAAAAAATTTGAACTAGTTACTAACAGTTTCTAATGGCGGCTTGTTAATATTTCTAAATTACGAATTTTTACCAAGTGTTTCCTATTTTAAATCAATAAAGAGAAAAAAAATGTATGGAAGTTATTCTGCAAATTATTTTAAAAACTTTTACGTCTTTTTAGCTATCAAAAAAGGTATAATACTAGGAGTTTAATAGGAAAACTGTGCACAGAATGACACCTAAAGCAGGCTCGGGTAGCAAAAGGTAAATTTTTAGTTCTAGGTGAAAATACGAAAAATACACAAATAAAACAAAAAACCTTGCAATTTAATATTTTTTATTAATTATAATTCATGTTCTATATTGTCGCCCCTATTTCTAACACAAATTCTCATTCTTTTTCTTAAATTACTTTTCACAACGCTGGTTGTGAGGTGCCGCCTCATTTCGTCAGCCGCATCAATTATTTTTTGTCTTAGGACATCCACGTTTTCGATAGGAGTCATCTGGTCGTATACGAGACTTTTCATGTGACTCCACACATAAAAATCCATCGGTGTTAGGTCTGGGCTTCTCGCCGGCCAAGGTATGGGTCCGCCTCTTCCAATCCATTTGTTGGGATAATTGTCATTGAGCCATGCATGAACAATTCCTCTGTAGTGAGCTGGGCAGCCATCGTGTTGAAAGTACATGTTTTGTCTCAAACCAATAGGTAGGTCTTCCATCAAATTAGGTAAAGCGTTCCGCAAAAAATTGTCGTATTCCTCGCCATTCAAATTATCTGGCACGAAGAATGGCTCAACCAAATAATTTGAAATTATACCCATTCACACATTTAAGCTGAATCTTGTTTGTGATCCTTTCGTTCTTTTTTTGTTTGGGTTGCCTTCCTCTTTAGAAGCCCAATAGTGGGCATTGTGGTAGTTTGTAAGACCGTCTTTGTCGAATTTCGACTCGTCAGTCCATAGTATTTTCTTAAAAAAGGATGCATCGGTATTGAGTATAAATCTGCAGAATTCTAATCGTCGCAACGGATCCCCTTCTTCAATGACTTGCACGGGCATATAGTGGTAAGGGTGTTGCCCAACAGTATGCATTGCAAACCATGCCTTCCACTGCGAAATACCAAGCTGTTGTGCGACAACATTTGTAGATGTGGTTGGGTCCACTCCTTCGTCTTCGTCAAAGATACGTGGTCGTCCCATGTCAGTCCGCCGTCTTTGTACGGAACCAGTTTCTCGTAGTCTTCGATAAGTTCCATCAAATACGCTAACATCAGGTACACGACGAGTAGGATATCGCAGTATGTATTCATCACGTGCACGCGACGACTCTCCTTCGCAAAATCCGTAACACATTAGGATGTCAGCATATTCCTCGTTGGTATACTTTGCCATATTCACAAGCAGAGATAAAACTCCAGTTTCGAGCCAATTCACACAGTCAGAAGATTAAGCACAGATATTTTTGAAAAGCACGGTATAGCACATCTACCACGGACGAATCGCATGAGCAGACTAAAAATCATTCAATAATGTTTAGTGAACAGAAAATGTCACTCGCACAGAGAGTACCCCGACCGGAAAAAATGCTTACCCAACCCTTTTTATTGTTTGAAGGTGCAGGTAGTAAACCGGTAATTGGTAGTATCTAAATTCTATTATTATGTTACTCTACATTTGGGCCTATTGAAATCTCATTTTCTTAGAATTTTCAATAGATCCAGTAGATATTATACCGTTATAGATAGCTAAAAAGACGTAAAAGTTTTTAAAATAATTTGCAGAATAACTTCCATATATTTTTTTTTCTCTTTATTGATTTAAAGTAGGAAACACTTGGTAAAAATTTGTAATTTAGAAACATTAACAAGCCGCCATTTGAAACTGTTAGTAACTAGTTCAAATTTTTTTGATGATTTTTGATACTTGACATACAGTCTAACTAAAAATAACCAAAAAATCGCACTCGAGAACCTCTAATAAAAAAAATCGATATAAAAGCAAAAAAACATGTTTTTTTTAGAAAAATCTTTAAACTTCAATATCTCGAAAACGGTTAAGTTTAGGACATCATGTCATAGAGTCAAATCGGTCAGAAACGACCTAAACTATAACGTCCTTAATTATCTAGGACGACTTTCCCTGTAACCCTATATGTATATATATATATATATATATATATATATATATATATATATATATATATATATATATATATATATATATATATATACATATACATATATATATATATATATATATATATATATTATATATATATATATATATATATATATATATATATATATAATGAATTAATTTTAATAATTTTTTTATGAACATTGGTTACACTAAAAGTTAGAAAAAACTTATTCGGATACTTTGAAAGTGAATTAGCTACCAAATTTCTCTATAAGATTCGAATTAAAATTATTCTTAAGACCTAATAACAAAATCGTTGAAATTATGTAATAATGGAAAGAATAAACTAGGACACTAGTAGCAAAATTAATGATGTAACTGGGACACTAGTAGTGTGTGTTACCTCCTCTACTTCGGATGACAGCGTTTATGCACCTAGGCATGCTTCTAATTAAATTTTGGATAAAATCTTGAGGATTTGCTCCTATTCTGTGATAACTGCATTTTCAAGTTCCCTCAGGTTTCTAGGTGCAGGTATATGACATTTCACATTTTTCTTAAGGTGATCCCATATATATTCTATCGGATTCAGATCTGGGCTTTTTGGTGGCCATTGCATAATCGGTATATCAACTTGATTAAGATAATCGAGTATCTCCCTAGCCACGTGAGGTCGAGCGTTGTGTTGCATAAACAGGAAATTGGGCCCCACAAAATGACCATCACATGTTCTATTACAATATTCTCAAGATAGTAGTCAGCATTCATGGATCTCGTACGGACAGGAACTAACTCTGTGCGAGCATCAAAGCAGATGCCACCCCAGAACATAACAGAACCACCGCCGAATGGAATCCTTGCAGAGATATTGCAAGGTGCAAACCTCTCTCCTGGTCTTCGCCATACTCACTCACGACCATCTGGATGTTTTAGACTAACCCTACTTTCATCTGTGAAGAAAACTTGTTTCCAATCATCCACAGACCAGTTTTCGTGATTTTCGAGCAAAACGTAACCTGGCAACTCTGTTCTCTCTAGTAAGCAAGGACGCAGTAGCTGGTCTCCTACTGTTTAATCCAGCTTCATTTAACCGTCGTCCAACTGTTTTAGAAGAAATTGTGACATTGCGAACAGCTTCGAGTTCGTTTCTTATTATAGAACTTGTGACAATCCTGTTTCTTAAAGTATATTGTCTTATAAAACGTTCACAAACAACAAATTGGCAACATAACTCTGACAATATCCCTCGTCCAATAAAACTGAGGCTCGCACTACCTCGTGTTCAGTTAAATTCCTTGTTCGATTCATTTTTTTAATTCTTCGGGGTCAAAAATAAAACAGTCTACCACAAAAACGTATTACTTTGAAAAAGGGAACAATTTAGAAGCTTACTTTTAAAGAAAATCTATCGTATTATTACAGAAAAGTGTTTATCTTCTAAAAAATTCTTTAAAACTGTAAATCTAAACGAATTGTTTTGATTTCTGTCATGAACAACGAAACAAAATATGCTTAGCCTACTATTCAAATACTCGATAAACTTTAAAACTGACATAAGAAAAAGATAAATTAATTTTCAGATTGTTGCGTTAATTTTGTCCAGGAGTTTATATTTATTTATTTATTTATTTATATAAATATCTTCTGATTCATGAGTTATCTGCCAACAAATTGACAGACAAACAGATCGATGGAAACGGAGACCAACGCTTTTCGTGAATTGGGGATATTGATACGCGAAGAAGTAGCAAGGTGGTCAGAGGACTTCAGTTGAAATAAAGAATTTTTTGAAATTCCAGAGTAATCTCAGCGACTTACGAGGGTTGTATAATAAGTACCTAGCCTTGACAAGAAGAAACATTTTTATATGTAAAATTTACTTCATTTTTCCACATAGTTTCCCTTAACTCGAACCACTTAGTCCAACGTTTTACTATCTTTTGTATCTCATTTAAAAAAGGCGATTCAAAATAGGGGTTTGTTTCAGCAAATTTTTTTTCACCCGAGCCATTTTTTTGTATTTGAAGATAGGAAATATTCGCTGGGGGCTAAATCTGGCGAATATGGTGGATGCGGAGGTAGTTCGTATCTTAACACAGAGACTTTTGCCATGGCGATGACACAAGTTTGTACGCGTGCATTGTTTTGATGAAAAATTTTTTTTTTCATCGTCGTTGAAACGATCCAATAAGTTGATATAATATTTTCTATTAATCGTTTTGCTCTTTGCAAGGTAATCGATGTCGATTATGCCTCGTGCATCGCAAAACACTGTGGCTATGATTTTGTTAGCCCACAAATTCGCCTTGGTCTTCTTGGGCGCCAGTTCGCGACGGCAAACCCACTGTTTGTAGTGTTCTTTGGTCTTTAGTGTGCTGTAATAAATCCATGTTTCATCAATAGTAATGAATCGATGCCAAATATAATTCAAATTGCGTTTTAATATTGCCAAACATTATTTTGCGGTTAACACACCTGCGTGTTTATTATCAATTGTGAGCAATCGCGGCACCTATCTTGCGGAAAGCTTTCTCATATTCAAATGCGTTGCTAAAATGTTCTGCACCCGTTCAATTGAGATGCCCACAGTTTCAGCAATTTCATGCACTTTTATTCTCCGATTATTTATCACTAATCCGTGGATTTCTTCAATCATTTCTGATGTGGTGACCTTATTCGGACGACCTGAACATTCTTCATCAAAAATACTTGTTCAGTCTCGTTTGAATTCGGCTGCCCAATATTTTATGGTCCATAACGAAGGAGCAGAGTCTCCATAAACTTCGCTGAGTCCGCTTTTATTTCATTATTCGTTTTCTTTTTCAAAAATTTTATCACTGCTCGATGTTTAATTTTTTCCATTGTTGTAAGATCAAAAAAGTTGTTCCATTTAAACGGCTGCCACTCACAAACCAAATTACGCAGCGTCTTGACAACTTGACAGGATTCTTGTGAGAGGTTATGTTTACGAAAAATATAATTTTGTAAATAGTAGTAGCGCACTCTCTGGTCGAGGCCTGGTACTTATCATATAACTCTCGTAAAATAAATTTTTTGTGCACGTTAGTTCAGATTAATTCATGTTAGATTAGATACTGGTATATCTTCATAATGGGCGACGTTTAGAAATCGGTGAGTAAGAAATTTAACTACATGATATTAATTGACTCGTTTGAATTGTCCTCCTGGTGACCGAGGAAGTTACTGTAGACACATCATCGGAAATATTGTTGACGTCAATCGGACTCGATCTTGCGTTTTTAGACGAAAATTATTTTTTAAATGCAAGTCATTCACTTTTTCTTGTGTTTCCTTGAAATAAAACGTAAACATCAAAAGTGTGTTTAGGGAGAGATCAGTAAAAATAAAAATTCTAATATTTTCCTCAATGTACGATCATTTTATTGTTAGAAAAATAGAACTTTACAAACTGCGTCCAAAAAAAAAAAACAGGTGTTACTGTGACATCATAGAAAATTTGACAAACAACAAACAAAAAAATACAAAATATTATATTTTTTTGTTTTTCCCTCTCACATTTGGTCAATGTGGTTCCATGTTTGGCTGACTGGCCTAAGCCAAGTCAGCACAAACTGATAGCGTTTGTGCTGACAGTGTTACATGTTTTCAAAATCACTGAGTTCTGAATGTTTTTGTGTATGTTTGTGTTGTACTAAGTGTGGTGTGAATGTTGTTGGTGTAAGGCTTGGGGCTGATATGACGAGGGGGACAATGATGACTTTTTCTTGTTTCCATAGCCTTTTTATTTCTGTTGCAAGGTCTGTGTATTTGGCGATTTTTTCTGTGTATTTCGTTTGGATGGTTATGTCGTTGGGGACAGCTATGTTACTCAGATAGGTAACTTTTCCTTTTTTGTATTGAAAAGTATTATCGGGTCTATTGGTGCTATTACAAGCTCTACTGATGTCCCAGTAGAGCTTGTAATCTTTATTTTCAAGTATGGATGTTGGTATGTATTTATAGTAGGGATCTGGGTTTTCTATGAGTTTGTATGTTGTGGCCAGTGTTTGGTGAACTACTTTTGCCGCTGAGTCATGTCTGGCTGTATATTCCGGTCCGACTAATATTTTACATCCGCTTGTTATGTGTTCGATCGTTTCTTTATGCTGGTGACATTTCCTGCATCTGCCTTCTGTAACACTTGGGTCTTTGATAATATGTTTTCGGTAGTTTTCTGGTTAATATGACTTTATCCTGGATGGCAAGTAGGAAGTCTTCTGTTTCAGGGAATAGCTGCCCATCCTGTAACCAGGTCTATGATAATTTTTTATTTACGTGGGCTTGTTTTATGTGGTATCTGTGTTTCCTGTGAGGTGTTTTTCTGGCCACGTTTTCATCTTTTCCTGTTGTAATTGGGTGTGATTGTGTATGTCTGCTGGGTGATCTGCCCGGGATAGGTCGAGAGGTGTGTAGTTTTTGTCTGCTTTCACTGTTGCCGTGTGGAGGCTGGTTTGCTTGGTGTGAAAAAATTTCCTAAGTGCTTGTATTTGTTTTGTGTGTAGAGATCTTATATCTATGATTCCTCTTCCTCCTGCCTTCCTTTCGATGGTGAGCCTTTTTGTGCATGCGTTGGAGTGTAATTTCCTGTATTTGGTGTATTGACAACGTATAGGGAGGGATGTGAATGTTTTCTACGTGTGTGTGTGTGTGACCATTTGATGATACCAAATGAATATGTGAGTATAGGTATAGCGTACGTGTTGATGGCTTTAGTGAGATTTTTTGGAGTTGAGTTTTGTTTGTATAGGTTTCGTGAGTCTGTTTTTGAATTCTGTTCTGAGTTCTGTTTTGATGTGAGTGTGGTTGAGTTTGGTGCTTTGATGGCAGGTTAATATTTGTGTGTTTCTTTGTCGAGTATAAAACAAATACCTATTTATATTATTTTTAGTGTTCCATGCGGAATACTTATAAGATCACTTCCGTGTCCGTCCGTCTATCTATCCGTCTGTTACACCTGATTTTCTCCTAAACTATTCGACATAGAAAGTTTAAATTTGGAACAAATATAGGAATCGATGGCCCCATCAGAGCTGTTTAGTTTTGGAAGTTAAATTTTGACTTAAGGGACTAATTTTGGGAGGTTAAATCGGAAGTGAAAAAAAAAATTACCAGGTCATCGAGAGGGGTGACAAATGAAAGTTTGGTAAAATAGGAGTTCAAAAATATATATGATGTAATACTTGCACAGACTTTTCTTTGCAATAAAAAATATTCAGAACATTTATTTGGCTCATGCTCCTGCTCTTGGGACAGTTAGAAGTGGTTTGGTCGATTTCGAAATGGTGACTTTAATCTAAACGATAAACTTCGCTCTTGGTATCTCCCGGCATTGATAATGAGTTATCCGTGATTTAGTGAATAATAATTCACGGATTACCACTGAAGAGATTGCTGAGAGACTAAATGTTGACAATTTGACCGCATTTTGTCATTTAAAGTAACTTGAATACACTTCGAAACTCGATATATGGGTTCCGCACGTTTGGACAGAACGGAACAAGCTGAACCGTGTTTCGGCAGCCATTTTTCTTCTCGCCCGTCAACAAAACGAATCTTTCTTGAATCAAGTCATAATTGGAGATGAAAAATAGACTGTGTATAACAATATAATAAGAAAAAGACGTTGGAAATATGGAAGTGAAAGAGCAGAATCTGTGGCAAAAGGCTGAATTGCATCCAGTGACAGTATTCTTATGTGTCTGGTGGGATTGCAGAGGAATAACTTTTTACGAGCTTCTTCCACGTGGCTAAACAACTCACCCAACTCAATGTAGAAATCCGAGCAAAACATCCAAATTTGGTCAATCGAAAAAGGCATCATCTTTCACCGTGACAACGCTATACTCTATTTATTTGAAAGTGATAGCAATAAATCATCTAGAATTATGCAAATTAGCATCAAGCCGTAGTAAGAGCACCAGAGTTTTACCTACATTTTACCTGTAATGCAACAGTTCAACTTTATTGGAATACAATCTGGCATCGGCCTAATATTCGCAATCTCTTATGTTTGAATACAATAGGGAAAACGACACTTTTTTGTTGTCTGGGGCTAAATAGTTTGAAATAGTTCTGGCCAGTGGTGGTGCGCCTGGGCGTTTGTTGTTGTTGTTGTCCTTGCATTCAAAATAGGCCTCAGTTTCGGCGAAAACTTCTTCACTGGAGCTAAATCTCTTTCCCGCGAGAATATTTTGAGATCTGCGAATATATAATAGTCGCTGGGGCCCAAATCTGGAGAATACGGTGGTTGAGGAAGCAATTCAAACTTAATTTCAGGCAATTTTGCCATCGTAACCACTGACTTGTGACACGGTGCATTGTTTTGATGAAAGAGCACTTTTTTCTTGTTCATTTGGGGCCATTTCTTCGCGATTTCTGCCTTCAAACGCACCAATACCTTTACATATATTCGCTATTGACGGTTTTTCCCTTCTCAGCGTAATCGATGAAAATTATTCTATGCGCATCCAAAAATACGGAGGCCAAAACCTTCCCAGCCAACTGTTGTGCCTTTGGTCGCTTCGGGCTGCTTTCACCGGCTGTTGTCCACTCAGCTGACTGCGAATTTGATTCCGGTGTCCATGAATGGATCCATGTTTCATCTATGGTCACGTATCACATGAAGAAATCATATTGCGCTTAAACAGGTCCAAACAGCCCTCAGAATCATCAACACGTTGTTGTTTTTGGTCCACTGTGAGCAAACGCGGTACCCATTTCGAACAGAGTTTTCTTAGGTCTAACACGTTCTTTTGATATCTTTAGAGCAGGGGTGCTCAAACTTGAACTGCTGGCGATCTACCTCAATATTGTTAGACTACGATCGATCGACTCTGAGAGGCTGCAAGTAAGTGTGATGCAGGATTGTCGTCTAGGTAGGGTGTATCGTGGCATAGATACTAGTTTTCCGCACAATATGCATTTTTTTAGTGAAGGTAAGTGTAGATCTGCTCTAAAATGTAAATGAAAAAACTCATAATTATTCAAAATTGCAAGTTTATTGGTTCTTACAAAACAAACGAGTTCTAGTGTCTAAACTTAACTAAAGAGTGACTTTGGATGTTGAAGCGTGGCACTGCATGTCCTCAGCATACTTTTCATGAGATGGTACGTAATTACCGAGTGCTAATCGCAAGCATGATGACATATGTTCGTCAGTTAGTCGATTGCGATATTTTGACTTAATTATCTTCATTTCAAAAATGCAGACTCGCACAAGTAAGTTGACCCAAACATTGCCGTCAGTTGAAGGGCGATTTGCCTTAGATTCGGATATTTATCTTCAGATATAAAACACCAGAATTTTGTATCAGATGCTGTGGCTTTGAGATGTATATCTGATATAATCTGCACTAACTCATTTTCAACAGAACATGAGTCCATGTTAAACTGACTTGCTATTTCAGTAGCTAATTCCTCAATGTTTTTACATGAAAAAGGATAATTCATAAATGATGCGATATTTGCCAATTTACTGAAATCATAAAAACGTATTTCGAATTGGCCCAAAATATTTGATAATTCTGCCTCATAAATATCATAATTCAACTGAGGAATCCTTGCTTTCAAAGACGGAAAATTTTTCAGATTCTTTCTTTTCAGTTGATCTATCATAAGTTGCAATTTACTTTTGAATGCGTTTGTTGCGCTAATCATCTCAATAATAGTTTTTCCTTTATTTTGAAGCTCCAAATTAATGGTGTTTAAATGCATTGTGATGTCTGTCAAAAATGCCAAATCAGTCAGCCATTTTCCGTTTTTCAGCATCTGAGTGTCATCACCTCTTTCGTCCAGAAAAGCTGTTATTTCGGGCAATAATTCTTGAAACCTTTCTAGGAATTTTCGTGTCTCAACCACCTGACGTCCGTGTGAAGAACTAAATCAGTGTGTTCAGCTGACTCACTATCTTCCATCTGCAATTTAAAGAGCCGTCGTTGCAAGCTACGTGCACGGATGGAATTCACAATTTTTATTGCAATGCCCATAATCTCCTCCATGTTTAGAACTTTTGAACACAAAACTTGTTGATGTATAATGCAATGGAAGGAGAAAAATGAAGGGAAATCATCATTAGCTCGACACAATGCCAAAAAACCGTTTTTGTTTCCAGTCGTTGCTGGTGCTCCATCGGTTGTAATGCACACTAGTTTATATATTGGTAGCTTGTAGTTTGTTACAAAATTGAAAGAAAACGTCATATATATCTTCGCCACGGGTCTTTCCTTTCAGAGGAATCATTGTCAAAAACTCTTCCTTAGCCGACATGTCATTGAATACCATTCGAATAAAAATACACAGCTGGGCAGTGTCTGTCATATCGGTGGATTCGTCGAACTGTAAAGAAAAGTATGTACATTCCATTATATCATGTTTTAGTTTATCTGCCATGTCCTGAATCATGATTTCAACACGCCTTGTGACAGTCGGACGAGATAACTGAAGTTCTTTAATAGCAGACATAATCTCTGTTTGGCTGGTCTTGTGAACATGATTTGTTCTTTTTTCAAACAAGTTATCAAATCACGTAGTTTACGTTTTCTTAATTCACTCTGTGACGGAAAATCCTTTTTTCATAGTTTTTATGAACCGTTTTATGATGCCTCTCTAAGTTCCCACGCTTAGGTATTGCAACTGTCGCACGGCAAATGAGACAAATGCACTTATCCTTTACCATACAAAAGAAAAATTCTTCCTCACAATCGTTATTAAAATGATAAGTTTTACTTTTCTTCGCCGCACTCATTTTGGACTATTTATTAATAAACTTTGCAATGTATCGCCTTCAAGTTACAACTCAGACTGACTCCTATTTCTGCAGGCGCAACATTTATATCGGCGCGAACGAAGTCTCGAATGTTCCCGTCAAACACGCCGCCCGAAGTTTCTAGAAAAATCGGCGGCAATCAAAAACGCGGCTTTTCTTTGACAAGTATCGCGCGTTCCTTTGATAAAGCCGCCTTTTGCCGCTAGCAGGAGGTTATTACGATAAAAGAAAGTGATGAGGGGGTTATTCTGGCCTAATGTGGATCGAATAAATTTTAGTAGTTTATTCATTACATTTTGTTTTAGTTACCTAAAACAAAATCTGTGAATAGTTCTATATCGGAATTTTTTTCTCGAGATCGACTCAAAAAGCGATCGACAAGTCGATCGCGATCGACCATTTGAGCACTCCTGCTTTAGAGTGTCAGCTATCTCACGCCATTTTACTTTACGGTCATCCAAAACAATCTTGTGGATTTCTTTGATGTTTTCCAGTGTAACCACCTTATATGGGCGTCCAGGGCGTTCAGCATCATTTGTATCTGTACGACCGCGTTTAAATTCAGCATACCAGTAAATGATGAGTGATTTTCCAGGCACAGAGTCCCCGTAACGCTTATTAAGCCATTGCTTTACTTGAACGGTATTTTTTCCCATCAAAAAACAGTGTTTAATGAACACACGAAACTTGCTTTTTTCCATTGTTTTGAAAATATCAAAAGTAGCGTCACTAAAACCACTGTAACTTGTAAACTAATCCTCGAGATGTCATGAAATTTTGACACGTATCATTTGAAAGTTGGTATTTCCTAAAAATCGTACGGATTTTTTTGAAAAGGGCACATCTACAGCTTGGCCAAAAGTATTAGGCACCCTACAATTTACTTCATTTCTTGTGTTTCAGGGTAAAAAATTAAATTCGTATGTTTTGTAAAATCGTATATTGAGGTAAAATTATGAAATAAATTAATATTTGGTGTGTCCGCCCTTAGCTTTAATTACAGCAGCAATTCTTTGGGGCATGCTGCATACAAGCCTAGTACATTCAGTTGTACTTATGGCATCTCACTCATCCATAAAAGCGCTTTTTAGCGCTGCTTTTGATGTTATGATATGCTCCCGTATCTTGCGCTTCAGAATACCCCAAAGATACTCGATAGAGTTTAGATCTGGAGCTGCGTCAGCCCATCCAACACGACAATGTTATTGTCTATAAACCAGCGTATCGTAGCCGCTGATTTATGACACGGTGCATTATCTTGCTGAAATTTGATGTTGTCTAAATTAGTGTCGCCACAAATGCGCGTTAGCGAAGGCATCAGTACAGTTTCTAGTACATTTATGTACTTTTGGCTGTTCATGCGGCCTTCACAAACGAACATTTCGCCGACATTTTAGCAGCCATGCAGCCCTAGATTATAAGCTGCCTCCACCGTGTTTTACAGTAGGTACCACGCAATCTGGATGGTATTCCTCGCTGACACGCCGCCTCACGAATGTCACACCTGACGTTCCGAATAGCTGTAAGAACAGAAAAAATACTCATTTAAAAAATTAGTTATTATTTTGACTAAAACGGATTAAATCAAGAGTAATTGTATGTAGTTATTTGTTAAAATAAATCATATAAAAACTTACCTCAAAGTTGGAGTCGTCGGACCATACAACATTAGACCAATTCTCTTCGCTAAAATGTTGGTGCTTCAGAGCCCACTCTAAGCGTTTCTTCCTATTGGTCTCTGAGAGCCAAGGCTTCTTTCTAGCTTTGCACCCTCTTAATCCAGCTTCTGTCAGTCTTCTCCTTGCGGCATCCCAATCTCTTCTGACAGAGTTGCAGCGAGCTCAGATGATGTTTTTTTTTTATTTTTAATAGACTCGCGGATGAGTTTTCTGTCTTGTCGCTCATTGGTCTTACTTTTTCTGCCCGTTCTCATTTTGTTGGCATGGGAGCCAGTCTCCACAAACCTTTTAATAGCACATTGCACTGCGCACCGAGAACATTTCACTAACTTGGCTATTTCTACTTGGGACTTGCCTTCTTAATGTAGGGTTTGAATTTTAATTCATTTTTCGATACCAATCTCACTTTTCTTAGGCATTTCTCAATTATAAGAATGTCCAGTTCACAAATAAAACACGCACGGAAGCTTCTTGACACTACAAGTAGTAAAAAGAGACTGATAAGACATTAAAAATATTTTTCAAAAAACCTCATTATCGCAATTTTGTGGGCCAGGTGTTTTATGGACCGGTAAAAGAGATTGTCTATTGTTTAAGTTAGTTTTTGACAGCGCCGCCTGTAGTATTGTTAAACCAATTAGTCTTTTTTAGTGTTCCGTACAGAACACTTATAAGATCACTTCGGTGTCTGTCTGTCTGTCACACCCGATTTTCTCCGAAACTATTTGACATAGAAAGGTGAAATTTGGTAATAATATAGGAATTGATGGCCTCATCAGAGCCATGTAGTTTTGAGAATTAAATTTTGACTTAAGGGGTTAGTTTTGGGGGGTGAAGTCGGAAGTGAAAAAAAAAATTTTTTACTAGGTCATCGAGTGTGGTGTCAAATGAAAGCTTGTGAAAACACGAGTAAAAAATATATATACAATATTATACTTGCGCGCACTTTTCTTTGTATTATTTTTAAAAATTCGCGAAAAATCGCTGTCCCGGGCCTTATCTCGAAAAGTACTTATCAAAAAATTTCGAAAAAATTCTGGAATATTCTCCACGGGGTGTAGATTGAACGAAAAGTATCACGAGTGCATTACCTTTAATAATTTATATGGTATATAAAAAAAACAAAAATTTCAAGGTCATCAGATTTCAGTAAAGATTGGAAACAAACTTTGTTGAGAACTCATTTGGGGTGTATTTTGTGAAGTCACTGATCATTTTTGTAACAAAATTTTTTTATTTTAAAAGCAATCAACGTACGGAACACTAATTGCGCAAGTTCAACTTGAACTTGAATGGTTATTTTAATATCTTATGAGTTTCATGTGTTTATGAGGGGTGCCTAATACTTTTGACCAAGGCTGTATGTACAAGGCTGGTTTGAAAAGTCCGTGCAAAGTCCGAGAGATGGCACCACCGGCGCGTATCGAGGTCATGTTTAGTTAGTAGCATCTCTTGAATGAACGCACACCAAGTTTCAGCCATATTGGTCTATTTCTTTGTGTTTGGCATTCGTGAGAATCAAGGAAGTCGACTGATTTTCAAGAAATGGACGAAAAAGAATTTCGTGTGGTGATTAAACATTGCTTTATGAAAGGCAAAACGCCTCAGGAGACTAAAGAGAAGCTTGATAAACATTATGGTGACTCTGCACCTTCGATTAGAACAGTTTCTAAGTGATTTCAAAATTTTCGGACTGGCCATATGGGCACAAGTGACGCTGAACGTTCTGGACGGCCTGTGGAGGTTACGACTCCAGATCAAATCCATGATATGGTGATGGATGACAGAAGAGTTAAGGTGCGTGAGATTGCTAGTGCTGTGGGCATCTCGACTGAACGGGTACATAATATTTTGCATAAACATTTGGACATGAGAAAGCTATCCGCAAGATGGGTGCCGCGATTGCTCACGCTTGACCAAAAACGGAATCGTGTGAAGTGTTGCAAGGATGGTTTGCAGCTGTTCCAGAAGAATCCGGAGGACTTTAAGCGTCGTTTCGTCACTGTGGATGAAACATGGATACATTACTATACTCCTGAGACAAAACAACAATCTAAACAATGGGTTACCAAGGGGGAATCTGCACCAAAAAAGGCGAAGACCGTTCCTTCGGCCGGAAAGGTTATGGCGACTGTCTTTTGGATTCGCAAGGGATAATCCTCATCGACTATCTGGAAAAGGGTAAAACTATTACAGGTGAATATTATTCATCGTTATTGGACCGTTTGAAAACCGAGCTGCAAGAAAAACGCCCGCGATTGGCCACAAGAAAGTCCTTTTCCATCACGACAACGCACCAGCACACACCTCAGCAGTTGTGGTCGCAAAATTAATGGAAACAGGATTCCAACTCGTTTTACATCCCCCTATTCTCCAGACTTGGCTCCCTCGGACTACTATTTGTTCCCCAATTTGAAGAAATGCCTGGCGGACAAAGATTTTATTCAAACGAGGAGGTGATTGCAGACACTAACTGATATTTTGCAGACTTGGACAAATCCTATTATTCGGAAGGGATCAACAAACTAGAACATCGTTGGACGAAGTGTATAAGTCTAAAAGGAGACTATGTCGAAAAATAAAAAAGGTTTACCCCAAACACATAAGTAGTTTTTATTTTTGCACGGACTTTTCAAACCAGTCTCGTATTATTTAATTTGGTTTCTAATCGGGCACGAACTTTTGCAATTACCCAATAAATTTTCTTTAAGACAACCGTGTGGTAAAGTTCTCTTAGCATCCTAAAAGTATAAATAAAATATGCAAAATTTCAATCAATAAATATTGTTCTTATTTTCTTACTTACTCATGAGTTCATTAACGCGATTCTCTTATAATAAGGTGTGTTTTTTATTATTTAAGACAGTCATTTAATTATTCACCTTTAGTCCTTTTCATGAATGATTCTTTCTTGTCGATTCATGTTAGTTAAAAAAGCAATAAATAATATATAATATATTAACCAAAACGAGTCAGTAAATTAAAAAAATCTCCTAACATAATCTCAAAATATTAAAATAAATAATACCAGATTAGGTAATACGCCCAGATTAATATTAAGATTTAAGTTTTATCTGTCATTTTAAACATTATTCAGCAAGTCGGCTTCTAAAAATAGCACGAAATAAATTCTGATATATGATCTACATCTATTTTTATCTTACTTAGTTATGTGGATAATTATTTATCCTTACACGGTGGATACTACATGAAATATTTGCGATTTATTCAGTTAAAATGATGAATAAATCATCTGGTGAAGCGTTAATTAAATTTTTAAGTTTTGCTTTCAAATTCACTGCCAGCAAGTCGAGTAACGATGTTGAGGCACTTCAACATTAACATTTTTAGACAAAATTGAAATTACTGCTTGGATTTTTACAGCGTTAAATTACCCTTATTTACTGTCATCCTAAGACGGAATTTCTGCCAGGTCTTTGTTACAGTCTGTCAAGTAAGAACGTGTCCGCGATAATTCATTTTTCGTAGATGCTTCTTCTTCTTTTAAGACTATGTCTTGTTTGTTCTGTTTTATTGAGTTTCTTGTCATGTGGAAGTCCAGCTTTCGTGCCATCTTTTAGGTGATCGTTTTGTGTTTGCTCTTTCGACTTTGGCCCAGTTTGCCCACTTATCGTCCTGCATTCTATTTACATGATCCCTCCATTGGAAGACGTCGACTTCCTCTTATGAACCTTACTATATCTTGTACTTTGATTTCTTCTCTTATTACTGAGCTTCTTATTTGATCTCTTAAGGTTACTCCTTTAATAGTTCTTCTTCTTCCTTTAACCGTTTTCTATCCACTGTCGGGTATAGGCCTCTCACAAAATTTTTTCCATTTTTCTCTATGTTGTGCTTGTTGATACCAGTTAAGTCCTCCAATTATCTTCAGATCGTCGCTCCATCTCTGCTGGGGTCTTCCGATGATTCCGCCACATGGCTGGCCCAGCTCCATTTCAGAGATGTTATCCGTTTGGTGATATCATCCACCTTTGTTTATTGTCTAATCCATTTATTAGTGTTCTTGTCCTTCAAAGTAACACTCAACATCTTCCTTTCCATTGCTCGTAGGTGAACTTGTAGTCTTTCTATTGTTCTTTTAGTTAAAACCGATATCTCGGCTCCATACGTTGTAGCTGGTAAGATACATTGATTATAAATTTGGGTTTTGATCCTTGAAGAATGTTCATATTCGGTACATATTTCAATTTTCCATATGCTGCCCATCCCATACGTATCCTTCTTTCTATTTCAAGCTGCTGGTTTTCCTTACCTATCGTTATTATTTGTCCCAGATAGATGTACGTGTTTACTTTCTCTATTGTTGAATGTTCAATCACTATATTTTCATCATTGGTGTCTTCGTTACTCAGGTACTTTGTCTTGGAGAACTTTATGTCAAGTCCCACTTTCCTTGTTTTCATTTCTGTTGTTCTTTGTATGTATTTTGTTTTCGAGCTTTCTGCCCGAGTCTCTGCTGCATACGTTAGTTCTGGTCTTACGGTGGTTTTGTAAATAAGAACTTTGCTTTCTTTTGACACATACTTATTCTTCCAGATGAGGTTTCTCAAGCATCCAGAAATTCTTGCGGCTTTATTTGCTTGTGTTCGACCTTCTTGGTGTAGATTTTTGTAGCTCGATATTTTGACTTCCAAGTACTTACAACGCGTATTTTGCTGAATTGGTTTATCATGTACTGTTACTTTACATCTGGTGGGTTCCTTAGGTATCACCATTGATTCCTTCTTCTCTACTGATATCTGCATATTGTATTTTTCTGCTGTTGTTTGAAATCTATATAACTGTCGTTGCAGATCGTCCTCGTTTTCTGCCATTAGTATTGCGTCATCGGTATAGTACAGTATTTTTATTGCCTTTTGTCCTATTCTGTATCCTCCATCAACTTTCTTCACATCTTCTATAATTTTGTCCATTACTAGATTAAACAGAACTGTGACAATCGATAAAACATGGATCCACCACTACACACCGGAATCAAATCGGCAGTTAGCTGAGTGAAAGCAGCCCGAAGCGAACAAAGACACAACAATCGGCTGGGAAGGTTTTGGCCTCTGTATTTTGAGATGCGCATGGAATAATTTCCATCGACTATGCTGAGAAGGGAAAAACCATTAATAGCGAATATTATATAAAGTTATTGGTGAGTTTGGAGGCAGAAATTGCAAAGAAACGCCCCCAAATGAACAAGAAAAAAATGCTCTTTTGAACTGAAGAAGACACTATACTATAAAAGGCAAAATAGGGGAAGACCAAGCAGGATTTACAGCTGGGAAGTCCTGTATTGATCACATATATACAGTCAAGCAACTGATGGAAAAGAAACTAACCAAAAACAGAGAAATTCATCTAGTTTTCATCGATATAAGAAAAGCTTACGATTCAGTCGCTAGAAGTCACCTCTGGAAAGCAATGTCAAACATGGGAATCGACAAAGTATTAATAAAAGTAGTAAAAGCGACATATAGAAATAATATTAACAGAGTAAAAATTGGTAATAAGTTAGGGGCCAAAATTAGAACAACGAAAGGACTCCTACAAGGTTGTACAACCTCTCCGACACTGTTTAAAATCTACCTGGAACAGACTTTAAAAAAACTGGAAGAATAAATGTCAAGGTATGGGAGTCCCAGTAAGAGACGACTACTTATACAGCTTGAGTTTCGTAGATGACTAAGTCGTCATGGCACAGGACGAAGAAGATCTCTGCTATATGGTAAAGAAACTGAAGGAAGAGTATGACGAAGCTGGGCTAGAAATAACTTTAATAAGACGGAATACCTAACAACTAAAACAGGAGAAATAGAAGATCTAGAAATTGAAGAGAACGTAAAAATTAAAGGAACTGGAAAATTTAAATACCTGGGCACCATAATAACAAGAGAAGCAACATCCGAAGAAGAAATGAAATCGAGATTGGGACAAACGAGAACCTGCGTCAATATTATGGGATAAGCATATAACGAAAGCAAACAAAGTCAGAGTATACACAACAATCATTGAAAGTATCATGACATACGGGTCAGAAACATGGACCATTAACAAGAAATATAAATCAAAAATAAACGCGGTAGAGATGGAATGTTGGAGAAGATGTTGTAGGGTGACCCGGACTGATAGGATTAGGAACGAGGAAACAAGAGCGCGAATGGGAATAACAAAAGACGCAGTACATGCCATAGAAGAAAAACGATTGAAATGGTATAGTCACGTAAGGAGAAGCGACGACAGAAGGTGGATTAAGAAAATCACAGAATGGAATCTAATTGGAAGAAGAAAGAGGGGAAGACCTAGGCGCTTATGGCAGGATGACGTCGATGAGGCAATGGAAAACAGAGGGTTACAGGAAGGAGACTGGGAAGATCGAAGAGAATGGAACGCTAGGTTGAGAGAAGGGAGACAGCGTCAGCGCTATAACAGACCCTTAAATATATATGTATACATATATATATATATATATATATATATATATATATATATATATATATATATATATATATATATATATATATATATATATATATATATATATATATATATATATATATATATATATATATATATATATATATATATATATATATATATGAATGGAAGTTCTAATTACTTCCTCATCCACCGTACTCTCCAAATTTTGCCCCCAGCGACTATTATCTATTCGCAGACCTCAAAGAAGTGATCGCGGGAAAGAGATTTGGCTCCTGTGAAGAAGTTATCGCCAAAACTGAGGCATATTTTGAAGGCAAAGACAAATCCTTCTAAAGAAAGGTATAGAAATGTTAAAAAAGCCTTGGTCTGCTTGTATCGATCTTGAAGGAGAATATTTAGTGAATAAAGTCAAATTTTGAAAAAAAAGTGTTTTAAGTAGCTAGACCAAAAACTTTTCAGCCTACGTGTTATTTATTATCGTGTCTAATTAATTTATTAATTAAAAAAATATTCATATTCAGTTCAATATTCATAAACGACAAAATGTGTACTTATATTTCATATACCTATTTAATAAAATATTTCATACCTGACGTGCAAATTTTGGTTGCATTCCTAATTGTGCGCGCTCCGTTTGTATTTATCATCCAGTTAAATTTCAGGTACATGCATGTATGTATAATTTATAATTGTATATACGCACCCATTCTTGTCAATCATTACTATTCATACCGAATGTACCGAAATTAAACGCCATCGATGAAGACGAGATATATTTCGTGGAGACGAGTAGGTATCTACCGCAACGGGTATGGCATTGATAGTTTCAGTTTGATTGGCCGCAGACTGAAGATGCCATCAATGTGTAGATATCTGGTATCGGGTACATTTATTGTCGACTACCCGGTACTTCGGATCCGAACGATTAACGGGTACTTTGTATCCGCTAGTTACAATATTGACATTTCTACTAGCGTGGCCCTCACAATCGCCGAATGCCAACCCTATTGAGAACCTTTGGTCCCTTGTAAAGAGAAAGCCCGGAGGAAAAACTCAACTGAACATTTTAGAAAATCTCGAACCGTTATACTTGATATATCCGGCCCATTAGCTGTGCTGTGGTCTTATGGTGAGCCCAAAAGATTTTGTTTTTTTCCTAAAGGCGGTTGCTAGATTTCTTTCCGACATCGTCACTGTTAACGCTGATAACCCCTGGGGCTCTATACTGTGTCCTGCTCTTTTTCTTCTTTTCATTAAACTTTTGTAAGTGGTGATGACATCTCACTTATTGCTTTATTTATCTTCAACGCTCAAACTCGAGCTGCCCCTGGAAATATCTGTTGCAGTTCAAGGTTATACAACTTAACAAAGACCTGGAAAAAATGTTCTTACTTCTTGCACCATTTTCTGTAAATACTCTATGATATAGAGAACTTCATCCCTTTAGAATGGACTGTCCAGGGTGCGGCTGTGCTTCCCACCCAGCATAACTTTCAAGGATTGAAAGCCAGCGTGAATCGGTAATTTCTCTACAATACTTGGACTTTCTCGAAAAGAAGTGTTTCGTAAAGATATTCGTGCAATTAATAACACTGGTCAACACAAGTCTTGTTTCCTTTATTTTTTTTTTGTTATTGGATATTTCTATGGCCCTGACTATGAAAAAAATACTGGGAGATTGCTAACAGCTTTACCTTTTGAAATATACAGTTTTATTATTTTGCCAAAAAAATACAGAAAAATAATACATTATGTTAACAAAATTTCTATTGAACAGTAGCAAATGATCTTTTATAAGATTTCCTTGAATGAACGACTTTAGGTAGATCTTGTTGCAAACTCCAGCAGTGTCTGCCATCATATGTGAGTCCCACCGCCCCTGATAACGCTCTTCCATTGTCCGAAGATCCTGATGAAAATCTTTCACCCTGCTCCTCACTAAAATCACCCAGATTTTGTGGAAATCGGTCTAAATGCGAGTGCAGGAAGTGGATTTTTATGCTCATGTTGCACCCTAGCTCTTGCAAGTTCGATAGCATGCACCCAACAAGCTCGACATGGTCGTCAGATTTCTTTTTGCCTAGGAAGCTACTCATAACCAAAACAAATGAATTCCAAGCTTTGGATTCGACTTCAGTCATTGATTTGACAAAATTAGGATCTTTCACGAGTTGCCTAATCTGTGGCCCATCAAAAATACCAGCTTTCAATTTTTCTGAACTTAATCCTGGAAACTTGCGTGAAAGAAAATTAAAACATTCGCCACTTTTGTCAAGCGCCTTCACAAACTGTTTCATTATGCCGAGTTTAATATGAAGTGGTGGAAGTATGATGCGGTCTCGGCTAACTAAAGGCACGTTTATAACATTTTTTGTACCAACTTTTAGCTCTTCCCGCACTGGCCAAACTTTTTGTGACCAATGGTGTTGTTTGTCACGACTATCCCAGAGACACATGAAACAAGGGAACTTTGTGTACCCCCCTTGTTGACCTAAAAGAAAGTTAACCATTTTCAGATCAACACAAATGACCCATTTGTGATCTTGATACTTAATTTTTTCCATAACCTTAGAAACATTTACGTATTCTTCTTTTAAAGTCGTCGAATATGCAATAGGTATAGATCCGTACTTGTTACCGTTATGAAGCAAAACACACTTTAAACTTCTTTTGCTGCTCTCTATGAAAATACGCCAATCACTAGGTTGGTACTGTTTTAATCCCATCTGCTGCAAAATACCACCAACATCGTTACAAAAAATTAAATTGAGAAAAATACGGTAACAGATTTTTTTCTCGGGTACGATAAAATGTAATGTTGGTTTCCGGAGTAAGCAAATTTTTTTCTTTTAAACGAGATGCTAAAATTTCAGAAGCTTCTTTTAGTAAGTTCAGATCTCTTACTAAGTCATTTAGTTCTTTCTGATTAAATGGTTGAGGTTCTGAAAGGCTACATTTGTAGTCTGAATCAGAGTCTTCACTTGATGTATTTCGTTCGGGTTCACAGAGATTTGGATCATCAGAAGATTTAGATGTGCTGGGTTGTACCTCTTGTGATTTTAATTGAGGTCGTTGAGCAGAAGATAAGTTAGGATATGACCACTTACTTCGATTTCCAGGTTAATTCCGTTTATTTTCACAACGCAGAAGTAGCAATCGTCATGATGGTTTCGAGGTTCTCGCCAAATCATGGGTGTTACGAACATTATTGCATCTCTTTTTCCACTGGACCATAACCGTAGACATACCACACATTTCTGGCATATAATATGAGGAACCCATAGCTTGTCTTGATTACATAATTTTATTTTAAAGTATTGATGATACGCAGTTTTCACAAAGTCCGATATAGGTTTTCGATATTTTGCAAATATATATTCACCACAAATATAGCAAAAACAATCGGGATTAAGCACACAACATCTTCTTGACGAAGCCATATCTAAAACAACAACAAAATATATTTTAGTGTCCAATAAAAAACGAAAATCTAAGTAAAAATAGTATTAGTAGTAGTAGTTAGCTATAACTCAAAAACAAAAGCTGTTAGAGAAAAATTGTTGCCATATTTAAAAAATACGCGCCAATTTGAGATAGAAACAAAAAAAAAAATCACAGGAAACAAGCAATTTTCTTTTTTTTGTTGACCAGTCTAATCAGCCCGATCTCAACAACCATGATTTCATATCTTATCAAAGACGTCGATTCGATATATTAAAACGTGTTCACTCTGTATAAGTATTTCAAGCAACAAGATGTGTAAGCCAAGGAATATTCATTTTTTTTAATTCCGAAGCGGCAGAGTGGTTCTGATATAATATCAAACATGGCGAGTTAAAGCGAGATAATTAAATTTTAATGTGCTTTTATTGTGACTATAGTATGCAAATCTTTACATACACGATCGGTGATAAAAGGTTTATTATATGGTGACTCACAGGGCTATAAAAATCATTTCTTTCTACAATGATTACCATATCTTGTACTTGCCCAACAATTTCTTCAATAGTTGCAGTTTAAGGACGTTTGAATGTGGATTATCATTGACGCTTGTACGACCACGTTTAAACTCTAGAATCCATCTATGAACAGTTGGAAATGAAGGAGCAGACTCCTTTACCACTTTCACTAATTTTACATGGATTTGAGTTACCGATAAACCTTCCAAAATACGAGTAAAGAGTTTTATCATTCCACGATATTAGATTTTTTCATTTTTAAAAAATACTCGAACACTTCTACTTTAACCAACTGATAAACAATAAATGACTTTACAGATCGACTTGAAATTTTGGGTGTGTTCATGTGACAAACGGAACTTCAAAATAGTGTTCAATATTTGGTTCAAGTGAGGCTCCATAGGTGTCGCTTTCAAAACGTATTTACTAAACTGATATAAAGAAAGTCGGGTAAGTTATGATGTCTCTCAGTTATAAGTTGTTCATTTTTTAAAAAGTATCATCTTGCTATGAATGAGAGAATCACTTACATTGAGATTTACAGTCACTTTCTTAACGGAAATTGTGCGCGATTGAGAGAGATGCCGCTTCAGTTAGCCGTAGATTAGTGACGCCTTTTATTTCTCGCTCTCCTTCAATTTTCAAGCAACTTATAACGAAACGTAGACACCAGGTACGACGTGCACTTTTTCTAATAATTTGAGAAGTTTTTACGTATATTTGTTTTATTATTCGTTCAAAGAAACACACATTTATCACGTTTCGTTATATTTGTTTAAGAATACCCATCACGTTGCGATATGGGTATTTTGGAGGTTTACGATTGCGAAAGATACATAGAAAAGTACGTCACCCGATGACGTGACTTTTTTCGATAATAGGATTTTTTGAAATAGGAAATATCAATCGATTGAAAATTTTAGAAATCTTGCATTTGGAAGGTGCGGTTCTTATTAAGATATAAAAAGAAATTCGGTAAAATCAAATCAATATTTTGGTTCCCTACTCAAGGTAATGTCTTTCTTTAAGGGGTCACTACCGAGGTCAATTTACATTGAAAAGTAAAACCCATTTTCTCAGCAACCGTTCATCCTATTTCAACGAAACTTTGCACACTTATTATTTATTATTATATAATTTAATGGGACTAAGGGTTTAAAGAAATAATTTAAATTACATTTTCTAGAAAATTTGAAAGTTCATGAATTTTATTTGTATGTTTCAATTGACGCGGTAAATTACCAGCTGTTTCGTTTGACATTTCCTTAGTCCGAACTGTAGACAGTGTTACCATGGATATTTAAAAAAAAAATAGCTCAATAACTTTTATAGTTTTGAAGATAATGGGGCAAATGTACAAAAAAGTCAATTTTTCAGGAGAGCCGAAAAACTAAAAAGTTGTAGTTTTGACTGCTTTTTTTGTTATAATCAACTTTTTTTAATTTATTTCTAGAGTGTTTGTCTTCTTTTTTTTTGCAAAAACAAGTTTGGCAACACTGATTGTTTACAACAAAATATGTTTTTTTCCAAATTTTTTTTTTTTTAGTTTTGTTTTGTTTGGTTATATTTTACGTGAGAGATTGTTTTTGTTTACATATTTACAATTTTTTTTTCCTGTTTTCTGTTACTACTGCTGTTTTAAATTTTATTATATTGTTATTTTATTATAGTTTTTTATTATTGTTTTGTGAAGAAAAATGACTAAGCCAAAGACTAGCTTCAAGAGCAAGAAAGGGAATAAACCTTTTAGTGGGACACATATTTCTGTTGCTCGTAAATTGGTCATGTCCTTACCATCTGTTGAATCAACACCATCAACCTCATCTGAAAATCGTACACCTTCTTCTTCTTCAAAAAAACTAGGTAATCAAAATAAATTTGAGTCATTCATGAGCAACCATGCGTATGATTTGGTGGATGTTGGAGAGCTGAGTAAAGCACTGAACTCAACAGTGGACTGCAAAAAATGTGGTGGTGAAATCACCCTAAGTGTTTGTTTGAGAAACGGTTTGGCATCCACTATAAAGATTTGTTTGTCAGAATTGTCAAGTCCTAAATAAACTAAGGAACTCCAAGAAACTGGATTATGAACTCGAAGGTAAATCTGTGAAATTAGTTACAATAAATATTAGATTTACTTATGCACTTAGGTGTACTGGTAAAGGATTTGCTGGAGCTAAACTTTTCATTGACCCTGGAAAATTTACAATTGCTGAGCCGATGAAGGAAGATGAACTGAGAATAGTGAAAGCCGAGAAAGACTTACAACAAGCATCGAAATGCGAGAGGCAAAAAATTAAGAGCAAGAAAAAGTTTAGAAGAAAAATTTAAGAAGTTAGAAAAAAAGAAGGCCCGTCATATGAAGCGGGTTCATTTTAGTTAAAAAAAAAGTATAACAAAATAATAAAATCTTATTATTACTTTTCAAAATATTATTGTAAAAATAAAGTTTTTATTTGTATATAGTAAATAGTATTTCAAAATATTTTTGTAAAAATAAAGTTTTTTATTTGTATATAGTAAATAATAGTGTTATATAATTATTCCTAAGCATTGTTAATAAAAAGTGGGATAATAATAATAATAGTGAAAATAATAATAACTTCATAATGGGTGGAATGGGGTGGTATATTGAAAGGTGCGTAGTGCGAAGCTAGGCGAAGGCTGAGCGGGACTCATATCTTGGCGATACTGACTGATGGCTCATACCTTGACTACTTTATATAAAAATTTCAGGCACTTATACTCATCGTATAATTGTGGGGTTGGATTGTTTTGTGCAGAAATGATTGTAGATTATAAAAATGGAAAAAAAAAACGAAAAACGTATTTTTTTCATTTTTTTCGGTAGTGACCCCCTTAAGTAGAAGCAATTTTACACTTAAAAATGTAAACAAAACGAGCTCTCCAAGGCGGTAAAATAAATCTAATTGTGTAAACTATTTAAAATTCAATGTTTATTTGAAGTTCATTATTATTATACTGTTATTATTCGAAGATATAAGAACTTATTTAGTATTTTTTACTCCCCTTACTTACATTTGTTCATATTTTAGAGTATATATTAGGGTGACCGCAAAAAATCGATGTCGGAATTTCGTTCGTCTGGACCCCACAAAACGATTCCCCTTTCCAGATATTGAGATAGCCGAAATTTGAGCTCGATTAAACGACGTTAACCCGTGCCGCTCGTCGCTCAAGGTTTGAAAAAATCCAAATTTTTGGCCAAAAAGCTGACATATGGAGCCATAACTCCAGAACGGTAAATAATAGAAACACACTTAATATCTCAAAAGAAAGCTAATGTTGTTCTTCAAAATTTATATTCTATACATAATTGTTGTTATTTTAAGTTAAACCGAGTTACAACAGCCTTTAGCCCCAAAAACGTGACCTGGTACCAGTAGGAGCCAGTTTGGGAGTATTCTAAGAATTTTACGAGTTTTTACATAATGTGTCTCGGAATTAACATTTTTTTGTTAAAAAGTATTTTGGAACTCAATTTTCAAACATAAAGAGCCTTTTGTTCAAATTTAATCTTTTATTATATGGGATTTACCAACGAAAGACTCGTTTGACAGGTAAAAAGGAGGGTGAATCTAATTTCTATTTTAGGGATGGTGATTTTACTTCAGCGTACAACCGACCTTTTATTTATTCAGTTTAGTTTCTAAAGTGCCTTTGAGCTGGTTAGATCGAACAATTATCTAGTGAAGATATTTTAACGTTTTTTTTTTTAATTTTCCAAGTGTTATTGTTTTTATAACTATTATAGTATTATTTTAAAAGACATTTGAAAACATTTTATTGAAATTAAAGTTTGCAATATATTTTGTTTCATTTTCCAAGTTAACTGTTATTTACCTATTGGCCTCTGAAATGGCATCCACATCAGGTGTACAAAGCCGGACCAAGGATAAAATATTTCTTGTGGGCTATCCCATTCACCAGATCACCGGTTGTAAACTACCCTCAAATTGTCAAGTTTTGTGTGCTTTATTTTATACTTTACGTACTGTGAAATTAACTGTAAGAGAATCAGCAAAACTTACAATACGAGAAGTGTTCATTTTGGGAGAAAGCTCGAATCCCGACTAAACATGAGCAAGATGCAATTACTAAGCTGGAAAAACTTCACGCCGAGTGGAGAACTCTTCAAAAAGACCGGAAGAAAACATCGAAAACGGCCAAGAACAAATTTAAACAGTTTGTTGAAAAGTGGGATGATCTCTTTGATATTGCTCAATAAGATGCCTTGGCTCTGATGAAATCGGAAGAAGATAAGGCGTTTCTCGTGAAACAGAGGCAGAAGGGCCGCCCAGGTTCCATGACTGGAGTGGATCTCAAGTTGTCTCGAGCTGAAGAAATCAAGGTGCAAAAGGAACTTGCAAAAATGAACCGACAAATCCAAGAAGCAACTTTTGATATTGGTGAGTTTTTTTTTTATTATTAGTATTCTAAAAAAATAGATAAACAAATAAGTAAATAGTTTCATTATAATTGAAAGAAAATTGTACATGAGAGCATGATTTGGCATCTTTATGATTGAGTTTGTATTTTTTTAAATAATACCTTTTGATAATTAGAAGTAGGTAATTTAGTACCTATGTATTATTACTATTCTGCTAAAACGACAAGTTTTTATAGTCTTTTTTTTTCTCTTTCTTTTGTTGCTTCTTAGAGACGGATGATGAAGACAAGTTCGAAGAAGGAGAAGAAGACACTGAAGAGGACAGCATCTACCAGGAACTTGAGAGCTTGGAGGAAATGGACATCCCTGAAGAAGCTGCAGAAGATCCAGGACCATCTGAGAGCAAGAGGATGAAAGTTTCATTTGCAAGGGGCGTTAAAGAGATTTTAAACATGAAATTGTCCATTTTATTAGATCGATGTAAGGTATCCGACAGAAATGCCACGAGAATTTTAATAGCTACTCTAGAAGCACTAAACCTTGACCCTCTTGAGTACAAAGTCTCGAAAACTTTATTACATGATAGAAGGCAAATGTTCAGAGAACAATATAATAAAAAAATTTTGATAAAGTAAACATTCCTGAAAAAGAGCCCGTGTTGTCCATTGGGACGGTAAACTTTTACCGGGTGTTTTAAAAAATGAACAATGTGAGCGAATAGCTATAGCTATTTCATATGGCGAAAAAGGAACAGCTGCTGGGAGTTCCTGTAACAGCAAACAGCTCTGGAGAGGAGCAAGACGTAGCCTTATATGAATGCCTACATGAATGGGGTCATATATATATATATATATATTATATATATATATATATATATATATATATATATATATACATATACATATATATATATATATATATATATATATATATATATATATATATATATATATATATATATATATATATATATATATAAATCAGTGTATCTCCGTAGTAAAAGCAATTGCAAAAAAAATCTAATAAATAGCAAACCTCTGTTTTAAAATCAACGCTCCCACTGCTTGATGAAGTAAGTACATATAAAAATTTTATATTTATTACGTACCCGTATTTATTTACCAATACAATTAGCTGACTTCTCATTTTTTGTAAGTTCAAAATAAATAAAACAAGGTATTTCCCGTCAGAAATCACAAATTTCCTAGTAACAAATGCATGAAACACATCGGATATAGGTTATGAATACATATTACTAATTTTGCTTAATTAAGCAAACTATCATGAAAATGAGTTGTCACTAAATATTGCCTACATCTATCAAAAATAACCCACCAAGTGCAAGTCGGACTTGCGTAATAAGGGTTCCGTACGTTGATTGCTTTTAAAATAAAAATTTTTGTTAGGGAGGGCGGTATGAAATGATTAATGACTTCACAAAACACACCCCAGTTGAGTTTTCAACAAAGTTTGTTTCCGATCTTTGCTGAAAACTGATGACTTAGAGATAATTTTCGTTCACTTTACACCCTGGTATTGATGACTCTTAGAAGTTCTAGCATCTGAGAAAAAAAATACAGACTGATAGATAGATATTTAGGGTTTTGGGCGCATCAACATCTAGGTTATTTAGCGCCTCAGTGTGCTAATTAGTTTTGACTAATTTTGAAGTTATACTATAAGATTGACTTCTCTTAAAAATTTTCTGATGTTGTCTTCATTATTCTAGGAATTGATGACATTGACTAGATTGGAGGATATGTTGTGTGAGGTTATCAAGTTTTGAAAATGTGCTGCTTCGAAGACGTGTTTTACAGTGAATGGGCTTATGTAGATGGAGCATGTTGGCTGATGTTCACATTTTAACAAATAAGCGTGTGTGCCATAGATATGTCCAATGGCTAATCTACATCTAGTTACGTTATCCCTTCTGTCCATGTTGTAAGAGTGAAGGGGAGGGTAGATAATGGGTTTAATCGACCATAATTTGTTGAGAGGGTCTTCAAGATCCCACTTCAATTGAAATGTGTTATATAAGATGGTTAGCAGATAATTTTTGACACCGCTTGGGTGATTTTCTCCAATGTAGGGAGTACCACTTGAAATTGCAATTTTAGTTAAAAGGTCAACCCTGTCGTTGGCGTGATTATTGATATGACTAGGTAATTAGATAGATCATATATTTGCCGTATGTAATTGTAGTTCAAATGTTTTGACTGTATTGACCGGAGAGCACTTTGTGAGTCTGTAACTAGGGGTAGGGATAGAAAGGGCAAAGGGTATACTTTCCTTGATGGCCAGGATTTCGGCTGTGAAGATAGACGAGTAATAAGGTAATTTATACATCATGTTTGTGCTTGACATGTGGAAGGCTGATCCCACCCGCTTCGGCGGTACATATACTAAAAAAAATACAGGCTTTCGTAGTCTCAGGCAGGATGAACTAATGCAGCCTGTATTTTTTTTCTCAGATGTTAGACCTTTTAAGATTTATCAATCCCAATAGGTAGTTCCCCCCCTTCTCCAGGGATAATTTTCGATCTTATTAGAAAGATGATTTAGTTGTCTTGAATATTCAATTACAGGGGTAGTTTCTACCACCCTCTAAGGGTAGTTTAAAGTCGTGTATCGGTGGTTCAAACGAATCTACTCCATATTTGTTACTACTCAGTATATATCACCACTACACCAAACACTTTATTTTTGCACTCGACGCGCGTTTCGCTAACCATGTTAGCTTCATCAGGAGCGATGATTGACTAAAGCTAAACTACAAATCTACCCTATTTATACTTAGCCTAACCCTTGAATTACTCAAGCGGAACTAATGTCATAGGCAAGGCCATCAGTTCCGGTCAAGTAACCAGTAGAGGGGACTATAAGGAATAGGCCCTCTGTCTTTATTTAAACTACTTTTACATTTTATGATTTCCATACTTTCGTATGCGTTCAACAATCTCCTATCAGATACATTTTTTTATCAATTTTAGATTATTATCTAATGTTACAGTATGATCAGCTTCAAGGGTATGTTCGGCAATGCTAGACTTTTCTGTTCTATTGTATTTTAAGTGTGCTAAGTGTTCTTTAAATCTTGTTTTAATTGACCTTTTAGTTTGCCCAACATACTTTTTGTCACAATCATTACAACTAATTTCATAAATTCCACTTTTCTCACAATTAGGAATCTTATCTTTGGGATTTCCTAAGATATTCCTCAGCTTGTCTGATGGCTTATAGACTAAGGTGAGGCCTACCTTATTAAATACCTTATCGAGTCCCTTGCTATATTTCGGATTATATGGTATGGAGACATACTTGGTGTTATTTTCTTCGCGTGTAAAAAAAGGTGGAATTTTGAATATTAAACCTAAACTTATGTCTATTTATTAGCTTATTTACTAAGTCATCGTCATAACCATTAACTCTAGTTATATTTCTAATACGATTCCTTTCTTTATTAAAGTTTACTCTATTCAGAGGGAAAGTGACCAAACGATGAACTAAAAAATGTAATTAGGCTATTTTATATTGTTTGCAATGAAATGAATTATTAGGAATATATCTATCTGTTACTGTGTCCTTCCTATAGATATCAAATTCTAATCTATTATTATTTTTAATAAATAAAATATCTAAAAAAAAGGCAATTGTCCTTTGTTCTCAACTTCGTAAGTGAATTTAATGTAATCATACCGGCTATTTAATATACAAACAAAATCATCAATATTTGCTTTCTTTGTATCAAAAATCGCGAAAATATCATCCACATACCTATACCATACCCTTGGCAAATATTCGAATTCTTGACTGGCTTCGATTTCAAACTTACTCATGAATAAATTGGCTATGAAAGGTGATAAGCAATTACCCATAGCTGTTCCTTCTTTCTGAACATAAAATTGATTGTTATATTGGAAATAATTTTGTTCCATACAAAGTTTAGGTAATGTTAAGTATTCACGAATAATTTCGTTTTCAAAGTCATTCATTCTAAGTAATTAATCGAGATATTGTAAAGTTTGTGGAATTGGCACACTTGGGAACAAAGAACTAACATCAAAAGAAATTAAGACTTCACCTTCATTAAGAACTAGATTTTTTGTTTTATTAATGAATTGAAACGAATTCTTCACTGCGAAAGTATTTAACGGTAACTTCTCAAGTTCTTTTGATAACCATTTGGATATTAAATATGTGGGTGATCCGACCGATGAAACAATGGGTCGCATTGCTTTTCCAGGTTTTGAATTTTGGGTAAGCAATACAATTTTGGTATGGTCATTCCCAACTTAGTTTGTTTACCCTGCCTAAAACTTCAAGATTGAACTTTTTTTTGTCGTTATTGAAACTTATGAGATATCTTTGTAGGTGGA
Organism: Pachyrhynchus sulphureomaculatus; assembly: GCA_019049505.1. Classification (NCBI taxonomy): domain Eukaryota; kingdom Metazoa; phylum Arthropoda; class Insecta; order Coleoptera; family Curculionidae; genus Pachyrhynchus; species Pachyrhynchus sulphureomaculatus. The sequence continues at coordinate 133,918,403 of CM032448.1, read as the reverse complement.
GGAGGTTTTTACATCCTATAGGGGTGAGTCGCAACCCTTTAAGAGTAATGTTTGGTTGTTACACCAGATTCAGCTATTTTGTCCTAAGAACTACAAGAATTTGTCTTTTGTACATGTTATTTAAATTCAAGTGCATTATTTGAGCTCTAGGGGTACTTTTCACTCCCTATAAGGGTGGATTTAGGTTTAATTAATAGGAATAGCTTGCTGTGGTTTGAATGCCTATTCTCTTCTATACATATATATCAAGGATTTTCTACAGCTGATGCTGTCTTCCTTCTCTCAGCCTTTGATTCCATCCGTTTCTATCTTCCCAGTCTCCATCTGTTAGACCCCTGTCCTCCATTGCCTCGTCCACATCGTCTCTCTACGATCGTCTGGGTCTTCCTCTTTTTCTTCTCCCTATAGGGCTCCACTCCGTTATTTTCTTTATCCACCTATTATCTTCGCTCCGTCTTATGTGTCCATACCATTTTAATCGTTTTTCTTCAATGGTGTTTATTGCGTTCTCTTTGATGTTCATTCTGCTTCTTATTTCTTCATTTGTTATTCCCTCTATACGTGTCACTCTACAACATCTTTTCCAATACTCCATCTCTACCGCGTTAATTTTAGATTTATTTCTTTTGTTGATCGTCCATGTTTCTGACCCGTATGTGCTTGTCCCACAGGATCGAATTTAATTGTCTTATGCATGTTCGCGTTTGTCCTAATCTAACTTTAATCTCTTCTTCTGATGTTGCGCTTCTTGAAATGATGGTTCCTAAATATTGAAATCTATCGGTTCCTTTGATTATTGTTTCGTTATCATTATCTCCACGTTTCCTTCCTTTGTTGTTAGATATTCCGTTTTATCAAAGTTTATTGCTAATTCTGCTTTAGTGTATTCTTCTTTCAGTTTTCTTATCATATAACTGAGGTCTTCCTCATCTTGCGCTATGATTACTTGGTCGTCTGCGAATCTTAGAGTATATAATTAATCTTCTCGTATTGGGACTCCCATTCCACTACATTTTTGCTTCCATTTTTTTAATGTTTGTTCGAGGTATATTTTGAATAGTGTGGGGGATGTAGAGCATCCTTGTAATAGGCCTTTTGTTGTTTGGAGTCTCTTCCCTATTTTATGTCCTATTTTATGTTCACGGTATTGTTTTCGTAGAGAGCTTTTACTGCGTATATTAGTTCTTTGTCAATGCCTATTTCTTTCATTGCGTTCCATAATCTTTGTCTTGGTACTGAGTCATAGGCCTTTCTTATGTCTATGAAGGCTAAATGAACTTCTCTATTCTTTGCCAGTTTTTTCCATTGTTTGTTTTATATTGTATATATGGTCTATACATGATTTTCCGGCCGTAAAGCCTGCTTGGTCTTCCCCAATTTTTCCTTTTATTTTCCTCTATGATATTTTTAATAATTTTTTCATACAAGCGTCCCATACTCGATATTATGCTTAGGCCTCTATAGTTTGTGCATTTTCTGTGGTCTCCCTTTTTAGATATAGATACTATATAAGTTTTTGACCATTCCTCTGGTATTTTTTTCCCATTTATCGCTCTGTGGAACATGTTTCTCAGCATTCGATGTCATTTATTAGACCCGTACTTAATCATTTCATTTACCACACCCCCAGGCCCTGCAGATTTATTATTTTTGAGTGTTTTTATTGTTTTTTTTACTTCTTCTCTATTCTCTCTTTAGAATAAAAAAAATGGCACAATAAATCTTTTTTTTAACTACGGATTTGAATTCAGCTTCGAAAAATACACCACAGATCCATGTATTTTGGTTCGTGGTAATGAACTTTTTTTTTTTGTGTGTGGCTATGTAATTAAACATAAATTTTTTGGTCGAAAATTGCATACCAAAGTTTAAAACACCGTAAATTCTTTATTTTTGAAAAAACCCTTCGAAAATTTTTAACTTCTACATTATTTTACAAAATTTATTTTTATTTTTGCAGGTTGAATTATTTTTTGGGACGTTATCCTGCAGAGAAGGAGGCGCCATAAATATCATCAGTAGTCCATTGAACCCGGTAAAAAACATATTTTCAAAAAAATGTTTTTTTCTTATAACTTAAAGTACAACAAAAATATATAATCGCCATGCTTTTGTATTATTCACTTAATAACCATTATTTTTTTTTTAAATACAGAGGGTCCCAGTATTCCCTGTTCATAGAGTTACTGTGGATTTCTTGGATGAAAGTTTTATCATTTAACCCAATTTACCTTAGTCCAAAAATTCGTAATTTTTGAGATATAAAGTGCCAAATTATACTTTTATTTTAGTTTCTCTTAAGTAGCTTTCTTAATAATTGTAATATTTATACAAAATTCAGTGTTAAGGGCTTTTCTGAGGTAAGAAAATCGGAATCAGCTCACAGTTTTGTTGTAAATTGTAGGGGGTGCATCTTATTGCACTGTGTTTACTTTTCAATTGTCTTAACTTTTTAATACCACTCTGTATGATATTTTTAATTAAATATTCGTATATTCCGCCTTCTTCTGCCTAAAAAAAGCTCTCTTGGTAAATGTTGCTCCAAGTAACAGTTTCTGAGATAGTGGGATGTTTGTTTCCATTTTATATTTCCATTGTCAAATTCGCAAATGCGTTCTGTCACACGTTTCTTCACATTGTTTAGTTGACAACGCTCAAAAATCACTCTGGCAATGTTGTAAGATATTATATGTCCTATGACTTAACTGGCTTGTAGTAATACTGACAGACAGTAATTTTTGACAGATATCAGACAAGTTTTACTAATATTAACGAGAATTAATCCCTTCGCAAGCTCAACAGTGTTTTAAATCTAAATTATTATGGAGTACGCATTTGGTGCGCAAACTGATATGATTTTAGTGTTTGGTTTTTGTAACAGCAACAGTCACAAAAGTGCTCGCGTATATCACGAAAGATTTTCGCATCGTCGGACTCCTAACCGTCAGATTTTTGCCAATATTAAGAGGCGACTTCGAGAAATTGGACAATTTAAGCCGATCAGGAATAATGCTAGGCCGCCTTCACAAGCTAGAGCACCCGATGTTGAGAAGATAATCCTTGAAATTGTACACGATAATCCTGAAATCACTCTGGCAATGATGTAAAATATTATATGTCCTATGATTTAACTGGCTTGTAGTAATACTGACAGACAGTAATTTTTGACAGATATCAGACAAGTTTTACGAGTATTAACGAGAATTAATCCCTTCGCAAGCTCAACAGTGTTTTAAATCTAGATTATTATGGAGTACGCATTTGGTGCGCAAACTGATATGATTTTAGTGTTTGGTTTTTGTAACCGCAACAGTCGCAAAAGTGCTCATGTATATCACGAAAGATTTTCGCATCGTCGGACTCCTAACCGTCAGATTTTTGCCAATATTAAGAGGCGACTTCGAGAAATTGGACAATTTAAGCCGATCAGGAATAATGCTAGGCCGCCTTCACAAGCTAGAGCACCCGATGTTGAGAAGATAATCCTTGAAATTGTACACGATAATCCTGAAATCACTCTGGCAATGATTGTAAAATATTATATGTCCTATGATTTAACTGGCTTGTAGTAATACTGACAGACAGTAATTTTTGACAGATATCAGACAAGTTTTACGAGTATTAACGAGAATTAATCCCTTCACAAGCTCAACAGTGTTTAAAATCTAGATTATTATGGAGTACGCATTTGGTGCGCAAACTGATATGATTTTAGTGTTTGGTTTTTGTAACCGCAACAGTCGCAAAAGTGCTCGCGTATATCACGAAAGATTTTCGCATCGTCGGACTCCTAACCGTCAGATTTTTGCCAATATTAGAGGCGACTTCGAGAAATTGGACAATTTAAGCCGATCAGAAATAATGCTAGGCCGCCTTCACAAGCTAGAGCATCCGATGTTGAGAAGATAATCCTTGAAATTGTACACGATAATCCTGAAATCACTCTGGCAATGATGTAAGATATTATATGTCCTATGATTTAACTGGCTTGTAGTAATACTGACAGACAGTAATTTTTGACAGATATCAGACAAGTTTTAGGAGTATTAACGAGAATTAATCCCTTCGCAAGCTCGACAGTGTTTTAAATCTAGATTATTATGGAGTACGCATTTGATGCGCAAACTGATATGATTTTAGTGTTTGGTTTTTGTAACAGCAACAGTCACAAAAGTGCTCGCGTATATCACGAAAGATTTTCGCATCGTCGGACTCCTAACAGTCAGATTTTTGCCAATATTAAGAGACGACTTCGAGAAATTGGACAATTTAAGCCGATCAGAAATAATGCTAGGCCGCCTTCACAAGCTAGAGCACCCGATGTTGAGAAGATAATCCTTGAAATTGTACACGATAATCCTGAAATCACTCTGGCAATGATGTAAGATATTATATGTCCTATGACTTAACTGGCTTGTAGTAATACTGACAGACAGTAATTTTTGACAGATATTAGACAAGTTTTGCGAGTATTAACGGGAATTAATCCCTTCGCAAGCTCAACAGTGTTTTAAATCTAGATTATTATGGAGTACGCATTTGGTGCGCAAACTGATATGATTTTAGTGTTTGGTTTTGTAACCGCAACAGTCGCAAAAGTGCTCGCGTATATCACGAAAAATTTTCGCATCGTCGGACTCCTAACCGTCAGATTTTTGCCAATATTAGAGGCGACTTCGAGAAATTGGACAATTTAAGCCGATCAGGAATAATGCTAGGCCGCCTTCACAAGCTAGAGCACCCGATCCTTGAAATTGTACACGATAATCCTGGAATCAGCTCTCGTTTAATTGAACGTCAAACTGGTATATCAAAAACCACAACTAACCGGGTCATTAGACAATAAATTATTCACCCCTTTCATTTACAGTCCGTCCAGGAACTCTTACCTCCAGATCTTGGATAGCCACTGCTCCAGTTTTCATACTAAAATCCTGTTTACAGACGAAGCACGCTTCACTCGACGTGGGATAACAAATATGCATAATAATCATGTTTACGCTGAAGGAAAACCCACATGCTGTGAAACAAAGACTCAGTATTAATGTCTGGATGGGATTTGTCGCGAATTATTTGACCGGGCCGTTTATATTACCAGAACGACTTGATGGTGACATTTACTTGAATTTCATCAGTGAAACTATTCCTGAATTATTATAAAACTTACCCATTAATTTACGTCGCGACATGTTTTTCATGCACGATGGTGAACCACTCCATTTTGCGCGTAATGTGAGAATTTTTTTGAACCAAAGTCACCCAGATAAATGGATCGGAAAAGGTGAAGATGCTCCTATTCATTGGCCATTTCGTTCCCCAGACTTAAATCCATGTGATTTTTTCCTTTGATGCTGCATTGAAATCGAAAGTTTATCCAGTTCAAATCGATAACTTACAGAGCAGTTCTGGAATAGGATTCAAAATGCTAAGCATTACGAGATGAAGACATTCTAAGAAGAGTAAATTCAAATTTCCTGCGACGTATTAATTTATGCATTAACGAAGGCGGCGGCCATATTGAACATTTATTGTGAAACCAATACCTTCTCAGTTGAGCGATTAAACCTTTTTCGAATTTATCAATTTGTGGGTAATCTTTTATGCCCTTAGCCAGTTGGTTTTTACAATCTTAATGTTGTTGGCTTGTTGGTCTTTAAATTATCATTGCTGTTAACCTGTTTGCCTTTAAGCATGCTCCAAATTTCAAAGACTATTCTTTTGGACCTGTCCTAAATATGAATGAAGTGTGAAGGAACGCAGCATTTGCGAATTTGTGAATGAAATTAAAAAATGGAAACAAACATCCCACTATCTCAGCAATTGTTGCTAGGAGCAATATTTACCAAGAGAGCAGTTTTAGGCAGGAGAACACGAACAATACGAATATTTCATTAAAAATATCATACAGAGTGGTGTAAAAAAGTTATGAAAATTTAAAAGTATGCACAGTGTAATAAGTGGCGCCCCCTACAAGTTACAACAAAACTGTAAGCTGATCTCGATTTCTCATCTCAGAAAACCCCTTAGCACCGAATCTTGTACAAATAGTACACTTATTAAGAAACCTACTTAAGAAAACTACTCAGTATATATCACCACTACACCAAACACTTTATTTTTGCACTCGACGCGCGATTCGCTAACCATGTTAGCTTCATCAGGAGCGATGATTGACTAAAGCTAAACTACAAATCTACCCTATTTATACTTAGCCTAACCCTTGAATTACTCAAGCGGAACTAATGACATAGGCAAGGCCGTCAGTTCCGGTCAAGTAACCAGTAGAGGGGACTATAAGGAATAGGCCCTCTGTCTTTATTTAAACTACTATTTCCATACTTTCGTATGCGTTCAACAATCTCCCATCAGATACATTTTTTATTAATTTTAGATTATCTAATGTTACAGTATGATCAGCTTCAAGGGTATGTTCGGCAAGGCTAGACTTTTCTGTTCTACTGTATTTTAGGTATGCTAAATGTTCTTTAAATCGTGTTTTAATTGACCTTCTAGTTTGCCCAACATACTTTTTGTCACAATCATTACAAAACTAATTTCATAAATTCCACTTTTCTCACAATTAGGAATCTTATCTTTGGGATTTCCTAAGATATTCCTCAGATTGTCTGATGACTTATAGACTAAGGTGAGGCCTACCTTATTAAATACCTTATTGAGTCCCTTGCTATATTTCGGATTATATGGTATGGAGACATACTTGGTGTTATTTTCTTCGCGTGTAAAAAAGGTGGAATTCTGAATATTAAACCTAAACTTATGTCTATTTATTAGCTTATCTACTAAGTCATCGTCATAACCATTAACTCTAGCTATATTTCTAATACGATTCCTTTCTTTATTAAAGTTTACTCTATTCAGAGGGAAAGTGACCAAACGATGAACTAAACAATGTAATGAGGCTAATTTATGTTGTTTGCAATGAAATGAATCATTAGGATTACACGCGAAGAAAATAACACCAAGTATGTTTTCATACCATATAATCCGAAATATAGCAAGGGACTCAATAAGGTATTTAATAAGGTAGGCCTCATCTTAGTCTATAAGTCATCAGACAATCTGAGGGATATCTTAGGAAATCCCAAAGATAAGATTCCTAATTGTGAGAAAAGTGGAATTTATGAAATTAGTTGTAATGATTGTGACAAAAAGTATGTTGGGCAAACTAGAAGGTCAATTAAAACACGATTTAAAGAACATTTAGCACACCTAAAATACAGTAGAACAGAAAAGTCTAGCATTGCCGAACATGCCCTTGAAGCTGGTCATACTGTAACATTAGATAATCTAAAATTAATAAAAAATGTATCTGATGGGAGATTGTTGAACGCATACGAAAGTATGGAAATAGTAGTTTAAATAAAGACAGAGGGCCTATTCCTTATAGTCCCCTCTACTGGTTACTTGACCGGAACTAACGGCCTTGCCTATGTTATTAGTTCCGCTTGAATAATTCAAGGGTTAGGCTAAGTATAAATAGGGTAGATTTGTAGTTTAGCTTTAGTCAATCATCGCTCCTGATGAAGCTAACATGGTTAGCGAAACGCGCGTCGAGTGCAAAAATAAAGTGTTTGGTGTAGTGGTGATATATACTGAGTAGTATCATTGTGCCAAAGATTCCATATTCCCAACTTACTTAAGAAAAACTAAAATAAAAGTATAACTTTGACACCCTGTATCTCAAAAATTACAAATTTTTGGACTAAGCTAAGTTGGGCTGAATAGTCATATTTTCAACCCAGAAATCCACAGTAACTCTATACACGGAATACTGGGACACCCTTTATACATACTTTTTGCAGCGCTCAGGTGTATGTAATCCCTGTCATTTTTTGAAAGTAGAACAACACGACGCATTTGTAAAAAAAAATTCGTCGAAGTACTTAGAATAGTGACAGTATTTTGACCCAACAAACTCTATTTTTTAAACGACGTCATCTTCATGACTAGGTAGATATTTATTTTTTAGTGTGACAGTCAGTCTCACTATTTATTTTGAGATTTCCGTGTTTGCGAGGGCAGTCCTGATTAATTTACCTTTCTTAATTTTTTTTTAACTATGATGGGTTATTCCCTATGGGGGATTTTTCAATTGTAAACAATTATTCATTTTTTAAATCCGTTCAATAGAATTCGTTGATTGACATCCCAGTTGTGTATAACTAAGAAAGTAAATCCATTGATGACGTAATATTTCTTAACATCCTGTTAATTTATTTTTTATTTATAATCAAACATTGTATATTATTGATACTTTTTCCAAAATTGCAAGTCAACATTACATACTTACTCAGAACTTCAACTAAACTGACGGTGTAAGTGTGTTTCCATTTTATTTCAGCGCTAAATTTTTTTAAACAAAGGTTTTTTTGTCGGAGTATAATATTTCTGAAATTAAAACACACCTACATTTCCTAAAATTTTACCTCGGTTGCAAACAAATCTTAATTTAGAAGAAAACACGGTAATTATATACCTTAATTACATCCAGGTTTTGCCTTTGAAATACACCCACTGTCTATTTAGAAAAACACAATTTGATGCGTTTCTCCACCTACGAATTTTACCCGCTGTCTAATTATCCATGTCATAATAATGGAAGGGTATGTACATAGTACGATAGTTCTAATTATCTCCATAATATACAAGGAAAAAAACTGGATTAAATGTAGGTGTTTTGAAGAAAAAAACACATGTTTTTGCTATGAAGTGAGAAAAGCTGATAAATATGTTGAATTGTTAAAGCATTTTTTAAGCTTCTACGGTGCTAATCAGTATAATCAAGTTGTAAACTCCACAAACCGATTATTGGACATTGTGTCAAGTAATGTTAGTTGTCATGTTTTAAAAAAAACGACTTTAGTCTCGTTCCAGAAGATAAATACCACCCCACTCTGGGTATTTCTGTATCAATACCGCATATGAGAATAAAAGAATTAAAATCTAATGATGTACGCTATAATTTCCGCAAAGCGGACTATTTGTCTTTATATCATATGTTACATGCCACGGATTAGACATTTCTTGAATCTTATGATAATGTTAATCTAGCCCTCAACGGTTTTTTATGAGAAACTATATGACATATTTAATAGGTGCATACCTCTATATATATATATATATATATATATATATATATATATATATATATATATATATATATATATATATATATATATAACAAGTATTTTCTATGGCTGACGCTGTCTTCCTTCTCTCAGCCTTTGATTCCATCCGTTTCTATCCTCCGTCTCCATCTGTTAGACCCCTGTCCTCCATAGCCTCGTCCACATCGTCTCTCCATGATCGTCTGGGTCTTCCTCTTTTTCTTCTCCCTATAGGGCTCCACTCCGTTATTTTCTTTATCCGCCTATTATCTTCGCTTCGTCTTATGTGTCCATACCATTTTAATCGTTTTTCTACAATGGTGTTTATTGCGTTCTCTTTGATGTTCATTCTGCTTCTTATTTCTTCATTTGTTATTCTCTCCATACTTGCCACTCTACAACATCTTCTCCAATATTCCATCTCTACCGCGTTAATTTTAGATTTATTTCTTTTGTTGATTGTCCATGTTTCTGACCCGTATGTCATTATGTTTTGTATTATTGATTTGTATGTGCGTGTTTTGTTTCTCTTTGTAATGTGCTTGTCCCACAGGATCGAATTTAATTGTCTTATGCATGTTCGCGTTTGTCCTAATCTAGCTTTTATCTCTTCTTCTGATCTTGCGTTTTTTGAAATGATGGTTCCTAGATATTTAAATCTATCAGTTCCTTTGATTACACAGGGCAACAAAAAAATATTTTTGTTTTGGTGCCTGGGATTTTAGAGCTGATTTTAACTATATTTGGGACGCTAAATCTATACATGCAATCCGTTTTTCTCTATCAGCTCTACTTTTTTAGATACATCAACTTATCTACCAATGTGGTTTTTATTCAGTATATTCATTTATGAGAGTTCCAAAATTATTATATATTCATTAATGTAGGTACAATGGTTTTATTGTCAGTCTGTAATTGAGTAAATTCCAGGTAAATCTATAGATAGTGGAACCATTGCCTATAAGGTACCTGAACTGACCCTTTTAATCACCTAACTCGGGTAAGTCTCGTCAGTTTGTGCGTTCTTACTAATGAGAGTAGATCGAATTCGGCGTGTTATTTTATGTTAAGAAAAGAGTGTTTTTGTGTTATTGAACAGAATTAAAATGAGTTCAGGTTCGAGTTCAAGAAGAAGTTGTGTAAATCAACCTGATGTGTTTTGCTATATATGCGGAGAATACATGTTTCAACAAAACAGACAAACTATTACTGACTTTGTAAAGCGAGCGTATCTTGGATACTTTGGAGTTAAGCTTGGTGATCAGGACAAAACGTGGGCCCCGCATCTCGTATGTAAAACTTGTACAGAGCATTTACGGCAGTGGACTACCGGGAAAAGAAAATGTCTAAAATTCGGCGTACCAATGGTTTGGAGAGAACCAAAAAACCACTTCAATGATTGTTATTTCTGTTTAGTAAATACTAATGGAATCAATCGAAATAACCGCAGTAAGTGGACTTATCCCAATTTAGACTCGGCAATACGCCCTATCCCGCACTCAGATGAAATACCGATTCCAACATTTCATCAGCTACCACATATCTCTGATGACGAATATTTTCCCTCTGATCGCTCTTCTGATGCTAATAAAAGTTCTGATGCTAATGAAACTAACAGTGACTATGAGGGGACGTCATCAGTTCCTCAACGCTTCAATCGAAATGAATTAAATGATCTCACCAGGGATCTCAATTTATCGAAAAAAGCTTCTGAAGTACTGGCTTCTAGGTTGAACGACAAAAATTTACTGGAACAAGGAACCAAAATTACCTTTTACCGTACAAGAGAAAAAGATCTGCTACCATCCTTTTCTCAAGAAGACAATCTTGTATTTTGTCATGAAATTAGGGGACTCATGAAAGAAATGGGACTTTCTGAATATATTCCAGATGATTGGCGCCTATTTATTGACAGTTCAAAGCGAAGTTTAAAATGTGTCCTTCTACATAATGGGAATAAATATGGTTCAATACCACTAGCTCACTCAACGAAACTGAAAGAAGAATATAATACCATAGCTTTGGTCTTGCAGAAGATAAAGTATTACGAACATCAATGGATGATTTGTGTAGACTTAAAAATGGTAAACTTTCTTCTTGGGCAGCAAAGTGGTTACACGAAATATCCGTGTTTCTTGTGCCTCTGGGATAGTAGGGACAAAACACACCACTGGGTTAGAAAAGATTGGCCTCAGAGAGAAAACATGGACGTTGGGGAAAATAATGTCATTAACGACGCTTTGGTTGAAAGAGAAAAAATCATACTTCCTCCGTTACATATAAAGTTGGGCTTAATGAAGCAATTTGTAAAGGCTCTTGATAAGAATGGGTCTTGTTTTGCATATATAGGGGTAAAAATGCATCAGTTGAGCACAGAAAAACTCAAAGCAGGGATATTTGACGGCCCACAAATAAGACAATTAATTAAGGATCCTGCCTTCATAAATTCAATGAATCAAGTTGAACGAGAAGCTTGGACATCATTTGTTGCAGTTGTAGAAAATTTTCTAGGCAAACATAAAGCTCAAAACTATGTTGAAATGGTTAACAAGATGCTTAATAGTTTCAAATCCTTAGGGTGCAATATGAGTATTAAAATACACTATTTACACAGCCACTTAGACCGTTTTCCAGAAAATTTAGAAGACATGAGTGAGGAACAAGGTGAAAGATTTCACCAAGATATTAAAGTTATGGAGGACCGCTACCAAGAAAGATGGGACATGCACATGATGGCAGATTACTGCTGGAGTTTAAAAAGGGACTGTTTAAAAAAACATTCAAGAATGTCGCGGAAAAGAAGCTTTCCAAGTGTTGAGTGACTATTTCATTTCTTCAATGTTTTTTTTTTTTGTTTGTAAGTACGACATAATATTGTATTTTGTATAACTAAAATAAAAAATTTCGTATCTACTTTTGTTTACTACACTTACGGATTTGAGTTACAATAATGTAACTTATATTTCTCTAAAATTGTATATCTTAAAAATTTGAGCTCCTAGGTACAAATGAATACGTTATTTGAATTCAGGACATAAAATTGATATAGAATCAGCTCAAAAAACCTCGACACCAAAACAGCTGTTCCCTCGTGTAATCTATAATATATATAAAATGCAATGTCTCTCTGTCTGCCTGTCCATTAGTGCGTTTATCAGGCGAGAATCACTTCTCCGATTTACGTGTCTTTTTTTTAAATTCATACATATATTCTTTGGCCAGGTTATATAGTAATTATAATAATCTATAATATATGTAAAATGCAACGTCTCTCTGTCTGTCCGTTAGTGCGCTTATCCCTCGAGAACCACTTACGTGATTTTTTAAATTCATACATATGTTCTCTGAAGAGGTTACGTAATAATAATAATAATCTATATAATATATATAAAACGCAACGTCTCTCTGTCTGTCCGTTAGTGTGCTTATCATTCGAGAACCACTCATCGGATTTACGTGATTTTTTTAAAAATTCTTAATTTAATATATGTCAAAAAAAAAAATCTATAATATATATAAAACGTAACATTCTGCCTGTCTGTCTATCCATTACTGCATTTAGCACTCAAGAACCACTTATCCGATTTACGTGTTTTTTTTTATAAAATACAAAAGGAATAAGAGACAAAATGATAATATGTAGGAAAAAAGATGGAAGTTTACCAGTAAGCTTCGCAGAAAGACTGAATAGATGGGTGGAATACTGTAAAGATACATTAAATGGAGATGAAAATGAGGAGTTGAATGAGAAATAGGAAGCAAAACTAACTGATGGGCAGGAGGCGACAAATAAACCCTGGAAAGAAGAAATAAAGAGAAATACTCAGAAACCAAAAGAAATAAGGCCTCGGGTGGAAATTGTAGAACTGATAAAAGCTGGAGGAGTAGATCTGGAAAATGAAATATGTCGGTTGGTGCAAGAAATATGGGAAACAGAAAAGATGCCAGTGAGCTGGAGAGAGTCACTCATTTGTCCAATATACAAAAAAAGAGAAAAAACTATATGTGCTAATTATAGACCAATAGCCTTACTGGATGTCGTGTACAAGATAGTAGTGTTGACTGTCAAAAACAGACTAGCAGACAAAGCCGAATCTATTCTGGAAGAGTACCAGTGCGGATTCAGGAAAAATAGATCGGTTACAGACTAGATATTTTCGATTAAGCAAATCCAAGATAATACCTTAGAACAAAATTTTGGCACCATACTTGGTCTTTGTGGATTTCAAAGAAGCATATGACTCTGTAAATAGAGAAGGACTCTACAAGATAATGGAAGAACTAAAAATTCCAAGTAAATTGATTCGCAGGGTGAGAATGACCCTGAATGACACAGAAAATAGAGTGTTGGTTGAGGGCAAAATATCAGACAAGTTTTAAGGTGAAGAGAGGATTAAGACAGGGGGAACCAGTGTCGACATGTCTATTTAATTTGGTACTAGAGAAGATAATCCGGGAGTCAGAAATAAAAACAAATGGAACGATATACCAACAAACCTGCCAATGCTTGGCCTATGCGGATGATGTAGCAGTGATGCATAAGTAGGATAGAAGGAAGGAGAAGGATGAGAGGACTAAAGATAAATGAGGAAAAAACAAAATACATGGAAATTACAAAGAAGAAGGATATTAAAATCAATAAAAGTTTAGATATAATAAACAACTTAGGAAAAAGATATATGTTTGAAAAAGTAGACAAATTTAATTATCTGGGAGTAACAATAGCATATAGTGGACAAGAAAGGACGGAGATACCAGAAAGAATAGCGAAAGGACAGATATGTTTGGGGGCAATGAATCCAATATTGAAATTAAAGAATGTATCAAGAAAAGCAAAAGAAAGAATATATACGACAGTTGTCAGACCCACGGTGATATAGATGCGAAACGTGGAAACTGAATGTAAGAGAAAAGGAGACGTTGGAGGTGTGGGAAAGGAAAGTTTTGAGAAAAATCTACGGAGGAAGGAAAGAAGAGGGACTGTGGAGAAGAAGAACAAACTACGAATTAAAATGCCTATATACGAAACCCCTTATAAGCCAAATCATAATAAGCTAGCGATTAGGATGGTTGGGACACGTGGCAAGGATGAAGGAAGAAGGACAGGCAAAGCAAGCCCTAATAAGAGGAGTGGTTGGAAGAAGAGGCAAGGGTAGACCTCGATCTACATGGATTCAGGCAATAAAGCAAGATCCGGAGTTGATGGGAATCCCGCACCGGGAAAAGCTAACAGGAGACAAAAAGAAGTGGAGACAAGTATGCAACCAAGCCATGGGCCTCTAAGGCCCCTTGAGCTATATAATAATATAAACATAACGAATAAGCAGTGACGATAAAGGTGAATCAAGTTCACGTGAGCGGAGCCGCAGGCACGGCTAATATATATATATATATATATATATATATATATATATATATATATATATATATAACAAGGATTTTCTACAGCTGACGCTGTCTTCCTTCTTTCAGCCTTTGATTCCATCCGTTTCTATCTTCCCAGTCACCATCTGTTAGACCCCTGTCCTCCATAGCCTCGTCGACATCGTTTCTCCACGATCGTCTAGGTCTTCCTCTTTTTCTTCTCCCTATAGGGCTCCACTCCGTTATTTTCTTTATCCACCTATTATCTTTGCTTCGTCTTATGTGTCCATACCATTTTAATCGTTTTTGTACAATGATGTTTATTGCGTTCTCTTTGATGTTCATTCTGCTTCTTATTTCTTCATTTGTTATTCTCTCCATACGTGCCACTCTACAACATCTTCTCCAATACTCCATCTCTATCGCGTTAATTTTAGATTTATTTCTTTTGTTGATCGTCCATGTTTCTGACCCGTATGTCATTATGCTTTGTATTATTGATTTGTATATGCGTGTTTTGTTTCTCTTTGTAATGTGCTTATCCACAGGATCGAATTTAATTGTCTTATGCATGTTCGCGTTTGTCCTAATCTAGCTTTTATCTCTTCTTCTGATGTTGCGTTTTTTGAAATGATGGTTCCTAGATATTTAACTCTACCAGTTCCTTTGATTATTGTTTCGTTATCTACTTCTAGATTCTCCACGTTTCCCTCCTTTGTTGTTAGATATTCCGTTTTATCAAAGTTTATTTCTAATCCCGCTTTAGTGTATTCTTCTTTTCAGTTTTCTTACCATATAACTGAGGTCTTCCTCATCTTGCGCTATGATTACTTGGTCGTCTGCGAAACTTAGAGTATATAAGTAATCTTCTCGTATTGGGACTCCCATTCCACTACATTTTTGCTTCCATTTTTTTTAATGTTTGTTCGAGGTATATTTTGAATAGTGTTGGGGATGTAGAGCATCCTTGTAATAGGCCTTTTGATGTTTGGAGTCTCTTCCCTATTTTATGTCCTATTTTTATGTTCACTGTGTTGTTTTCGTAGAGAGCTTTTACTGCGTATATTAGTTCTTTGTCAATGCCTATTTCTTTCATTGCGTTCCATAATCTTTGTCTTGGTACTGAGTCATAGGCCTTTCTTATGTCTATGAAGACTAGATGAACTTTTCTATTCTTTGCCAGTTTTTTTTTTCCCAGTTCAGTTCAGAAGATTTTAGAAGTACAAATTGCATAAAACAGCTATACATATCCTATGTTAGAAGTATATTAGAATATGCGAGTATAGTATGGTCACCCTTTTATAATTGTCACAAGCGAATACTTCAATTGATACAGAATAAAATGATGCGTTACATGCATTATAAACAAACCGGTTCATATAACTCTATGATCTCTTCTACACTGTTGCACGAACGCTATGGGATGGTAACCTTAGAGAAACGTAGAAAACAATATTGCATGCTCTACTTGTACAAAGTAGTGAATGGTCTCATTGATGATCCGGCATTTCGGTCCAACTTATATTTCAGTGTGCCAGCGTACACCACAAGAAATCATAGCACTTTCTATATATCAGATGTAGCCCATAATAACGATCACCTGGGATCTCCATTGTATAAGGCTTGCATGCTATACAACGGAATCCAGAATATTTTAGATATATTTAATGATAAGTGCCGTCTTTTCAAAACTAAATTGCGTGCGTTGTTTTAAGTGTATGTAGATTATTATGTAATTTTATTTAAATTAAGTTAAGTTCTAATACTTTGTAATTGGAAAGATCTCTGTGATCAATCTGTAAAGTGTAGTAAATAAATAAATAAATAAAAATCGATTTTACTCTTCAACTTAGTTTCCTTCAAGAGAGATACTCAACTTTTGGATACCTTTCATATATTTACACTTTTAAAATAAAGTACAGTATAATTGTTTCACTAGATTTATTCAGATCACTCTGACACGATCTCGCAACCATTTTCGAAAAGGTTTAGAATAAGACTAAACTTCTAAAGTTCTTACATTTGGATGGTTAATTGGTACTAAATTTAAATTATTCATCATCATCATCAATCAGTCCTTTGCGTCCACTGCTGAACACAGGCCTCCCCCATCTCAGTCCACTCTCTCCTCTCCGGGACTCTCCGCATTCAGTTACAACACACTTTCTTAATATCGTCGGTCCAGCGTGTGGGACGTCTACCCCTCCTACGTCTGTCGCTCCTAGGTCTCCACTCAAGCAGCCTCTTAGGCCATCTCCCATCCGACATTCGGGGTATAACAGTCCCGCCCAGGTACATTTAAGTTTCGCAATGTATGCAATTACATCGGTAACGCCGGTTTTTTGACGGATAACTTCGTTTCTAATACAATTCAATCTTATGCTGTGTTATTCTAAGCGTTTTAGCGGTTGCGATAGTTAAGGTTGCAGTTTCCGCCCCATAAGACATCACTGGAAGAACACACTGACCTTCCTTTTTAGGCAGAGAGGAAGGTCACACACACACATATATATATATATATATATATATATATATATATATATATATATATATATATATATATATATATATATATATATATATATATATATGCATATATATATATTATATCAGACACTCAGGGCATAATGGCCTGTGGACTGAAGATCTTCCTATATCAGATATAACTTATTAATTTTAATAAGTTTTTCCCTAAATTTGTGAAATATAAACCCTTTTTTAGTACTAATGGTAGACGCCATTTTACCTGATATTTAATGTATTGACGCCTGCTCCGTTTTCATCACTACCATCGATTTAACTATTTTAAAACCCTTTACTGTTTCACCTCTATGGGAGTTTATTATTAAAATAACCGGTCAAGTGCAAGTTGAACTTGCGCAATTAGTGTTCCGTACGTTGATTGCTTTTAAAATAAAAAATGTTGTAACGGAAGTATAAAAACGATCAGTGACTTCACAAAACACACACCAAATGAGTTTTCAACAAAGTTTATTTTCAATCTTCACTGAAAATTGATGACCTTGAAATTTCTGTTTTTTTTTTTTTTTATATACCAGATAAATTATTACAGGTAATGCACTCGTGATAATTTTCGTTCAACCTACACCCCGTGGAGAATATTCCAGAATTTTTTCAAAATTTTTTGATAAGTACTTTTCGAGATTTTTTAAAAATAATACAAAGAAAAGTGCGCGCAAGTATTACATTATATATATATTTTTTACTGATGTTTTCACAAGCTTTCATTTGACACTACACTCGATTACCTAGTAAAAAAATGTTTTTTTCACTTCCGATTTCACCCCCCAAAACTAACCCCTTAAGTCAAAATTTAACTTTCAAAACTACATGGCTCCGATGAGGCCAATAATTCCTATATTATTACCAAATTTCAACTTTCTATGACAAATAATTTCGGAGAAAATTGGTATGACAGATGGACAGACAGACAGACAGACAGACGGACAGACACCAAAGTGATCTTATAAGCGTTCCGTATGGAATACTAAAAAACACCATTTTATAACACTGGGAACAAAAGAGCTCAGAGAAAATGTTTATAGCAACCAGTACTGGGCGGGAGTAACAATACTAATGAGCATTGCAATTATTCCCCAAATTCTGGTTAACATAAACATTTGCTTTGACCTTTTTGCTTTTAGTACTTTTTTTCTATTAATTAAAACTATTAAATAAAAATATCATCTTTATTACACATAGCTATAAATTGTTTATGTTAATGCTTTTAAAATTCAAATATATTCAAAGAAAATTTTGGTACAATTAATTGAGCGTATTCATAAGACTTATTACTATTATAAGCCTTTTTTTGGCCATACGTGTTACCCTGATCATTTTCAAAAAATTAATGTCGTAGAATTCGACTTATGCGAGTTATGTGGAACTGTTGGCGACTTAATCATTTTTTTTTAATGTCGCAAATATCTTTAAGTCTTCCATAGGCTGCCAAAGCAACTGTATATCAACTTAACCCTCTCGTTATTAAAAATGTGATTGTTATCTATACAGTGTTGAGCAAGGCCTGTTAATTTTTGTTTATTTAGAGTGCCTGTGTTCTTTTAATCTTTGTTGTAAGCTCCGTCCCGTTTGTCCCACATAGACAGCATCACAGTCATCACAATTAAGTTCATATAAACCCGATTTTCCATATTTGTTGGCTCTTTTTAGTGTTCCGTACGGAACACTTATAAGATCACTTCGGTGTCTGTCCGTCTGTCTGTCCGTCTGTCTGTCCGTCTGTCCGTCTGTCCGTCTGTCCGTCTGTCCGTCTGTCCGTCTGTCCGTCTGTCCGTCTGTCCGTCTGTCCGTCTGTCCGTCTGTCCGTCTGTCACACCCGATTTTCTCCGAAACTATTTGTCATAGAAAGTTGAAATTTGGTAGTAATATAGGAATTGATGGCCTCATCAGAGTCATGTAGTTTTGAAAGTTAAATTTTGACTTAAGGGGTTAGTTTTGGGGAGTGAAATCGGAAGTGAAAAAAAATTTTTTTACTAGGTAAACGAGTGTGGTGTCAAATGAAAGCTTGTGAAAACACGAGTAAAAAATATATATATAATGTAATACTTGCGCGCACTTTTCTTTATATTATTTGTAAAAAATCGCGAAAAATCGCTGTCCACCCGCCTTATCTCGGAAAGTACTTATCAAAAAATTTTGAAAAAATTCTGGAATATTCTCCACGGGGTGTAGATTGAACGAAAATTATCACGAGTGCATTACCTGTAATAATTTATCTGGTATATAAAAAAAAACAGAAATTTCAAGGTCATCAATTTTCAGTAAAGATTGGAAACAAACTTTGTTGAAAACTTATTTGGGGTGTATTTTGTGAAGTCACTGATCATTTTATATCACCGTAACATAAATTTTGACTTAAAGGATTCGTTTTGAGGGGTGAAATCGGAAGTGAAAAAAAAATTTTTTTACTAGCTCATCGAGTGTGGGTGTCAAATGAAAGCTTGTGAAAACACGAGTAAAAAATATATATATAATGTAATACTTGCGCACACTTTTCTTCGTATTACTTTTAAAAAATCGTGAAAAATCGCTGTCCCCTACCTTATCTCGAAAAGTACTGATCAAAAAATTTTGAAAAAATCCTGGAATATTCTCCACGGGGTATAGATTGAACGAAAATTATCATTACCTTTAATAAATTATCTGGTATAGAAAAAAAACAAAATTTCAAGGTCACCAGTTTTCAGTAAAGATTGGAAACAAACTTTGTTGAAAACTCATTTGGGTGTGTTTTGTGAAGTCACTGATCATTTTGTACCACCCTAACAAAATTATTTATTTTAAAAAACCATCAACGTACGGAACACTAATTGTGCAAGTTCAACTTGCACTTGACCGGTTTTTTTTGTTATTAACTAGATATCGTGCTATATTGGTTTTATTAACACTTATACGGTTTATTTGTAACTTATTAAGGCTATTGTTGATTTTGTTACTAATACCATCGACATAGTTGATAGCATTCGTGTTTTACATCTGGCGCGTAAAATTATTTAGGTATATTTTTACGCTTTTTGTTTTTTTTTTCTAGTTTGTCTATAATAATTGGATTATATCCGTTGTTTTTGGTTATTCTTTTGATTATGATCAGTTCTTTTAGATAATTGTCCGTATTTAGTGGAATGTTAGTTAATTTGTGTATGAGACTGTGGAAGGTTGACATTTTGATCTGCCACGATTGATTTGATTTAGCAAAACAACTACGGAATATTTTATTTAGAAGTTACATCATTGTTATAAAAATGTAAACAAAATTAATGTCCAAAAAGTCTCCATACACTCAAGAACTGCATTGAAAAAAACACGTGATAATCAGCCGCATTTCATTATGCTATCTGTTGCTCGCTAAACTGAAAACAGCCATACTTTGTAATCTGTTACTCAAATACTTTATTCTTAAGTGCACTGTTTCAACTTACTTAGCAATCGAAACAGTAGATTATTCTTATGTGATTATGTTGCCGTGCGATTGTCAAGTCATTATATTATAGAAATAAAGATGTCTAATATTGATATGGTCACTATAAATGTTGGTAGGTGACCAAATAGATAACAATTTATGACAAAGTTGTTGAATAGGTGCTTCCATAGATACTAACTAAAATAACTGACTTGGTTTTACATGAGATCTCACAACTTTTTGGGGTGGAAGGACTGCGTTGCGAGACTTGGCATTTTTTACATTTTATGTTTTTGAT
The DNA here is from genome assembly GCA_019049505.1 of Pachyrhynchus sulphureomaculatus. Taxonomy (NCBI): domain Eukaryota; kingdom Metazoa; phylum Arthropoda; class Insecta; order Coleoptera; family Curculionidae; genus Pachyrhynchus; species Pachyrhynchus sulphureomaculatus. The sequence goes on along the minus strand of CM032448.1, from coordinate 133,897,672 downwards.
GGAATCTCATTTCTTTTTGTAGGTAGTCCTCTTTTTTTTTCTTCTCGGGTAATATTTCTTGTACGTCAGCTATGGATTTTCTTAAAGCCCACTCCCTGTCTCTATTGGTTTTTCTCAAAGGCTATGATGTAACAATTTTTGACAAGTCTGGACGATAAGTGCTTCTAAGTCGATTATATTCAACGATTGCGGACTCCTGAGCTTTGATACTACCGAAGTCGACATTAATTAGATGTAATCCGCCCAGACTTATCACTCTCGAAAGTGCCACGTATGCTTGAAAGCATGTGAACACTGAAGAACCGATGGCCATCAGTGCACTGTTTAAACTTAGCCCCTGACTTTTGTGTACGGTAATAGCATAGGCTATACATATCGGAAACTGTTCGAGATGAACATAAGCTCTATTAATAATTTCAAATTTAGTTTTGACTGGAACAAGCTCGTAAAGATGTTCATTATTAAATGTAACATGTATTTTTTTAAAATTTTATTTGTATTTTCAGGATCAACCTTTACTCCTTGTACTATACCGATAGAACCGTTGCCTAAGCCAAGACTCACGTTGATATTTCGTCTTAACATGACTTTTGCTCCTATTTTAATAACTATATTCTCTTCTAACCCTGCTGTCATGGAAGCATCATCTTCATACTTTTTTTATAATTAAAATATACTTAAAGTATTTCACTTAACAATTTCTTAATTACACGAAGTAGGTAAGTATTATTAAACGAATATATTTGATAAATGAAAAATATTATTAAATATAATATATTAGTTAATTAATAATACAAATTATTTATAATTATGGATTTTTTAGGGATTCATTAACTTTATACAACGTATTATTTACCGGGACTCACGGTTGACCTTGCATTATGCTATGTATGGCTAAGCGCTGCGCGCTCTCCGCGCTTTATCTCAAAAACGGTTAAGCGTATAAAAAAATGTTTAGAACAAAATTTGTAAAGAATTTTATACTCTACAATTTTTATAATAAATGCAAATATCATTGAAACCATAGGAAGCGAGATATTTTCGAAAAACCGATTTTTGTGACCTTTGACCTTGAATATCTTAAGACGCGGGCACGAGATTTTATGAGACTTTTGAGACAACTTTTAGAATGCCAAAATAAAGGTTTATACAAGTTTACAGCTTATTATCTCTCATTCCCAGAAAACGGGACTGAAATTTCGGGATGTTTCAGTTTTTCCTTCCTTTATAGCAGAGGTTCCCAAACTTTTTTCTCGTAGACCACTTTCAAAATTTTACTGGTTTCGGTGGACCCCCTGCTGCTACATTTCTACCATATTCCCAAAACTCGTCAAAAAATGTGAAGATTAGATCTAACGGAGTAGTAAAAAATAAAAAGAAAAATAATATAGTTTCTTGTGTTCTATTTATTAAAATAATATGATTACAGACTTAATAGAATTAAAATTAAACATTAATAACGTACCGTAACTTCAACAATGCAAATCAACAATTAAAAAAAAATAGCCATAATTTTAATGGGAGGGATGTACTTGATGGATTGACAGCAAATTATCAATATTTGGCTTCAGTTTTGTAAGGAATAACCGCAAATCTCCCCGTTCTGTGATGTTCAGGTTAGTAACGACACTAAAACTTTTTTCGACAAGGTATGACGAGGGAAACGCTATCAAAAAGTTTTCTCGCAATTTCCCACAGCCCAGGATATTTTTTTTCGGGTATTTCTGTCTGCAGCCAAAATGTTTGATACCCTTTTTTAAATTTCACCTTCAGCTCCTCATTGGTGCTAAGCTCGAGTAGCTCCTCTTGTAATCTCACATTCGCCACTTCCGTTTCATCCAATGAATTTATGATCCATGATGGTATTTCCATCGTCAGAATATCTTCAAATCTATTTTTGAAGTCATCATGCAGGGCATTTAAATGTTGAACGTATGTCTGAATATCCTCATCAAGACATTCTGCCTGTGACAAGTTTGGAAACTGGGAGAATTGGCGCCAACTAATATTTTGCTTCATAAATTTCAATTTTCCAAGAAAAAAAGCCGAAATTACACCCTTTGTTTTTATTAAATTTAGGCTGTCTCCTTGTAACTGCAAGTTAATGTCATTAAATTTTTTGAACAAATTTGTCAAATACGCGATGTCTGCTTTCAATTTGATTAGGTTTTTTTTAAATCTGGATCTTTACTTTCCAGAAACTCTAAAACTGATTCAAAAAGTGAGTAAAATCTTGTTAAACATGCACCTTTCGACAACCAGCGTACTTCCGTATGTAAGAGCAATCGTTGGAAGTCTTCATCATTTTCCGTCGCACAATTGTGCAAATAAACGGGTATTCAACGCATTGCTTCTTATTTTGTTAACTGATTTAATCACAAATTAAAGCGATTGATGCAATCTATCACTCAAATTTTTCGGTGGATGACACAGTGAATTGCAGTTACTCCTGGTATAATTCTTTTAAGATGGCTTATATACCCATGATATCGCCCGAAGATTGCAGGAGCTCCGTCTGCTGCCACCGAAATAATGTTTGTAAATGGAATCGATTTTTCCTTAAAAAAATCACTCAGGACATTAAATATTGATTCGCCTTTAGTGTCCGTCTCCAAAGTTTTCGCGAATATCAGCTCTTCATGGATTTCTTCGTCCATAACAAATCGAACATATGCCAATAATAATTCTTCATTACCAGGTAAAGTTGACTCGTCCAGTTAAATAGAAAAATGAGTTGTTTGCAGATAATTACACAAGAAGCTTTCAATATCAGAGCTCATTTCATCAATACGTCTTTGTACAGTGTTGTTACTCAAAGGATTTCTTTTGAGTACGTCAAATGGAGGTTTGTGCAGAACAGTTTTTAAAACCTCTTCAACAGCGGGTAAAATTAACTGTTCTCCGATGGTGTGCGGTTTTCCAGATTTCGCTATAAGTAATGAGATATCGTAAGATGCCCGCAAGCCATCATCGTTACTTTGAGACGTTGAAGCGAACATACTGTGCACGGTGGGTATCTTTTATATTTTCCTTCAATGTTTGAAAATATTTTAAATCTTTACCTATTTTATCAGGATGACACCTTCTTAGATGATCTTCGAGCTTCGATGGTTTCATAGAGTCATTGCTCAAAACTTTGTTGCATAAAAGGCATATGGGCAATCGTTTGTCTGCCTTTGATGGAAGAAAACTAAATTTCAAATAATCAACACTGTACTGTCGACATTTCTTCTTAGATTCAGCCATGTTTCGTATCAGTTACCTACCTGTAAAGAAAAAAATGTTTGTTTTAGTAATCATAAGGCGACTTTAACAGGATATGGCTATTTTAACAGAATAAAATAGGATTAATTAATTATTGCAATGAAAAAACCAAAATGCCGGCGGCAAAACTGATTTTAATTATTAAAAGCAATAAACTGCTAAGACCCATATAGAGGTTTTCACAAAACGGCTGAACCTATTTTAATCTAATATAAAATGTTTTTTGATTAATTATATTTTGATACATTTCTGTAAATTCGAGAGAAAATACTTTCAAAGAATATTTTGACATCAAAACTCCGCGATTTTAATGATTTATTTATTACTTTAATGTACGTTACGAGTGGTACATAAAGACACGTACAATTTATGAAAATATTTTTAGTCATTTAGCATTAGCAACTACGAGGGCACTGAAATATGTACAAACATGCAGGTCAATCATATATCTCTCCTTTAGTGAATCACCACAGTCGGGTAAATAAATAATTTTATAATAAAAAGTACTAAAAGTTCAATCTTTCTCGGCTTTTTGTTCTTTTATAGAAGTATCGAATAATGGCCCTGTTCAGAATTTAATTTTTATTACGTACCTACTACACGCAAACATAAGAAATATAATATTATTACAATATAAAATAAAAGCATGAATAACAAATAGGCAGGTACTTACTTTTTCCGGCACTGGCAAACACTGACATCGATTCACTCACACTTTTCTTTTCAAAATTTTGGAAACAAATGAGTAACGTTTTGTCCTCGGCATTCGTATTTATATTGGTGAAGAATCAAACAAGTTCATGCAAGATTGCAAACACAGCACAAGTCGTATTTCGTCCCTTTGCACGTCTGAACGGGTTGCGTTGCGGGCGGGCGGGCGGCGCTTTGCAAGTCTTGACGCGCGTTGTACTGAATATCGAATATGCAAGTTTTACAAGTAATAGTCGCTGACCTTCTTAAAATACACTACTCAAAAAAATTAAGGGGGTTTTAAAACAAGGAAATTAATGCTAAATAAATAGGCTATCTGACCCATATGCCGGACTAACTGAAAAAAAATTTTTCAAGCCCGTGGACCAAAAAAAAAGCAAAATATTTGCAATATTATTTTTTCGCGCTATCTGTTAGGATTGCGTGAGAACCGTAGCTCCTAAAAAATTTTAGCCAAAAAATCTGAAAATTAGAATCTTAAAGCTTCAAAATGCTTTTTTTTTAGTCTCAATACGACCATTTTTCACTGAAATACAGCCTGTCAAAAATCACCGAAAAATTTGGAATTTTTTTTTCCCTTAATTTTTTTGAGTAGTGTATTATCTGCCTACATTGGTAGGTAAAGCCAAGCCAACATTTTTGTTCTTTACTATCGAAACCAGATAAATTTTCGTGGACCCTCACTTACAACTTGTAAACCCCCATTTTTTTTTCACGCCAACGTAGACCCCCGTCGAGTCTCCCGTGGACCCCTGGGGGGGTCCACCTGAACCACTTTGGGAATCACTGCTTTATAGGCTAAACACTAACTAAATTCAAGATTTGAAGTTTGTGTGTCTGCTAGAAGTACCTTAGAATTTTGACGATCGGTGAGTGTGTCAGTGACAAAATTAAATAACTTCGACTGGCGATAGTTCGTAAACTATAAGGTATAAATAGTAGGCAATTTAGGAATATAACTAGTATAGTGTGTCCTCTTGGTCACTGAAAATTCAGGGTTCTAGTTTTATCCACAACGAAGTTACAGGGGGGTCGAAAGTGCCGTGAGTGGCTTCGAGAAAAGGATGGTACGGGGGCACTACCGTTCCCCAGATTTTAATCTCCCTTTTAATACAAAAACAAGAACATTTTTTAGAAAACTTTTTAATCTATTTCATTATTTAAAGTCATAATTTCAGTGATTCATTGTTACTGTCATCACGCCTATTCCTACATTAGTGCCAGATTTCAACTTTCGATGTCAAACAGTTTCGGAGAAAATCGGATGTGACGGACAGACGAACGCCGAAGTGATCTTATAAGTGTTCCGTACGGAACGTTAAAAATTCCTCTGCTTGATATCTAATTTTATACAGCAGCGCTCGTTCTTCGGGCGCATTTTATATCACTTTTACTACCGATTAACAATTCACATAACAAACGATGCATCGTGGATCTTCCTTTTCTTCTCTGAGATGGATTTTTTTTTACATCATTAAAAAACTTTTGACCCCCGTGCGAACAAAACAAAAAAAGGGTTGGGGAACTACATTAAATTTAAAATATTCACATATAACTAATTTAAATGGAATTTTTCGGCGTTTTTTATAAAGAAATTTTTTTACCTGTGCCGCGCAAGGGCCTCCGAGGCCAGGTAGATAAGTTTTTTTACGCTTATTTTTAATATAAAAGAGTTAGGATAGGGAGAACAATAAGAATAATAAGGGAAAAAAACTCATCTTGACACGGTTACGTTGTGCGACTTATTATACGGATAGAATAAATGTTTTGGGTGCTACTGTCAGTTAAAACAAGAAGTGGTGTAGGTAGGTACATAGGACGTATTACTATTAGGGTGAGATTAACATTTCCGGGGTAATTTTGTTTCCACGCAAAGTTTGTCAGTTGCTGACACGGATACAGGGTTATAAAGTACTTTGTCGATAAAGAAAGAATATTTAGCAAGTATACGAAGTTCTTTATGTATATTTATACGTGGGGCATTCCAAAAGTTCCGGGACTAACGGAATCTGGAGTAGTTAAGTTAACATGTAGGCTGAAAAGTTTTTGGTCTAACATATAGATGTCGCCCTTTTCAAAAAATCTATCTGATTTTTAAGAAGTACCAAGCTTCAAACAATACGTGTATAAATTTCATGATATTTCGAAGATATATATATATATATATATATATATATATATATATATATATATATATATATATATATATATCAATCGGTTTTATAACGTCTTTCGATGCCTAATTTCCACTCCTCCCGGTTTCTCCATCCCTCCTCCTCTAGATCTCTCTCTAGTACTTCCTTGTTGATTCCTGCTCTTCAGCTTTGGCGTGGTCTTCCTCGCTTTCTTTTTCCATGAGGGTTCCAATTTAAAATCTTTTTAGGTAGTCGGTCTTGTGACATTCTCTGTACATGTCCGTATCATACCAACTGTTGGGTTCTGATTTCGTCCACTGTGCTTTATTTCTAAAGCTCGTCTTATCGTGTCATTTGGTATACGGTCTTTTCTGGATTTTCTGGCTGCTCGTCTCCAGAAATCCATTTCTGTAGCTTTTAGTATTTTTTCTGTTCTTTCCTGCAATGGTTACACCTGGGAGCTGTAAGTTATTATACTTTTCACTATTGAGTTGTAAATTCTCTTCTTATTTTTAATGGTTATGTTTTTGTCCCATAGTATACTATTAAGCATTGCAATCACTTTTCTTCCTTGCATATTCCTCTCGAATATTGCTTCTTCCAGTGTTCCGTCCCTAGATATTCTCGTTCCGAAATACTTATAACTGGCACAGTGTTTGATGGTGTGTCCTGTGGCCAATTTCAAGTCCTGCTGTTGTCCTCCGACGCACATGTACTCGGTCTTTTTAATATTGACTTCTAGGCCCCATTTTTCATATTCCTCCATAAGTTTTCGTGTCATGTATTCCATATCATCGATGTCCTGAGCGACTACTACCTGGTCGTCTGTAAATGATAGCGTGTACAATGTAGTATCGTCATCCAGTGGTAATCCCATACTGCTGCATTTCCTTTTCCAGTTCTTCAGTGCACTCTCCAAATAGATTTTAAATAGCGTTGGGGATATACAGCAGCCCTGTTTGAGACCCTTTGTGACCTGGAACCCTGTTGTTATACCATATTTGGTTTTCACACTACTTCTTGCGTTTTGGTATAAGGATTTTACGGCTTTAATTATTTCGGTGCTTACATTACTCTGTTGTAGTGTTTCCCACAATCTCATTAGGGGCACGCTGTCGTAGGCCTTTTTTAAATCAACAAACAAGACATGGACTTCCTGGTCAAATGCAGTTTTCTTTTCTAGGATTTGAGTCAGTGAGAAGAGATGGTCTATTGTGGATCTTCCTGCTCTAAAGCCTGCCTGTTCTTCAGCTTCTACGTCCGCGTATTCCGTTTCTATTCTATTTTTAAGTATTTTTCCGTATATTCTGCTAATAGATCCTGTAACCGTTATTCCCCTATAATTATTTTTGTCTCCTTTCTTATGAATTGTTGATATGTATGATATTTTCCATTCCTCAGGTACTTCTGATGTGTTAAAGCATCTTTGGAATAAGTTCCTCAAAGCGCTAAATAGCTTTTCAGTTCCGTATTTTATTATCTCTTCTGGGATGTTTCCTGGTCCTGGAGCTCTACCATTTTTTAGCGTTTTACATACTTCTTTAACTTCTGATGTTGTTATCCTTATTGGGGATCCTCGTGTAACTATATTTGGGTTTCCATACGTGTATAAATTTCATGATATTTCGAAGATTAGTTTACAAGTTGCAGTGGTTTTAGTGACGCTAATTTCGATATTTTCAAAACAATGGAAAAAATCGAATTTCGTGTGTTGACTGTTTTTTAATGAGAAAAAATACCGTTCAAGCAAAGTAATGGCTTGATAAGTGTTACGAGGACTCTGGAAACTGACTCATCATTTACTAGTATTCTGAATTCAAACGCGGTTGTACAGACACAAATCAAGCTGAACGCTCTGGACGCCTAAACGAGGTTGTTACACCGGAAAACAACAAAAAAATCCAGAAAACTGTTTTGGATGACCTTAAAGTGAAATTGCGTGAGATAGCTGACACTCTAAAGAACGCGTTGGTCATATTTTGCATGAATATTTGGGCTTGAGAAAGCTCTGTTTGAAATGAGGACCGCGTTTGCTCACATTGGACCAAAAACAACAACGTGTTGATGATTTTGAGCGCTGTTTGGATTTGTTTAAGCGCAATAAAAAGGATTTTTTCATGCCATATGTGACAATGGATGAAACATGGATCGATCCATTACTACACACCGAAATTAAATCGGTAGTCAGCTGAGTGGACAGAAGCCGGTGGAAGCTGACCGAAGCAACCAAAAACACCAGTCGGCTGGGAAGGTTTTGGCCTCTGTATTTTGGGATGCGCATGGAATAATTTCCATCGACAACAGTGCTCTTTCAACAAGATAATGCACCGTATCACAAGTCAATGGTTTATTTTTATTATACACCTCGAGGGGCCTCAGAAGCCCATGGCTTGGTTGCATACTTGTCTCCACTTCTTTTTGTCTCCTGTTAGCTTTTCCCAGTGCGGGATTCCCATCAACTTCTTGCTTTATTGTTTGAATCCATCTAATTCGAGGTCTACCCTTGCCTCTTCTTCCAATCACTCCTCTTATTAGGGCTTGCTTTGCCTGTCTTTCTTCCTTCATCCTTGCCACGTGTCCCAACGATCCTAATCGCTAGCTTCTTATGATATAGGCATTTAAATTTATAGTTTGTTCTTCTTCTCCACAGTCCCTCTTCTTTCCTTCCTCCGTAGATTTTTCTCAAAGCTTTTCTTTCTCATATCTCCAATCTCTCTTTTTCTCTGGCATTCAGTTTCCACGTTTTGCATCCATATGTCACCGTGGGTCTGACAACTGTCGTATATATTCTTTCTTTTGCTTTTCTTGATACATTCTTCGATTTCAATATTGGAATCATTGCCCCCAAATATCTCTGTCCTTTCAGTATTCTTTCTTGTATCTCCGAAGTTTCTTTTCCACTCTCTGTTATTGTTACTCCCAGATAATTAAATTTGTCCACTTTTTCAAACACGTATTTCTTCCCTAAGTTGTTTATTATATCTAAACTTTTGTTGTTTTTATTATCCTTCTTCTTTGTAATTTCCTTGAATTTTGTTTTTTTCTCATTTATCTTTAGTCCTCTCATCCTTCCCCTTTCTTCTATACCACTTATGGCTTTTTTGAGGTTTTCTTTTGTTCTTGCAATCACTCCTACATCATTCCTAACTCCCGGGTTAGCTTTTCTAGTAACAAATTAAATAAACATGTCGACAATGGATCTCCCTGTCTTAATCCTCTCTTCACCTTAAACTTGTCTGATACTTTGCTCTCAACCAACACTCATTGTCATTATGCGAATCAATTTACTTGGAATTTTTAGTTCTTCCATTATCTTGTAGAGTTCTTCTCTATTTACAGAGTCGTATGCTTGTCTGAAATCCACAAAGACCAAGTGTAGTGTCAAATTTTGTTCTAAACTATTATCTTGGATTTGCTTAATCGAAAATATCTGGTCCGTAACTGATTTATTTTTCCTGAATCCACACTGGTACCATCCCAGAACAGACTCGGCTTTCTCTTCTAGTTTTTTTTGATAGTCGCCGCTACTATCTTGTACACGATATCCAGTAAAGCTATTGGTCTATAATTAGCACATATAATTTTTTCTTCTTTTCTGTATATTGAACAAATGAGCGACTCTCTTCAGCTCACTGGCATCTGTTCTGTTTCCCATATTTCTTGCACCATCCGGCATATTTCATTTTCCAGATCTACTCCTCTAGCTTTTATCATTTCTGCTGTTATACCGTTCCCACCCGGGGCCTTATTATTTTTTTGGGTTTGAGTATTTCTCTTATTTCTTCTTTGCAGGGTTTGTTTGTCTCCTCCTGCCCTTCAGTTAACTTTGCTTCATATTTCTCATTTAACTTCTCATTTTCATTTCCATTTAATGTTTCTTTAAAATATTCCGTCCATCTATTCAATCTTTCTGCCAAGCTTACTGCTAAACTTCCATCTTTTTTCCTATATATCAGCATTTTGTCTCTGTTTATTCCCTTTGTTTTCCTCACCTCTATATAGAATTTTCTGACTTGTTTCCTTTTGTGATTGTTCTCCATTTCCCTTTCTTTTCTCTCATTGTTTGTTTTGCTATTCTGCGGCATCTTTTGTACTTTTCATCATTTCCTTTTGTTTGTACGCTTAGGGTCTTTATTCTTGCCTTCTCTCTGTTTTCCACTACTTTTTCACAGTCAAAACCATTTCTGCCCCCTTTTTTCCTGATTTTAGCATCTTTGCCGCTCTTGTTAATGTTCTTTCAATGTACTTCCATTTTTCTTCAATATTATCTCTGTCTGTCTTTACATTGTTGCTAATTGCTTGTTCAAAAGACTTTCTAATTTCCTCATCCTTTAACTTTTCCATAACGCAGTAAACTCTGGATCCCTTTTGGTTGCTTTCACTAGGAGGTGTCCAATGTTTTAGTCTTGCTCTTATCATTATGTGGTCACTGTCATCTGCCTCACTGTAACTTCGCGCATTAGTCACCAATCTGCTATGTTTAGCCTCAATCACTATTTGGTCAATTTGATTCTCCGTCGACTATCTCAGAAACTGTTGCTTGGAGCGACATTTACCAAGAGGGCTTTTTTAGACAGAAGATGGCGGAGAATACGAATATTTAATTAATAAATAACATACAGAGTGGTATACAATGGTGGACAATTTAAAAGTATACACTGTGCAATAAGTGGCGCCCCTCTACAATTTACAACAAAACTGTGAGCTAATTTCGATTTTCATCTCAGAAAACAGCTTAGCACCGAATTTTGTACAAATAGTACAATTTTTAAAAGAGCACTTAAGAAAAACCAAAATAAAAGTATAACTTTGACACCCTGTATCTCAAAAATTACGAATTTTTGAACTAAAAATGGTTATATTTTCATCCCAGAAATCCACAGTAACTCTATTTGAACGGAATGCTGGGACACCCTGTATATAAAAAAATTGTCCATTAGAAAAGTTGAAAAAATCTCTCGACATTTTGTAGAAAAAGTAATTATTAAGATTTTGAATCAAAAAAAGTTAAAAAATATTAAAAATTGACTGAGTAATATTGCAGACAGTGTCTGAAAAGAGGTAGCGGTCCCATTCCGACGCCAGGTCACATTTAATGCTAGAACTTTGTAATGCAATGGAATTTTCTTAACACTTTTTTTTGGATAATTCTTAGACATATAGAGAATAAAAATCCGTAAAAAAATCGAATTTTGGAAAATTCCAGAAGTATGTAACTCCATAAGAAAAGCACAAATTATGCCGAAAAAGAAATCCTTGACCACCATTTTAAAATTCAACGCAACTGTCAGCGCTTAACGGAAAAATTATATATCCTGTGTGGATTTTATGCGTGAAAAAGATCAAATCGAATGGCTTGTCTCTATAAAAAAACTAATTTGAATGAATTTAAATTTCAAACTTATTCAGTGTCTTGCATTCGATTAGTTAGATTTATCCTAAAAAGAATTGTTATTCAAAAAACGATCCGGAAACGGTAATCTAATGAACATTTATTTTATTCTACTTTGTTTCTAAGTGATGTTTTTTTTTCTTCATACGTCATTACTTATGGAATCTAGGACAAATATTCGACGGGTTCAATATGTGCCTAAACTAAAAAAAAAATAATACTACGGGTATTGAAAACTAGTTAGACTAGACTCATTTCTTTCTCAAAAACAAACGGGGTTGCTATGGATAGTAATTTGATATTTAGTAAATACATACACATAGAGTTAAGAAAAATCTGTCTAAGCCATTCCAAGTCGAAAAGTTGGTGAGGCAGGGTTGTATCCTGTCTCCACTACTCTTCAATATACAGGGTGTCCCAGTATTCCGTGTACATAGAGTTACTGTAGATTTCTGGAATGAAAATATGATCATTTAACCCAACTTACCTTAGTCCAAAAATTCGTAATTTTTAAGATACAGGGTGTCAAAAATACTTTTATTTTAGTTTTTCTTAAGTAGCTTTTTTAATAATAGTACTATTTGTACAAGATTCGGTGCTAAGGTGTTCTCTGAGATGAGAAATCGAAATCAGCTCACAGTTTTGTTGTAAATTGTGGGGGGCGCCACTTATTGCATAGTGTATACTTTTAAATTGTCATAACTTTTTTATACCACTCTGTATGATACTTTTAATTAAATATTCGCATTTTTCACCTTCTCATGTCTAAAAAAGCTCTCTTGGTAAATGTTGCTTGGCGCAACATTTTCTGAGATAATGGAATGTTTGTTTCCATTTTTTAATTCCATTGTCAAATTCGCAAATGTGCTCCTTCACACTTCATCCAAGCTTAGGACAGGTCCAGAAGAATGGACTTTGAAATTTGGAGCACGCTTAACGCAAACAGGCTAACAACAAAAATAAATTTAAAGACCAACGGGCCAACAACGGTAAGAATGTAAAAACCAACTGGCTAAGGGGATAAAAGATTACCTACAAATTGATATATTCGAAAAAATTTAAATTTAATGCTATAACTTTGTAATGAAATGGATTTAAACAATTTAAATAATTATCGATATTTTTTTTAACACTTTATCAAAATTAATATTGATAACACAGGGCAACAAAAAAATATTTTTGTTTTGGTGCCTGGGATTTTAGAGCTGATTTTAACTATATTTGGGACGCTAAATCTATACATGCAATCCGTTTTTCTCTATCAGCTCTGCTTTTTTTAGATACATCAACTTGTCTACAAATGTGGTTTTTATTCAGTATATTCATTTATGAGAGTTCTAAAATTATTATATATTCATTAATGTAGGTACAATGGTTTTATTGTCAGTCTGTAATAGAGTAAATTCCAGGTAAATCTATAAATAGTGGAACCATTGCCTATCAGGTACCTGAACTGACCCTTTTAATCACCTAACTCGGGTAAGTCTCGTCAGTTTGTGCGTTCTTACTAATGAGAGTAGATCGAATTCGGCGTGTTATTTTACGTTAAGAAAAGAGTGTTTTTGTGTTATTGAACAGAATTAAAATGAGTTCAGGTTCCAGTTCAAGAAGAAATTGTGTAAATCAACCTGATGTGTTTTGCTATATATGCGGAGAATATATGTTTCAACAAAACAGACAAACTATTACTGACTTTGTAAAGCGAGCGTATCTTGGATACTTTGGAGTTAAGCTTGGTGATCAGGACAAAACGTGGTCCCGCATCTCGTATGTAAAACTTGTACAGAGCATTTACGGCAGTGGACTACCGGGAAAGAAAATGTCTAAAATTCGGCGTACCAATGGTTTGGAGAGAACCAAAAAACCACTTCAATGATTGTTATTTCTGTTTAGTAAATACTAATGGAATCAATCGAAATAACCGCAGTAAGTGGACTTATCCCAATTTAGACTCGGCAATACGCCCTATCCCGCACTCAGATGAAATACCGATTCCAACATTTCATCAGCTACCACATATCTCTGATGACGAATATTTTCCCTCTGATCGCTCTTCTGATGCTAATAAAAGTTCTGATGCTAATGAAACTAACAGTGACTATGAGGGGACGTAATCAGTTCCTCAACGCTTCAATCAAAATGAATTAAATGATCTCACCAGGGATCTCAATTTATCGAAAAAAGCTTCTGAAGTACTGGCTTCTAGGTTGAACGACAAAAATTTACTGGAACAAGGAACCAAAATTACCTTTTACCGTACAAGAGAAAAAGATCTGCTACCATTCTTTTCTCAAGAAGACAATCTTGTATTTTGTCACGAAATTAGGGGACTCATGAAAGAAATGGGACTTTCTGAATATATTCCAGATGATTGGCGCCTATTTATTGACAGTTCAAAGCGAAGTTTAAAATGTGTCCTTCTACATAATGGGAATAAATATGGTTCAATACCACTAGCTCACTCAACAAAACTGAAAGAAGAATATAATACCATAGCTTTGGTCTTGCAGAAGATAAAGTATTACGAAGATCAATGGATGATTTGTGTAGACTTAAAAATGGTAAACTTTCTTCTTGGGCAGCAAAGTGGTTACACGAAATATCCGTGTTTCTTGTGCCTCTGGGATAGTAGGGACAAAACACACCACTGGGTTAGAAAAGATTGGCCTCAGAGAGAAAACATGGACGTTGGGGAAAAGAATGTCATTAACGACGCTTTGGTTGAAAGAGAAAAAATCATACTTCCTCCGTTACATATAAAGTTGGACTTAATGAAGCAATTTGTAAAGGCTCTTGATAAGAATGGGTCTTGTTTTGCATATATAGGGGTAAAAATGCATCAGTTGAGCACAGAAAAACTCAAAGCAGGGATATTTGACGGCCCACAAATAAGACAATTAATTAAGGATCCTGCCTTCATAAATTCAATGAAGCAAGTTGAACGAGAAGCTTGGACATCATTTGTTGTAGTTGAAGAAAATTTTCTAGGCAAACATAAAGCTCAAAACTATGTTGAAATGGTTAACAAGATGCTTAATAGTTTCAAATCCTTAGGGTGCAATATGAGTATTAAAATACACTATTTACACAGCCACTTAGACCGTTTTCCAGAAAATTTAGGAGACATGAGTGAGGAACAAGGTGAAAGATTTCACCAAGATATTAAAGTTATGGAGGACCGCTACCAAGGAAGATGGACATGCACATGATGGCAAGATTACTGCTGGAGTTTAAAAAGGGACTGTTTAAAAAAAACATTCAAGAATGTCGCGCGGAAAGAAGCTTTCCAAGTGTTGAGTGACTATTTCATTTCTTCAATGTTTTTTTTTTTGTTTGTAAGTACGACATAATATTGTATTTTGTATAACTAAAATAAAAATGTCGTATCTACTTTTGTTTACTACACTTACGGATTTGAGTTACAATAATGTAACTTATATTTCTCTAAAATTGTATATCTTAAAAATTTGAGCTCCTAGGTACAAATGAATACGTTATTTGAATTCAGGACATCAAATTGATATAGAATCAGCTCAAAAAACCTCGACACCAAAACAGCTGTTCCCCTGTGATAATTGATGCGAAAAACGGTAAAATTGCCTTAAGCAGGCTTTTCAGAAAAAGGTTTTTTTTTGGAATAGGCTTAAAATGGTTTAATTTTGAAAGACATACGAGAAAATATCGGAAAGAGGCCGTTTTTGCACTTTTTTTTTTGGTAAATAAAAATTAACCTATATCACTGACAACTGTTCATAACCACTGATCGAAACTGTCAATTGTTTTCGGAAGAATAGGCTCCGTTCGCACTAATGGATGAAATGTAGAGGGCAGCCTAATCTTTTCAAAAAGTTATTAAATTTTTTTCAGTTATAATCTAGTCTTATCACAAAAATGTTTATTGTCATTTTTTTTTGGCAAAATTTCGATACGCGGGCTTTTCAGAAAAAGGAAGATTTTTTTTTTAAATAGGCTTAAAATCGCCTAAATTAGAAAAATTAGTAGAAAAAGTCAAACTTGCATTTGACCGGTTTTTTTCTTATAATATTACCAAAAAAAAAAAAAATAAATTTTTGATAAAGCTACAACTTATCATTAAAATACAGACTGCTGAATTGGAATTTTTTGATACCTCGGCAATTTTATTATTATATATAATTTTATAACGTACAGACGAAAATAGTTAGACAAAATAAGCCAAAAATAAACCCTCTAATTTGTCTTTAGGCTTCTTCGTGTAGTTTCTATCGTTTCCAAGTATAAACCTAGTTGAATCTTGTGGAATATTTTTCGCCATTGGTTTAAATTTAACCCGTGGTACAAGATGTTCATATATATATATATATATATATATATATATATATAAATATATATATATATATACATATATATATATATATATTATATATATATATATATATATATATATATATATATATATATATATATATATATATTTTGTTACAGCAGAGGTTTTCACGGGATGGTGGCATGTAATATATTAAAATTCCGGTTTCTATCCGATCGTCTAACAGTTAAATAATACTAAAAAAACAAATTTTAGTGGGAATTTGGGCGAGCCCTGTAGAAAGTGCTAAAATTCATTTTAGGGAAGTCGATTTTAAAATTAGTTCAGGTCAGTTGTTATCTTGTTAAAAGAAAAAAATGCAACAATAGTTAGTCCAGTTTGTATTGGTTTCTCTTGCAGGAGTTTTAAGTGCCCCTTCATTATAAAACTTCCCGTCTATTAACACCAAAGTGTCTGGCTTACTGTTACCAGAACATCTTCCAATCACCTCCGTGCATAACAGTTACTTTAGTGCAAACAACTGAAGCTTAGTTAGTTAGTTGATGGCGTTGAGATTTGTTGAGATTTGTTAGAAACTGGCACTTTTGGTTTAATGCTTTTAAACTATCATCTACGGTTACGATAGTGGTGCGATTGCTTCCGCACCTAGGCTGGTTGACGAGTTCTGATATGAGACGAAAGATAGCTGGTATGTTGATGTTTTATAAATGACACAAATGGATTTATCCTTTACTTTTGGGTCCTCATACTTTTAATGCAAGGACCAAATACGATAAGTCGTTATATATCTCTTACATGTATTTTTCACTGTCATTAAATACATATATATATATATATATATAACATATATATATATATTATATATATATATATATATATATATATATATATATAATATATATAAGGTGTAACAAAAACCAACGTAATCCCTTCGAGAGATGATAGGCCAGCTCATAACTCACCAGAATATATAAATATCACCTTAGTGAAAAATTTTTAGAGTATGAAGAGGCAGAGTTAGTAATTAAAATGTTTTTACTCATGATACTTGCAAACATGTTTTTTTCTCCTCACAGGCGTGGCACAGTTTAGTTTTATATTGAACTGTGATCAACAGGAGGGTTATTCAGGATTACGTAACAATAATTAGAATCTTAGAATACGAAAATTTTGTAGTTAGTAGTAA
>CM032448.1:133843373-133880578 GCA_019049505.1 Pachyrhynchus sulphureomaculatus | reverse complement strand
AACTCCCATTATCTAGACTTATCTCCCATTATCTCTCCTTATCTCCCCATTATTTATACTTATCTCCCATTATTTATACTTATCTCCCATTATCTCTCCTTATCTCCCATTATTGAGGCTTATCTCTACTTATCTCCCATTATTTCTCCTTATCTTCCATTATCTCACCTGATCTCGCATTATCTAGGCTTATATCGAATTATATAGAACATATGTATAAATTTATAAAAACACGTAAATCGGATAAGTGGTTCTCGAGTGATAAGCGCACTAACGGACAGACAGACAGACAGAGAGACGTTGCATTTTATATATATTGTATTCTTTGCTACATGATATGTTCCATATTGAATGCTTTAGGGAGTGTATTGCAAGAGAACGCGCTAGGGGCAAACTTTTCTCCGACTTAATTCACTATTATCGTCACTGCTTATTCCTTATGTCACCTAACAAAATATATCCTATAACCTGGCCAGAGAACATACGTATGGTTAAAAAAAAAAGCACGTAAATCGGATAAGTAGTTCTCCAGTGATAAGCACACTAACGGACGGACAGACAGACAGACATACAGACAGACAGACGGACAGAGAGACATTGCATTTTATATATAGATATTCTCTGCTACATAATATTGTTCCATATTTAATGGTTTGGACTGTCTATTGCAAGAGAACGCGCTAGCGGCAAACTTTGTCCGACTTCATTTACTATTATTGTCACTGCTCATTCCTTATGCCACCTATCGTAATAAAATATAGCCTATAACCTGGCCGGAGAACATATGTATGTTTTAAAAAAAAGTACGAAAATCGGATAAGTGGTTCTCCAGTGATAAGCGCACTAACGGACAGACAGACAGACAGAATCCGTTGCATTTTATATATATTATAGATGTAATAAAACATATACCTATAACCTGGTCAGAGAACATATGTATAAATTTAAAAAATCACCTAAATCGGATAAGTGGTTCTCGAGGGATAAGCGCATTAATGGCCAGACAGACAGACAGACAAACATTGCATTTATATATATTATATATAGATTATTATTATTATTATTATATAACCTGGCCAAAGAATATATGCATGAATTTAAAAAAGACAGGTAAATCGATAATTGGTTCCCGCGTGATAAACGCACTAATGGACAGACAGACAGACAGAGAGACATTGCATTTTATATATATATATTATAGATTATACATTACATATACTCTTTGCTACATAATATTGTTCCATATTTAATGGTTTAGGCTGTGTATTGCAAAGGCACGCGCTAGCGGTAAACTTATTTCCGACATCATTCACTATTTTACGTCATTGCTCATTCCTTATGCTACCTATCGTAATAAAATATAGCCTATAACCTGGCCAGAGAACATATGTATGTTTTAAAAAAAAAGTATGTAAATCGGATAAGTGGTTTTTCAGTGATAGGCGCACTAACGGACAGACAGACAGACAGAGAGACGTTGCATTTTATATATATTATAAATTACGTTATGTAACATGAGGAATAAGCAGTGACGTTAATAGTGAATCAAGTCCACGCGAGCGGAGCACGGCTAGTAGTATATATTTGGACAAAACGTTTTGACCAGTCCTTTTAGTCTTCATCAGTTATGTACTCTACAATATACATTTTTTTTTGTTGTGTTCGTTTTTTTGTTTCCAAATCATGCTTTATCGTTCTTATTTATATGGTGTCCATCCTACATAATATTATTAAATTCAGTTTACCTGTTATTTGATTTAAAATACTGAACATATATAAACTAGAAACAAACTGAAGCTATACATGAGAACAGCACATGGAACATTTTGACAAAATGTTCCACGTAATGTTCTCATGTACAGTTTTAGTTTGTTTTTAGTTTATATGTGTCCAATATTTTAAAATAAATAGCAGGTAAACCGAATTTAATAATATTATATAGGATAGACACCATGCAAATAGGAACAATAAAGCATGATGAAAAAAAAATCAACGCAAGAAAAAAAATGTCTACTGTTGAGTACACAACTGATGAAGACCAAAAGGATTGGTCGAAACGTTTTATCCAAAATATATACTATGATTTAAAACAAGGTTTAATTTCATGAATATTATTCCCGAGAAAATTAAAAAAGTATATATATATATATATATATATATATATATATATATATATATATATATATATATATATATATATACAGTAGAACCCCGATAACCGAGTTGCGATTATCCGAGCTCCGGATTAACCGAGCCAATCGAAGAACCTGATTATCTGAGGTAAGCGCGTCTATGCTGCGTATTAACCGAACTTCTAAAATATGTATGTACATATTTCCGTCGGGGCCTTCGGGGAATCCCCCTGGCCCATGTGAGGGGTTCCCCTATTTATGTTTTTGGACTCTTTCAGCATGTAAATTTACGTGAATGCAGTGCATTATAGCGTTTACTACGGAGAAGTACGAATATACTTACATAATTTATTTGGTTGGAATTTTGGTAGTTAAGTGTAATTAATACGAACTGCTTTGTTTGAATTTTTGTTTGTCGTATTATAATGGAGCAAAACAAGCGTAAAAGAATCGTCGTTCCTATTGAAGAAAAATTAAAAGCCATCAGAAGAGTTGAAGCAGGAGAGACAATTAAAGTTGTTGCACGAGATTATGGAGTGGGTGAGGTAATAGTTGGAGATTGGAAAAGAAACCGCACAAAAATAGAAGAGTGGTGTATAAATCAAGCCTCCTCGTCCTCAGGAAGAAAATCAATGAAAACCGGCGACTATGAAAAGGTTAACGAAGCTTTATTCATGTGGTTTAACCAACAGAAATCAAAAGGCGTGCCTCTGTCAGGTCTAATTTTACAACAGAAAGCAATAATGATTAGTAGGCAATTCCCAGACATAGATCAGTTTACCGCCAGTTCTGGATGGCTTGACCGCTGGAAAAAACAGTACGGTGTACGACAACTGACTGTATGTGGTGAAAAACTTTCTGCTGATGTGTCATCAATTGAGAAGTTTAAGCAAAACTTTAAAAGTAAATCGAAGATTGTGGATACACATATAATCAAATTTACAACTGTGACGAAACTTGTCTGAATTATAAAATGCTTCCATCAAAAACATTGGCATCTCGACAGGAAAAATCAGCTCCTGGGCACAAACGAAGTAAGGAAAGATTAACTATAATGGTATGTTCCAATGCATCTGGTAAGCACAAAATCCCACTGATGGTGATTGGCAAGTCTGCACGTCCAAGAACTTTAAGAGACATCTCACCCAGAGCCCTAGTCTATTACAAAAGTCAGAAGAGCGCATGGATGGATGCGACCTTATTTATTAACTGGTCTGAAGAAGAGTTCGTGCCATCTGTGACTTAATTTTTGAGCAGAAACCGTCTTCCTATTACCGCAATTTTGTTAATGAATAATGCCCCCTCTCACCCTGGAGAAGGACTTCATGTGGGCGAAATTGTTGTAAATTTTTCCTCCAAATGTAACCACCATAATGCACCCAATGGATCAAGGCATCCTCGAAAACATTTAAAAAAAATATAGGCGTTTATATCTTGAACATCTGTTAGAATACATAGAAAAGGAGGATATTATCAATGGGATGAGAAAGGTTACACTGAAAAATGTTATTTACTGGGTAAGTTAAGCTTGGGATTCTGTGCGTACTATCACTATTCAAAAATCTTGGTCAAAAGTTATTGATTTTGAGGACTATAATGACAGTGAAGATGATACTCCATTAAATGAATTAGCTTTGAAATTGAGAAGCCATGTGGAAATGTCCTATTCAAATTTTGACAGCGAGATAGAAGAAAAAGAAAAAAGTTTATTTGAATTAATGCAAAAATTAAAAGGTTGCGAAAATGTGACAAGAGAAGATGTTGTTGAATGGCTTACAGCAGATGATTCAGAAGAAGAAATGAGTATTGAAGAAATAACGAATGCCTTTCAGGAAACCGAAAAAAAAAAAAAATCAGATGACGATGACGAAGCGGCGGTGGATGAACAGTCTGCTACTAAGATCTCTCATCAAGAAGGTTTTTGCTTCTTTGGAAAAAGCTTTGAGCTATATCGAACAACAACCAGAGGCAACCCCAGCGGATTTGCTTCTTCTTAATAGATGGAGAAACATTGCAGCGAGAAAAAAGAAGATGCAATATGAAACAGAAGCGCATAGATACCTATTTCACTGTTTTATAATGTATGTACCTATTTATATGTTAAAAACGTTAATACATCGGTTTAAAATATTGGTGTTTATTTTTTGAATGAATAAAAAACATATTCGGATTATCCGAGTTTTCAGTTATCCGAGGAGGGTGCCCCCCCCCCCACTTTACCTCGGATAACCGGGGGTTCTACTGTATATATATATATATATATATATATATATATATATATATATATATATATATATATATATATATATATATAGTGTGTCCCAAAAAGTTATACAAATGGAGAAAAACTTTATTTTACATATTACAAAAAAAGTTCTGCATCACATGGAAATCCATAATAAAGCATCAAAAGTTTAAAATATTTAATGGTATACAGGGAAAACAAAAAATAATGATTTAAAATTTTCAGTTTAAAATGATATTAGCACAAATTTATTATGAATGTAATTGTTGCAAAGCAGATAAGAATGTTATCAAATTTTTAACAAAAATATGATACAATTAAAATCCGTGCACTAGTTTTTAATTAATTTCGTTATCCTTTATTCAGTAAATAATCTCACAATTACTGACGTGTTTACTGGGGTTTTTTTTCCAATTTTTATTTAGGAAGGCCACAAATCTAAACGTGAGCATAATTTTTTAGTTCCTATTAATATTTTCAATTAATATTTTGCTTTGTATTTAAATTTAAACACACTTTACTCTTTATTATTTATTTTTTATATTCTCTGTATACCATCAAATATTTGATGCTTGATTACGGATTTCCATGTGAAGCTGAACTTTTTATCAAGAATAATTTTTTTTGTAATATGTATATAACAATTGAAGGTTAATTATTGGGGACGTCCTTTTTGGTTTTTTATTTTTGAATCTAGCTTTCTAACTGGTTGCTTCTTCTGGATTAAAACTGTAACAGTTTCCTTTCCTCCAATTAGGCTTACAGGTTGAGCACTTCTTTACATAAGTAGCGACATAAACACATAAAAATACATCAGAACAATACATTTGGAGAATCACAAACAGTCTAAGGAGGTAAAATAATACTACTACATTTTGAATTGTTCCTTTTTCGAAATAAAACGAAATGTGAGAACAATATGCTTTCTTAATGTTACTCCATTTTTACATCAGATTTAAAAATGAGAGTAACATTAAGAAAGCATGTTGTTCTCGCATTTCGTTTTAATTCTAAAAAAGAACAATTCAAAATGTAGTAGTATTATTTTACCTCCTTAGATCGTTTGTGATCTCTCAAATGTGTTGTTCTGATGTATTTTTATGCGTTTATGTGGCTACTTATATAATGAAGTGCTCAACTTGTAAGTTTAATTAGAGAAAGGGAGATTGTTACAATTTTTATCCAGAAGAAGCTACTATTTAGGCAGCGAAAGCTATATTTAAACACAAAAAAAAAACAAAAAATAGAGCTTAAAGATTCTTTAGTGCTCATCTCTATTTCCTCACGAGGGTGTTCTCAGTAATTAACCATCAAT
Organism: Pachyrhynchus sulphureomaculatus; assembly: GCA_019049505.1. Taxonomy (NCBI): domain Eukaryota; kingdom Metazoa; phylum Arthropoda; class Insecta; order Coleoptera; family Curculionidae; genus Pachyrhynchus; species Pachyrhynchus sulphureomaculatus. Next base: position 133,874,886 of record CM032448.1, on the reverse strand, counting down.
TATGCAGTGCACTGTTACTATCCTTTCTATTTCTTGTTATGGTTCAATAACTTAACCTGAATTTAAACCTGAAATTTTAAGAAAAGTAAGGAAAATCCTCAACGATAATAATTCTCCAGAAAAACTAGTTATCAACATGAATAAACAGAGAACTTATAAACTCTATAGCAATAAAACAGCTTAAAAAGCAGAACAGAATTCAGTTAATTAGAATATATATATATATATATATATATATATATATATATATATATATATATATATATATGTATATCAATACCATATACTCAAAATCTATCTGAAAAAATCAAATAATTTCTAAAGAAACCGGACAAATGCAACTCGGACTTTGGCAACTAGCGTTCCGTACTATGATTGCTTTTAAAATAAAAAATCCTTATTTAGGCTATGTTAATTAGGTCCCTGACATGTATATATCTTAAGATCCAATATGTAATTTCACGTTTTTTCTTAGTCAATAACGTATAATAATTATAGCATCTTAGCTACCAATAAACGAATCTAGCTCAAAAAAGAAATCTAGTAATAAAGGGTGTCCCAAAATTCACGCAAGATTTGAATTTGGCGCCATTTGTATGGTAAAGTCTTGCCAACAAAATAAAAAACACAGCGTGACAGCTGACAGTTCAGGGTTATTAAAAATGAAGCGCTACACGCAAGAACAACGTGTTTTCATTGTTAAGCAATATTTTAAAAATAATAAAAGTTTGGCAGCTACAGTTCAGAATTTTCGTATAAAATATGGTCGGAATAGTAATTTAAGCTCATCAATTGTGAAGAGAATAATTGAAAAATTCAGGGAGACTGGATCAATTAGTGATCTTAAACGCAATGGCCGTCCTTTAACAAGTCGTTCGATACAAAACGTTGAAGCAGTTCGTGAGAGTGTTCTTCTTCGAAAATGCGGTTGGCCAGGCCGTAACAGTTAATGGTGATCGTTATCGCGATATGATATTCCAGTTTTTTGTGCCTAAGTTGCAGGATATGGATGTGGACGACATGTGGTTTCAACAAGACGGTGCCACATGCTATACAGCCCGAGAAACAATTCAATTACTGCATGAGTCATTTCCTGGTCGTGTAATATCCCGTTTTGGTGATCAGAACTGGCCGCCCAGATCATGCGATTTAACGCCGTTGGACTTTTTTCTTTGGGGTTTTTTAAAGTCTAAGGTTTATGCCAACAAGCCCACGACTACCCACGACTTGAAGGAGGAAATTAAGCGCTGTATCAACGAAATTCAGTCACATTTATGCAAAACGGTCATGGAAAATTTCGACAAAAGAGTGCGTATGTGCCAGCAAGGCCGTGGAGGCCATTTACCCGATATATTATTCCATACATAACCCTGTACTGTATACTTTATGAATCAATAAAAAAATTATAATTTTTAATTAAAAACCTCTGTTTTCTATCAAAATTACTTCTCGCGTGAACTTTGGGACACCTTTTAAAAGTTTGAAACAAATATTTACTACCTATTTATTTGTTTAATTATAAACAAAAAAAATAAAATTATTTTGTCTCGGTGCTTATTCGTTGGTCGCCAAATACTTAAAACATTAGTTCAACTTTCGCTATTTTGTCGGCCAAAAGGTTTTTTCTTTTGTACCAGATAAATTATCAAACGTAATGCACTCATGATAATTTTTGCCCAATCTACCCTTTACGAAAACTATTCCAGAATGCTTTAAAAGTTTTTTGCTCAGTACTTTTCGAGATAGGGTGGAGGGACAAAAATTTTTGGTCATTTTTTAAAAATAATACAAAGAAAAGTGTGCGCAGGTATTATATCAGATATATTTTTGGACTTGCGTTGTCACTAGCTTTCACCAGTCGATGAACCGGTAAAAGAATTTTTTTTCCCCAAATGAATCCTTTAAGCGATAATTTAACTTTCAAATCTGGTGGCTCTTATTAGGCACTCAATTCCTATATTTGTGCCAAATTTCAACTTTTCAAGTCAAATACCTCCGGATAAAATCGGGTGTGACAGACAAACAGACAGACGGAGTGATCCCAAAAGTGTTCCATACGGAACACTAAAAACATCAGTGTCTGCCACGAAGTACAAAATATGCTCTAAAAAACAAGTCCCAACCAAACATAAGTCAAACTTAATATATTTTATACCCTGTTTAAATTGCCCTTAAAATATGTTGCAAAAAATGCATCTACTGCCATACCTAAGCACGAAGCAAATAAAAATTACGAATTTATCTTCCCTAACACTTAAGTTGTCAGCCAGGAAAGAGATTACCACAAACATCTAGCAAAAGAGATGATATGAAATTCCGTATAAATTCACAATAAATTGACAATTATACCAGTAAAAGCAAACAACCTTAAAACATCAACATTTTCTCTTTTTCCCTTTTAGTGCAGTAAAATTTCTTTAAGAAACAACATGGTATCGAGATGCGTAACTTATTTTTAGATTCAAAATTCATTAATTTTAGTACCTTGTTTATTATTAAGTGTTGTGTGTTCATAAAAATCATTAATTTTACATACATATGTGTGTATATATATGTGTATATGTATGTGTATATATAAAATATATATATATATATATATATATATATATATATATATATATATATATATATATATATATATATATATATATATACATATATATATATATATATATATATATATATATATATATATATATATATATATATATATATATATATATATATATATATACAGGGTGTCCCACAAATCAACCCCTTTCGAGGGCTGATAGGCCAGCTCATAACTCACCAAAATATATAAATATGACTTTAGTCAAAAATAGTTAGATTTCGAGATATTGACACGTCTATGAATTTCGTGAAAACCTACACCTTAGATCAGTTTATCCAGTGCCACAACTACAAATTTTCGTATTCTAAGATTCTAATTATTGTTACGTAATCCTGAATAACCCTCCTGTTGATCACAGTTCAATATAAAACTAACTGTGCCACGCCTGTGGGGAGAAAAAAACATGTTTGCAAGTATCATAAGTAAAAACATTTTAATTACCTAACTCTGCCTCTTCTTACTCTAAAAATTTTTCACTAAGGTGATATTTATATATTCTGGTGAGTTATGAGCTTTCCTATCATCTCTCGAAGGGATTACGTTGGTTTTTGTTACACCCTATATATATATATATATATATATATATATATATATATATATATATATATATATATATATTTAATGACAGTGAAAAATACATGTAAGAGATATATAACGACTTATCGTTTTTGGTCTTTGCATTAAAAGTATGAGCACCCAAAAGTAGAGGATAAATCCGGTTGTGTCATTTATGAAACATCAACATACCAGCTATCTTTCGTCTCATATCAGAACTCGTCAGCCAGCCTAGGTGAGGAAGCAATCGCAACACCATCGTAACACTAGGTGATAGTTTAAAAGCATTAAACCAAAAGTGCCAGTTTCTAACAAATCTCAACGCCATCAACTAACGGAAAAGCTTCCGTTACTTGCACTATAGTAACTGTTATGCACGGAGATGGTTGGAAGATGTTCTGGTAACAGTAAGCCAGGCACTTTGGTGATAATAGACGGGAAATTTTATAATGAAGGGGCACTTAAAACTCCTGCAAGAGAGCGCTGTACAAACTGGCCTAACTATTGTTAATTGCAATTTTTTCTTTTAACAAGATAACAACTGACCTAAACTAATTTTAAAATTGATATCCCTAAAATGAATTTTATCACTTTCTCTACAGGGCTCGCCCAAATTCCCACCTAAAATCCGTTTTTAGTATCTCTATAGGCGTAATAAATCAATTACATGATCGCCAATCACCGCTGGTGGTTTCGATCCACCTCAGCATCAAAATTCGAAGGCTTGTTAGCATAAGCCGGTCGGCAAATCTCGCGAAAAGAAAACAACACGACGGTAAAAAATTGACAAGATCGAACACCCACGATTTCGAACCAGATTTAAACGAGATAGAAAGCTGTTTAACCTGGTAATATGGCGCGGCTCTCTTTAAAAAAGACCCTCCAACTGCATCGTGTCCGATTTTTACATTGTCGTACTCGCCGGCTAATATTTTTGGGTATTTTTAACCAAGTTTGCGAAAAAGTTTTAATATTACTTCTCTTGCCCTTCATAGTTTTCAGAGCAGGATCGCCACAGGTGAAGGGGGTAAAAAAATAAGGGGAGAGGTAGAACAAATTTTCAGCATAATTGTCTATATGTCCAGCATGCTCAGTTTACGCCATATTCTCGCTATGTGTTCTATTTTACCACCTTGGACAGCCTTGCATTTTACGAGGCTCGTTCTAAAAGTTCTCGGCCTAACAAAGAAAAAGCAAGAACTTTTTAATATCCCCATTATATAAGGTGACCCAAAATTCACGCAAGATTTGAATTTGGCGCCATTTGTATGGTAAAGTGTTGCCAACAAAACAAAAAACACAGCGTGACAGCTGGAAAGTTCAGGGTTATTAAAAATGGAGCGCTACACGAAAGAACAACGTGTTTTCATTGTTGAGCAATATTTTAAAAATAATGAAAGTTTGGCAGCTACAGTTCGGAATTTTCGTACAAAATATGGCAGGAATAGTGATTTAACCTCATCAACTGTGAAGAGATTAATTGAAAAATTCAGGAGGAGTGGATCAATTAGTGATCTTAAACGCTCTGGCCGTCCTTCAACAAGTCGTTCGACAAAAACCATTGAAGCAGTTCGTGAGAGTGTTGCTGAGACTCCAGGAACATCAATTCGGCACCGTGGTTAAGAATTGGACATTTCGAGAAGCTCGCTACAGCGTATTTTCAGGAAAAATTTGCATCTTCATGCTTACAAAGTTCAATTGACTCAAGAACTGACGCCTACTGACCACCCACAACGATGAGAGTTCGTTGAATGGATTATGGAACAACAACAAATGGATACTGATTTTTCGAAGAAAATCATCTTCAGCGATGAGGCTTCTTTCCATCTTGATGGCTTCGTTAATCGACAAAATTGTCGCTTTTGGGGATCGGACAATCTATACGTGACTGTTGTGAAACAAATGCATCCACAACGTGTCACTGTTTGGTGAGGATTTTGGGCTGGAGGTATCATCGGACCATTCTTCTTCGAAAATGCGGTTGGCCAGTTAATGGTGATCGTTATCGCGATATGATAATCCAATTTTTTGTGCCTAAATTGCAAGATATGGATGTGGATGACATGTGGTTTCAACAAGACGGTGCCACATGCCATCCAACCCGAGAAACAATTCAGTTACTACATGAGTCATTTCCTGGTCAGGTAATATCCCGTTTTGGTGATCAGAATTGGCCGCCCAGATCATGCGATTTCACGCCGTTGGACTTTTTTCTTTGGGGTTTTTTAAAGTCTAAGATTTATGCCAACAAGCCCATGACCACCCACAACTTGAAGGAGGAAATTAAGCGCTGTATCAACGAAATTCAACCACATTTATGCAAAACGGTAATGGAAAATTTCGACAAAAGAGCGCGTATCTGCCAGCAAAGCCGTGGAGGCTATTTACCCGATATTTTATTCCATACATAACCCTGTACTGTATACTTGAATGAATCGATACAAAAATTACAATTTTTAATTAAAAACATGTGTTTTCTCTCAAAATTACTTCTTGCGTGAATTTTGGGACACACGTTAATAGGATTTATCCAACCAATCATTTAGTATCCTATTGTGAAGTTTTGTCACAATCTCGTCGGTCGTAGAGGTTTTCGGGCGTCTTGAACGTTTATCATCTTGATTGGATGTATTTTATAAATGCTGGCAGTTCAATTTTATCCATTCTTTAGAAATTGTTAAAACTTGTTTGTTTACATGATCGCTATAAGAACACGACAAAAACGTAACAAGAACGACCTTCGGAGATGGCGTTCCCAGGCTTCCGGGGGGGAGCTCGAGTCGGTTGTGGGAAATGACAGATGCCGCATTTACTGTATTTTTACCTTTTTAAACTCAAGCCGTTTGAAAGCCAACAAACTTGATATAATATTTCTCAAAAGTATGAATAATTAAACTACGAATTTTGCGTTCCGTTCCCACGACATTCAAATCAAATCTACTTTATTGCCATAAAAAATCAATGATTTTTCTTTGACAAAGCATATTAAATCTAAGAAGTATAAAAACAAAGTTATAAGGCAAAAAAATAAAACAAATTATGTATTTAAATGCGCTACAGGCCATGAAGGCCTAAAGCTTAGTTAACTTGTATCCATTTCCCTCTTCCCCCTTCCATCATCGGGCATCCAAGTATTGTTGGATGGTATGTCTCTACTCTATTCTGTTCTGTGCCTTCGTCCTCCAGTCTCTGATTCCTATGGCTCTTAAATCCTCCTCAACACGTTGCAACCATCTCATCCTCGGCCTTCCCCTCCTTCTCGCACTCACAGGCTTCATCGCTAGCACCATTTTCGGCAGTCTCTCTCTTGTCAGACGCTGTACGTGTCCTAACCATCTCGTTCTTTGTGCTCTTATAAAATGTGACTCTAGGTCCGTCATATAGGGTGTTTTTATAGAGGTATAGAACTTTGAAATGGAATAAAACAAAGATGAATTTTTTAAATTGACATGAAATTTACTTTATTCGAAAGATAATCTTCTAGCATTATAATTTAAATATGACTTCTGGCATATGACCGCCACGGCTAGCTTGGACGTAGTCTAATCTGGAGGTCCAATTTTCGATGACTTTTTCCTACATTTGTGGCCGTATAGCGGCAATAACGCGGCGAATGTTGTCCTCCAAGTGGTCAATCGTTTCGGACTTATCGGCGTAGACTAGCGACTTCACATATCCCCACAGAAAAATAGTCTAGCGGCGTTAAATCGCACGATCTTGGAAGCCAATTCACGGGTCCGAAACGTGAAACTATGCGGTTACCAAAAGTTTCCTTCAATAAATCAATTGTGGCACGAGCTGTGTGACATGTCGCGTCGTCTTGTTGAAACCACAGCTCCTGCACATCATGGTTGTTCAATTGATGAACGAAAAAGTCAGTAATCATGGCTCTGTAGCGGTCACCATTGACTGTAACGTTCTGACCAGCATCGTTTTTAAAGAAGTACGGACCAATGATTCCACCAGCCCATAAAGCACACCAAACAGTCAGTTTTTCTGGATGTAACGGTGTCTCAACATACACTTGAGGATTATCATCACTCCAAATACGGCAGTTTTGTTTATTGACGTATCCATTCAAACAAAAGTGAGCTTCATCGCTAAACAAAATTCGCTTATGAAAATCGGGATCAACGGCAATCTTGTTTTGGGCCCATTCACCGAATCTACGCCTTGCTAGGTGATCGTATGGCTTCAATTGTTGCACGAGTTGGATTTTGTAAGCACGCAAACCAAGATCTTTCCGCAAAATCTTCCATAAAGTGGATGGACACATATCCAATTCCTGTGCACGATGGCGGATAGACTGATTCGGGTCTTCCTCTACGCTACGCTCTACAGCAGCAATGACTTCTTCTGTACGCACTGTACGACGTCTCTGTGGATGCGTATTATCATTTAGAGTAAACGTGGTGCGAAAACGTTCCATAGTTAATCGAATTAATTGCTCTGATGGACGATTATGTTGACTGTAAAATGGACGTAGTGCGCGATACGTATTTCGAACAGAACCATGATTTTCAAAATAAACTTGCACAATTTGGAAGCGTTGTTCAGGCGTCAGTCTATTCATGTTGAAATGCCAAACCAAACTAAACATAAATCACTTGACAGCTGACAAAATGGCCGCCAGTTAAAAAAGTGTTGCCAACTTAAAGTTTTATACCTCTATAAAAAACACCCTTTATAAGTCTTCCAGTTCCTGATTTGTCCGTCTAGTCCACCCTTCCGATGTGTTTCTTCCTCCGTAGATCACTCTCAACACCCTTCTTTTCCCACCTCTCTAGCGTCTCTTCCTCTAATTTGTACATTACCCATGTTTCACATCCGTAGGTGACAGTAGGTCTTATGACCGATTGAAAACAAATTAAATTCAGTAGAAATGGTTGTTCTAGTCATCAAAGTATCAGGTGAGTCAATAAGTTTTAAAAGCGACACGTATGGAGCATCATTTGAACTAAATATTGAACACTGTTTTGAAGCTTCAACTGCCATATGAATACATCCTAAATTTCAAGTCAATCAGTCCAGTTGTTTATCAGCTGGTTAAAGTAGAAGTGGAAAAATCGAATATCGTGGAGTGTTAAAATTCTTTGCTTTTGAAGATTTATTAGCAACTGAAATCCATGCATTTCCAACTATGATGGACTCGAGTTTAAACGTGGCTGTACAAGCGTCAATGACGATCCACGTTCAGGACGTCCAAAAACTGTAACAACTGAAAAAACTGTCGTGCAAGTATAAGATATGATAATAGAAGACCGTCGATTAACTGTAGATAATTTAGCTGAGGTTATACGCATCTAACATGAATCAGTACATGAGATCTCAACTAATGTTTTGGTTATGAGAAAGCTATTCATAAGATGGGGTCCGCATTTGCTAACATCAGAACAAAAACGCACTCGAGAGAAACTTTTTAAACAACAATTGGCTCGTTTCAGAAAGAATAAAACTGATTTTGTGCGTTAATTTCTAACTATGGATAAGGTTTGGGCTTACCAGTTTTAATCCTGAATTGCGACAACAAACCGCACAGTGGACTGAGCCTGGTTGTTCAGCTCCAAAGCACCCAAAATGGTCAAAGACGTCCAAAAAAATTATGGCATCAGTTTTCTGGGATGCGAAAGGAATTTTGTTAATTGATTACCTTCAAACCGGTAAAACAATCTCAGGAACATATTATTGCAACTTCTGGATCAGCTGGATGAGAAAATTCGTGAGAGAAGGCAGAAGAAAAAAATCATCTTTCATCATGACCGTGCACCTGCTCACAGAGGTACTTTGGCAACGGCAACACTGGTCGGATTAAACTACGAATTGTTGAAACATCCACCCTATTCGCCAGATCTGGCTCCGTCTGATTTCCATCTGTTCTCAACCTCAAAAGATTTCTACTAAGATTTTAAAGATCTTCCGGAAAATCACTTCAGAGATGTGGTAAATGAATTAGAAAATCTCTCGAAAAAACATATTGAGCTTAAGGGAGATTATATTGAAGAATATATTTCGATTTCAAACACTTATTGGCTGACCAATAGGAGGAATCAAGAACACATTTCTAGTAAACCTGAAGAAGATCCTAACTCGCTAGGTCTCTGCTGATTCACTTGCAGTGGAGATGCACGGGGCAATTTTCTTTGGTTCTTTGAGACTGTTCAAGCAAATGAGCTTGGTTGGTGATCTCTAACTGAACGGACGTGTTATGTGATCATCATTATCTGATCACATGGCGTGTGCGTGCATCCTGTGTGTGTAGCTGAGCTCCAGATAAGGGACTCGAGTTAATTTTCATTATATAGGTAGGCAAGTCAGTATACAAGTTTGGTTCGTTGAAAGTGGCGACACTTGCGTCTGACTGAAAACTAAATCTTGCAATGTTATCACCGAATGTTGCTCTTCCGGCGTATACCCTTCGAGTGGAGCTGACATTTTGAAATGAATAAATTAGATTGTGTTTTTACTATATTTTTTTATTCCAACAGCTGATTGAATTCATCGCCAAGGTTGCCAATTTAACTCTCAGAAAGTTTCATTTAAAAATATTAAGCAATTTTCTCACTATTACTGCTTGTTTCCTTAATTACACAGGCCAACAAAAAAATATTTGTAAAAACTTCTTAAACCAATACATCTAAACGGTATGTATTTTTGGGTGCTGAAACCGTATCTGGTACCAGTTTTTTTGTATCACCCACAGTTCTGTCACAATATGACAATTAGACTACCAATATCATGGCAGTAAACCAAATCTTTTTCCTGCTTGAAAAACTGAGCAAACTGTTGATCTTTTGTTCTATAATGGCAAATAGATGTTTCAGATTTAAATAAATGTTTTTCTTTCAGCCTAAAACCAAGCAATTCTGCTTTTTCCTTAGTCAAACCCAAATATCTCACTAAATCATTTAATTCAGCTTGTATAAACAAATGTGGTTTTAAATTTTCTAGAAAACATTGAAACTCATCATCATCCGGTCGATTTTCATTAAATTCGGGACTGGACTGTAAAACGTCATCAACAGATTGAGGTAACTCAGGGACAGGAAGTCCCGGTCCATGTCCTACCGGCCGATTAGCTGAAGTAAAGTTAGGATAGACAATTACGTTCTTATTTTTGATGTTATATCTAGAAACATCAGCGCTGCAAAAGTAAGAATCATTTGAATGATTTTCTTGCTCTCTCTTGCTTTTTTTTCTTTCTTATACCCTTTCCTAAGATCCTCGATACAAACATAACATACTTTGCGAGGAGCTCAACATTTTTCTTGATTACCGATTTCTACACCAAAATATGCAAAGTATGCTTTTTTTACAAAGTCAGTAATGTTTCTTTGATGTTTTTTAACTACAAACTCACCACATACGAGGCTGGTTTGAAAAGTCCGTGCAAAAATAAAAACTACTTATGTGTTTGGGGTAAACCTTTTTTATTTTTCGACATAGTCTCCTTTTAGGCTTATACACTTCGTCCAACGATGTTCTAGTTTGTTGATCCCTTCCGAATAATAGGATTTGTCCAAGTCTGCAAAATATCCATTAGTGTCTGCAATCACCTCCTCGTTTGAATAAAATCTTTGTCCCGCCAGCCATTTCTTCAAATTGGGGAACAAATAGTAGTCCGAGGGAGCCAAGTCTGGAGAATAGGCGGGATATGAAACGAGTTGGAATCCTATTTCCATTAATTTTGCGACCACAACTGCTGAGGTGTGTGCTGGTGCGTTGTCGTGATGGAAAAGGACTTTCTTGTGGGCCAATCGGGGGCGTTTTTCTTGCAGCTCGGTTTTCAAACGGTCCAATAACGATGAATAATATTCACCTGTAATAGTTTTACCCTTTTCCAGATAGTCGATGAGGATTATCCCTTGCGAATCCCAAAAGACAGTCGCCATAACCTTTCCGGCCGAAGGAACGGTCTTCGCCTTTTTTGGTGCACATTCCCCCTTGGTAACCCATTGTTTAGATTGTTGTTTGGTCTCAGGAGCATAGTAATGTATCCATGTTTCATCCAGAGTAACGAAACGACGCTTAAAGTCCTCCGGATTCTTCTGGAACAGCTGCAAACCATCCTTGCAACACTTCACACGATTCCGTTTTTGGTCAAGCGTGAGCAATCGCGGCACCCTTTTTGCGGATAGCTTTCTCATGTCGAAATGTTTATGCAAAATATTATGTACCCATTCAGTCGAGATGCCCACAGCACTAGCAATCTCACGCACCTTAGCTCTTCTGTCATCCATCACCATATCATGGATTTGATCAATGATTTCTGGAGTCGTAACCTCCACAGGCCGTCCAGAACGTTCAGCGTCACTTTAATGGGTGACGTTTTCCTTGCAAATCGACAGTGTATAACGTCAAGTGTACCGATTTTTAAAATGCGAATTTATCATATGGGGCAAGAGTAGTACGACACTGGACCAATAGGCCGCACATTTTGAAATGCATTCGTTTAAATTTCATGCCAAACCTTATTATTAAATGCCTTATTATAAAATGGCGAAAAAAAGGCCGCGCGGTGATCAATCGGCCAGTAGAAAACCGGGTTCGAAGAGTGGACACCGGGACAGCTGTTAATTCGACGTGATTTTGTTGGGTTAAAATATGTTTCTTGGACTTGCATTACTGTTATTTTGTTCTTGTCATGTGGCGTTTCTTAGTTAGTAAGTATATCCCTAAGAAAATAGAAGCAAATGTGGCATAACCATTCTTTTACTTCACAAAGCTTTGGATGGTTGTAGCTTCTACTTGATGGAAATTCATTATAAATATATAATAACCGGTCAAGTGCAAGTTAAACTTGCGCTATTAGTGTTCCGTACGTTGATTGCTTTTAAAATAAAAAAATTTTGTTACAGAGGTATAAAATGATCAGTGACTTCACAAAATACACCCCAAATGAGTTTTCAACAAAGTTTGTTTCCAATCTTTACTGAAATCTGATGTCCTTGAAATTTTTGTTTTTTTTATATACCATATAAATTATTAAAGGTAATGCACTCGTGATAATTTTCGTTCAATCTACACCCCGTGGAGAATATTCCAGAATTTTTTCGAAATTTTTTGATAAGTACTTTTCGAGATAAGGCCCGGGACAGCGATTTTTAGCGAATTTTTGAAAATAATACAAAGAAAAGTGCGCGCAAGTATAATATTATATATATATTTTTTACTCGTGTTTTCACAAGCTTTCATTTGACACCACACTCGATGACCTAGTAAAAAATTTTTTTTTTCACTTCCGACTTCACCCCCCAAAACTAACCCCTTAAGTCAAAATTTAATTTTCAAAACTACATGGCTCTGATGAGGCCATCAATTCCTATATTATTACCAAATTTCACCTTTATATGTCAAATAGTTTCGGAGAAAATCGGGTGTGACAGACAGACAGACAAACAGACAGACAGACAGACACCGAAGTGATCTTATAAGTGTTCCGTACGGAACACTAATAAAAGACGGTTTTTAGTCAACTTCCACTGGTTTATTTAAATTGCGATGACGCGTTTCGTTGTCAATGCAGCTTCTTCAGATCTACATTTTACACTGTCAAGTTAGGTCTAACAATACATTCTACAATAGTAAGGAAGGGTTAATTATGGGGAGTCTTACCGAAATTTTCATGGACAGTATTGAAACAATGATTTTTAACAACCATAATAACAATAGTAATAATTGTCTATACTGGTATCGATACGTAGACGATATAATTGTATGCATTACAGGTACGGACAGACAATTAACTCAATTTTTACAGTATATTTATTCTTTACATAGAAATATCAGTTCTACAATGGAAGAAGAAGTCGAAGGGAAAATCAATTTCCTAAACTTAACAATAAGTAAAACTAGGAAAAAACATGAATTTCCAATATATCACAAACCTTGTCATACAGATACCACAATTCACAAGAGTTGTCACCACCCTAACCATCATAAACTCGCGGCTTATCATAGTTTTATACATAGACTAACTAATATTCCCTTATCAGAGGAAAATTTTACTAAAGAATTAAACTTTATAAAACAAGTAGCCGTTAACAACGGTTACTCGGTTACTTTAATCAATAATATCGTTAGGAAAAAACTTAGAAACAAGACAATCTCAGAAATATACCCACGTTTTAAGGACAGAAATACCCTATTTAAATGCTTAACCTATTTCGGCAAACTGGGGAAATTTTTAAATCAAAAAAATATCAACATAGTTTACAAGACTAACAATACTCTAGGGAAATATCTTAAAAACTACAAACCACAAATCAATAAAGACAATAAATCAGAGGTTTATCAATTAACATGTGAATCATGTCCTAAAACATACATAGGACAAACTGGACGTACATTTATACAAAGAATTACAGAACACGAAAAACGTTTCATTCATAGAAAATCTAATTCATCATATGCTAATTATCTTTTAGCAGAAAATCACACATTTAACAAGAATTTCAAAATTTTATACACCCAACAAAAGGGTTTAAAACTAAACCTTTTAGAAACAATGCAAATAAATCGATTAAGGACTACAGGTACTTTACTCAACGACCAGGTCGATTTAAGCAATTCACCATTATTGAATTTATTCTCCAAAATTCCAATAATATTAATCTAATTTAATTAGGTGTAATAATATAATTAAGAAATTATATAAAATTGTGTACTGACGGAAACAAAGAAGAAAGGAAAAGGCTCCGAAGTTGGGGGCATTACGATCACTTTTATAGTGGAGTGCCTAAAGAAGATAGAGCAAAACAAGGGGTATCCATACTAATACACAGAAAACTGAGGAAATTCATAACCACCTGGGAACCGATTAGTGAAAGAATCATAAATATCAATCAATCAAAATACTAGGTAATAACACAACCTTACTGGGGGTATACGCTGTCAACGACGACGATCTGGCTAATAACAAGGATTCATTTTTTGAACAACTAAATGAGGAAATACGCAAAATTGGAACATCAAGAGAGATATTACTTTTGGTTGATCTAAATGGAAGAATAGGAAGGAAAGAACACGATAAAGTGGTAGGAAAATATGGCGAAGAAGTTACTAACGACAACGGAAGAAGAATTATAGAGATATGTGAACAAAACAACCTTACAATATTAAACGGACACTACCAGCATAGGGATATTCATAAATATACGTGGAGACAAACAACAAGAGATTTAAAAAGTATTATCGACTATATGATAATACGTCAGAGATCTAGATTAAACGTCCTAGATGTAAGAGTCCAAAGAGGGGCTTCATGTGGCAGCGACCACTACCTCGTGAAAGGAAAGATAATCTCACGAACAACACGGGAAAGCAAACTGGAAGATACAAGTACACAGCACACAACAAGCGAAACAACAATAAGATATAATACAGACAGCTTACAAAATGAAAGTATCAGAAATCTGTACAAGAGTAGACTGGACCAAAAGATACAACGGACGGGATTTGTTAATATAGAAGAAGAATATAAGTATATAAAGGAATGCCTACACGCAGCCGCACTGGAAGCATTAGGATACCAAGAGAAAAGGGAAAAACAGCAAAAACCATATTGGTGGGATGAAGAAATTAAATACGAAATTGAAGAAAAACGGAAAAAGCTATCACAAATACTTAAGTTCAAAGAGCACAAACGACAAAGTAAAATACAAAGAATCCCAAGCTAGAGTACGCAAAATGATTAGTGACAAAAAGAACAACCAATGGGAAAAGACATGCTCAAGACTCAATATAGGAGGAAGAAAAAGCACAGAAAGCTGGACACTTCTTAAAAATATGAGAACAGAACGGAAAAGAGAAATCTTCTCACCAATAACACCAGAAAAATGGAACCAATATTTTACAAATATGCTAACAGAAGATAGACCAGAGTTCAAAAGTACCCAACATGGAAACCCAAATATAGTTATACGAGGATCCCCAATAAGGATAACAACATCAGAAGTTAAAGAAGTATGTAAAACGCTAAAAAATGGTAGAGCTCCAGGACCAGGAAACATCCCAGGAGAGATAGTAAAATACGGAACTGAAAAGCTATTTAGCGCTTTGAGGAATTTATTCCAAAGATGCATTAACACATCAGAAGTACCTGAGGAATGGAAAATATCATACATATCAACAATTCATAAGAAAGGAGACAAAAATAATTGCGATAACTATAGGGGAATAACGGTTACAGGATCTATTAGCAGAATATACGGAAAAATACTTAAAAATAGAATAGAAACGGAATATGCGGACGTAGAAGCTGAAGAACAGGCAGGCTTTAGAGCAGGAAGATCCACAATAGACCATCTCTTCTCACTGACACAAATCCTAGAAAAGAAAACCGCATTTGATCAGGAAGTCCATGTCTTGTTTGTTGATTTAAAAAAGGCCTACGACAGCGTGCCCCTAATGAGATTGTGGAAAACACTACAGCAGAGTAATGTAAGCACCGAAATAATTAAAGCCGTAAAATCCTTATACCATGACGCGAGAAGTAGTGTGAAAACCAAATATGGTATAACAACAGGGTTCCCGGTCACAAAGGGTCTCAAACAGGGCTGCTGTATATCCCCAACGCTATTTAAAATCTATTTGGAGAGTGCACTGAAGAACTGGAAAAGGAAATGCAGCAGTATGGGATTACCACTGGATGACGATACTACATTGTACACGCTATCATTCGCAGATGACCAGGTAGTAGTCGCTCAGGACATCGATGATATGGAATACATGACACGAAAACTTATGGATGAATATGAAAAATGGGCCCTAGAAGTCAATATTAAAAAGACCGAGTACATGTGCGTCGGAGGACAACAGCAGGACTTGAAACTGGCCACAGGACACACCATCAAACACTGTGCCAGTTATAAGTAACCGGGAGGAGTGGAAATTAGGCATCGGAAGACGGAAGACATTATAAAACCGATTGATATATATATATATATATATATATATATATATATATATATATATATATATATATATATATATATATATATATATATATATATATATGTAGATCTGAAGAAGCTGCATCGACAGCGAAACGCGTCATCGCAATTTAAATAAACCAGTGGAAATTGACTAAAAACAATCTTTTATTATATATTCACAAAGCTGATAACTTCCAAGCGATACATAATAGAACAAAGTGGTTTGCACATTCCCATCCTGGTTTAGCGCCTTTTATTAAAAAAATAGCAACTACTGATTGTACAGGTCAACTTTTAGGTGAGACAAGGATGCTAAATCCGTTGATCTAACTCTTTAACAAAATTATTAGGACCAATTGACAACAGATTTGATGCACATTTTATAAAGTAATCCATATACAAGACTTATTGGGACCACTGCACTGCCTTGTATAAACTTATGTTATTAAGAATCCTGTCAATTAATATCATTTCTGCATCATTGTATTACAAGGTATAAAACGACACAATTAACAAACATCGGATTGGTATACTTTGTCGTTAAGTCGCAAATGGCAATTTTGTGTAAAGGAAATAGTATTCTTGATATTTAGAGTTTTGTACCATTTTAACCTTATCAGGGTTAATACAAAGTTGATCACAGGCATTTGTGTTTCTCCAACATAATTGAGCATTATGGAGAATATATAATAAAAGGCTGTTTTTGGTCAATTTTCATTAATTTATTTATAATTGTGATGACGTGTTTCGCTATCGATGCAGCTTCTTCAGATCTACATTTTACAGGGTGTTCAGTGTAAAATGTAGATCTGAAGAAGCTGCATCGACAGCGAAACCTGTCATCGCAATTTAAATAAACCAGAGGAAATTGATTAAAAACAGTCTTTCCATCAAGTAGAAGCTACCACCATCCGAAATTATAGAAAATTTTAGAGCTATTAAGCCTTGATACGAGGGCTACATTTTTAGTGTTGACATAAACAATGAAAGGAAAAAAAATTTGATAAAAATCGTTTTATTGCTTCTCAAAATATTCGCCTTTAAGACTTTTTAACTACAAACTCAGTCATGTCCTAAAACATACATAGGACAAACTGGACGTACATTTATATAAAGAATTACAGAATACGACAAAAGTTTCACCCATAGAAAATCTAATTCATCATATGCTAATCATCTTTTAACAGAAAAACACACATTTAACAAGAATTTCAAAATTTTACACACCCAACAAAAAGGTTTAAAACTAAACCTTTTAGAGACTATGCAAATAAATCGATTAAGGACTACAGGTACTTTACTCAACGACCATGTAGATTTAAGCAATTCACCATTATTGAATTTATTCTCCTAATTCCAAATCTGTGTGGGTTTTCCAATAATATTAATCCAATTTAATTAGGTGTAATATTATAATTAAGAAATTATATAAAATTGTCAACATTAAACCTAACTTGATAGTGTAAAATGTAGATCTGAAGAAGCTGCATCGGCAGCGAAACGCGTCATCGCAATTTAAATAAACCAGTGGAAATTGACTAAAATCAATCTTTTATTATATATTCACAAAGCTGATAACTTCCAAGCGATACATAATAGAACAAAGTGGTTTGCACATTCCCATCCTGGTTTAGCGCCTTTTATTAAAAAAATAGCAACTACTGACTGTACAGGTCAACTTTTAGGTGAGACAAGGGTGCTAAATCCGTTGATCTAACTCTTTAACAAAATTATTAGGACCAATTGACAACAGATTTGATGCACATTTTATAAAGTAATCCATATACAAGACTTATTGGGACCACTGCACTGCCTTGTATAAACTTATGTTATTAAGAATCCTGTCAATTAATATCATTTCTGCATCATTGTATTACAAGGTATAAAACGACACAATTAACAAACATCGGATTGGTATACTTTGTCGTTAAGTCGCAAATGGCAATTTTATGTAAAGGAAATAGTATTCTTGATATTTAGAGTTTTGTACCATTTTAACCTTATCAGGGTTAATACAAAGTTGAACACAGGCATTTGTGTTTCTCCAACATAATTGAGCATTATGGAGAATATATAATAAAAGGCTGTTTTTGGTCAATTTTCATTAATTTATTTATAATTGTGATGACGCGTTTCGCTATCGATGCAGCTTCTTCAGATCTACATTTTACAGGGTGTTCAGTGTAAAATGTAGATCTGAAGAAGCTGCATCGACAGCGAAACGTGTCATCGCAATTTAAATAAACCAGTGGAAATTGATTAAAAACAGTCTTTCCATCAAGTAGAAGCTACAACCATCCGAAATTATAGAAAATTTTAGAGCTATTAAGCCTTGATACGAGGGCTACCTTTTTAGTGTTGACATAAACAATGAAAGGAAAAAAAATTTGATAAAAATCGTTTTATTGCTTCTCAAAATATTCGCCTTTAAGACTTAGATACTTTTGTATGCATTCGAATCAATTCTCGAAACAATTTTCCCACTCTGAAGTTGATACCTCAAAAACATGGTCACCTGTCATATAATTTTGAAAAAAACCACCCAGTTTTGGATGGATGAAGGTAAAAACTCGCGACGCATACAACGGGTCTGGTTTATTATACAGAAGTTTCAAAAACTGGTCTGGCATATGCACAGAAAAGAGCAAGTGGACCTTTAGCAATCAACTGGGGACAAGTGCAACAATATTCCAGGCAGAAATTCACACTATACAAGCATCTGTTCACGAGATTATTAGACCAGACTACCGCAACCAAGGTATATATATTCTCTCAGAGATTAGCCAAACTGCTCTAAAGGATTTAGATGCCTATCTGGCCAAATCCAAGATTACAATGGAGTATAAACGTGACCTATTTGAACTATTTTCCAGGAACAACAGGGTTGAACTACTGTGTTCCAGACTTTGTGGGACAAAAAAACCAGATGAATTAGCAAAATTTGGAATTACAAAACCATATAGGGGTCCAGAACCAGCATTTGACATACCAAAAGAGGTGGTAAAGACAATCAAAGATCGTTGAAGTACAAGGTCTAGTCAGTATTCAACAGCTTCTTGAGCTTCACAGCGTTTCAAGAACAACGTGAATCGCTTTTTCCGCACTCGTGCCGCTCCTGGAGCGCTTTAGGGACTTCCCTGCAGCACGTGAGCTAGACCCATGAAAAAAAAAGCTTCTAGAGGTAATGAAAATCGCGGTCCATGCAGTTTTTTACATCAACATCATCATTATCATCATTAGCCTCTCTCCGCCCACTGCTGGACATAGATACCTTTCATGTTCCTCAATCTTTTCGGTCCTGTGCCGCCTCATACCATCGCCTGCCTGCATGTTTTCTCACGTCATCCACCCAACGTTTCTGCGGTCCGCCAACACTTCTCTTGGATGTTCTTGGCCTTCAATGAGATGTTCTGTTGGGCTATTCGTCTAGGTTTTTTTTGGCCACATGTCCAATCCACTCCCACATGAGGGATGCTGCTCTCTCTATGACATCTGTAACCCCCGTTCTGGACCTTATGTCAGCGTTTCTGATTCTGTCTCTTATGCTCACCCCCAGCATTGATCGTTCCATTCCACGTTGTTCTTCTCTCAACCTTCTGATACTGTCTTCCGTTAAAATCATCGTTTTTATTCCATATGTTAGAACTGGCAGGATACAACTTTCAAATGTGTTTCTTTTTAAAGAATTTGGGATATCTTTGCTTCTCAAGATCCATGACATTTTGCCAAACGCAGTCCAGCCCAAATCGAACTCTTCTATGTATTTCCGCCTGTTGGTTTGCTTTGCCTAGTTTAAGACGATGCCCCAAATATACATAAATATTCCTGTACATTGGTTAATGTGTTATTATTAATTTTAAAATTTTTATTGCTATTTGACATAATTTGTGTTTTATCAAGGTTCATTTTAAGGCCTACCTGTTTTGCGGCTTTATTTACTTTATTTAATAATAATATGAGCTCAAACTTATCGTGATCTGGGTTTATCAAGGCTATGTCGTCGACGAACCGCAGATGATTGAGATATCTTCCATCCACATTAATTCCCTTCCGTTCCCAATTTAATTGTTTGAACACATTTTCCAAGGCGAGTGTGAATAATTTCGTCGACGCTGTATCGTCCTGCCTAACGTCTTTTTTTAATGGAATTTTGCTAGTTATGGTGTCTTCGTCTATTCTTATGTGCATTGAGGTATGATTGTAAATGTCTTTTATTATGTCGCTGTATCGAGACTTGACTCTTGCATCTTCCAGTCCCTTGAGGATAGCCCATAGTTCTAGTATGTGTAGTTTATACATATATATATATATATATATATATATATATATATATATATATATATATATATATATATACATATATATATATATATATATATATATATATATATATATATATATATATATCTATATATATATATATATATATATATATATATATATATATATATATATATATATATATATATATATATATATATATATATATATATGTCCATCCTGGGACTATCACCTTGGCGTTGGTAGAAGGGCTCAGTAACCTTCAATATCTAGGGAGCGATGTCGGCGCTAGCGTAGCTACTGGTAGGGCCATCCTTGCCGGTAAGATCTCGAAGAGATGAAGGTGAAGCTAAGAATGTCCACAACAGACAGCGTCTGACTCAGAATGGGCGGCTGCAAAACAGCGTCTGTTTTCTCCAGGTTAGAAGTGGCTGATATTTAAACTCCCAATCCGCAGTGGGACAGCGTGACGTTTCAAATCCTGAACCTTTCATGTAAGATGAAACCTACAGGAAACGACCTTAGGTGGGTAGAGCAAAATGCTCACAATTCTACACTGTAAAGAAACTATTTGGCTACTTTCCAAGCTGCCACTGTTTTAACAATAACAAATATCAAATATTACAACAATGGTAATGTCACATCTCAGAAGCGCCATCTAGTGGGCGTTTGTAAAAACCTTTAAAAGGAAGCCCTCTAATACCCAAAATAACACTTAGGCTGAAAAGATTTTGGTCTGACACATAGATGTCGCCCTTTTCAAAAAGCCAAATGATTTTTAGGAAGTACCAACTTTCAAACGATACGTGCCAAAATTTCATGACATTTTGAGGATTAGTTTACAAGTTACCGCGGTTTTAGTGACGCTACTTTTGATATTTTCAAAACAATGGAAACAATCAAATATAGTAGAGGTGGCAGGAGATTTATTTATTATGTATAATAGAGGTGGGAGCAGATTATTTATTTTATTTGTTATAGTAGAGGTGGGAGGAGATTATTGAACTTAGTACTAGTGTAAAAGTACACTGTTTTTTAACTTTGCGGTCGTTGTCGAAATCGAAATTTATTCCTCGCGTCCTGATGCAACAACATCCTAAATACGCCTCTGGGTGGCGCCAATTAATTTTCAATCCCCAATACTCATAAATTAGATCTATTGGTACAATCTCGTCATGACAATAATTGAATGTATTTAAATAATTTAACATCAAATCGAAATAATTTGAATAGCGCACGCGGTCTGCATATTTGATCGGTTTCCAAAATTATGTAAAGGAATTTTAAAACAGATCTCGCCAATTTTTTTTTATATCCGAAAAATTTACATTGTTTAACTGTTAAACAGCTGACTGATTGAGTTTTTAGGCCACATATATTTATACAGTGAAAATAGAATATTAGACGCGGGTTTTAAAAATTCTTTAAAACTAAAATTAAAGTTTAAGGAATTACATACACCTCGATTTTCAAAAATTCGATTTTTTACGAATGTTTATTCTCTGTACTTCTAAGAATTATTTAATAAAATTTTTTTAAGAAAATTCCATTCCATTACAAAGTTATAGCATTAAATGTGACCTGGCGTCGGATTGGGACCGCTGCCTTCAAACACTGTCTGTAATATTACTTATTACTAGAGACCGGATTATATGCATTTGCATATTTTCATATGCATTTGCATATTTAGACCATTCTCACCGATTATTGCATATTTTACCCAACATCTAGTAATGATGCATATTTTCCCTATATTTACAATATTTCTCGGTATTACTAGGCAATTGAATTGCTCAGGGTATTGTTAATGTCGCCGTCTGGAACCGATCTTATCGCCGGAACATTATCTGCAATAGTCTAAACATCGATTAGGTTATAGTGCCAAAGGAATACCCAAAATTACGACGGTATTTTATTCCTTTGTTTCTTGGTCGGGATATTAAGTGATAAGTATTTAGTTTCTAAGAATATTTGTTTAAGCGTGGATCAAATAAACAATTTTCTCGAAGACGAATTTGTATTTTAAAACAAGATATCAGTTTTAACATTATTGTTGACGCGCTTGCATCAGTGTAGCCTTTTTGCAATTGCTATATTGCAAATTTAATTGTGGGTGCATTAAGATTAGAGCCTTCTTCTTCCTATTTGGTGGCCTGCAAAGAACTTGACAAGACAAATCATTCTACGATCGCCAGATTTGTGAATGAGGGTATTAAAAAAATATTTTCTGAATCTTCTGCATATGAAAGAGTGTTTATATTTCTCTCAGATGCTGCTTCCTATATGATCAAGGCAGCCAAAGTCCTCCAAATATTTTATCCAAATTTAATTCATGTGACGTGCTTTGCTCACGGAGTCTATTGACTCGCTGAAGAAGTACGATCCACGTTTGGAAATGTAAATAAACTGATTTCATCAGCAAAGAAAGTGTTTTTTAAGGCACCTGCTCGCAATAACGCCTATAAAGAAAAACTGGCAAATGTACCTTTACCTCCCGAACCAGTGGTAACTCGATGGGGAACATGGATTGAAGTTGTACTATTTTACAATGAACATTTCGAGGCCATTAGAGGTGTAGTAAATGACTTCGATAGTGTAGAGGCTATGGCAGTTCGTCAATCCAAGGAAGCATTTAAGGATTCTGATATTAAAAAACACATAACTTTGATTAGCACTCACTTTTCCCACATACCTGCGGGTATTAAAAAGCTCGAAACTCGAGGTTTGGCGTTGATCGAATCAATTCAGTTAATGAATAAAATCCGTCAAATAAACTCCACATTGCCAGATGTATTCCCGCGTAGAGTTTGAAAACATTTTGTGTAATAACCCAGGCTTTGAATCTTTGTGTCAAATTGATAGTTTTATTAATGGGACTGGTGAACTTTTGCCAGAAAAAATAAGTGCTAACATAGCACCCAAATTCAAATACTGCCCAGTTTACCTCAGTAGACGTGGAACGGTCTTTTTCCACTTATAAAAATATTTTTAAGTGATCGAAGACACAATCTTACTCCCAACATTTGGAACAATACCTTATTGTTTACGTGTACAAGAATACAAATGTTAAATAATTTTTAAAAATGTTAAATAATTGTTAATTAAATTTGAAATAAAAAATTAAAAATTACTAATTTTATTATTATTTAATATTGCATATTTTGACCCTTTTCATGCATATTTTAAGCATTTTTCATGCATATTTGCATGCATATTTCAAGATTTTTATGTTGCATATAATCTGGTCTTTACTTATCTCAAAATCTAGCTTTCGTTTATTGTTATAGACTTCATCAGGAGATCTACAAATCAAAAAGAACAACCATTAGGATAAGTTAGTATTAACGTTTACATAGTCAAATAGTCAGCAACATACTTACAGGATAGTTAGAGTATGTCGCACACCTCGAGAAGAATTATGGGCTTTTTTTTATGCTTCCCATCAATCACAAATTTCACTACAACAAATGTCCTTTTAGTATTCCGTACGGAACACTTATAAGATGACTTCGGTGTCTGTCCGTCTGTCTGTCACAAGCGATTTTCTCCGAAACTATTTGTCATAGACAGTTGAAATTTGGTAATAATATAGGAATTGATGGCCTCATCAGAGCCATGTAGTTTTCAAAGTTAAATTTTGACTTAAGGGGTTAGTTCTGGGGGGTGAAATCGGAAGTGAAAAAAAAAAAAATTTACTGGGTCATCGAGTGTGGTGTCAAATGAATATATATATATATATATATATATATATATATATATATATATATATATATATATATATATATTGTAATACTTGTGCGCACTTTTCTTTGTATTATTTTTAAAAAAATCGCTAAAAATCGCTGTCCACCTGCCTTATCTCGAAAAGTACTTATCAAAAATTTTGAAAAAAAATTCTGGAATATTCTCCACGGGGTGTAGATTGAACGAAAATTATCACAAGTGCATTACCTTTAATAATTTATCTGGTATATAAAAAAACAAAATTTCAAGGTCATCAGTTTTCAGTAAAGATTGTAAACAAACTATGCTGGAAACTCATTTGGGGTGTGTTTTGTGAAGTCACTGATCATTTTATACCACCGTAACAAAATTTTTTATTTTAGAAGCAATCAACGGAACACTAATTGCGCAAATTCAACTTGCACTTGACTTTTTTTTTATATTATACAGGAACTGATAAGAATCAATTAAACAACATTGAAGTAATAGTCCTAATAGATTTAACCTTAAAACTTTAAAAACTAAAATTACCTTATCATTATTTTTCTTCTGAGTTGGGAATGTGGAATCTTTGGCACAATGATACTACTCAGTATATATCAACACTACACCAAACACTTTATTTTTGCACTCGACGCGCGTTTCGCTAACCATGTTAGCTTCATCAGGAGCGATGATTGACTAAAGCTAAACTACAAATCTACCCTATTTATACTTAGCCTAACCCTTGAATTACTCAAGCGGAACTAATGACATATCAGATACATTTTTTATTAATCTTAGATTATCTAATGTTACAGTATGATCAGCTTCAAGGGCATGTTCGGCAATGCTAGACTTTTCTGTTCTATTGTATTTTAAGTGTGCTAAGTGTTCTTTAAATCTTGTTTTAATTGACGTTTTAGTTTGCCCAACATACTTTTTGTCACAATCATTACAACTAATTTCATAAATTCCACTTTTCTCACAATTAGGAATTTTATCTTTGGGATTTCCTAAGATATTCCTCAGATTGTCTGATGACTTATAGACTAAGGTGAGGCCTACCTTATTAAATACCTTATTGAGTTTCTTGCTATATTTCGGATTATATGGTATGGAGACATACTTGGTGTTATTTTCTTCGCGTGTAAAAAAGGTGGAATTCTGAATATTACAAAATTGACAGCTACCAACTGCCAAATCCACTGTCAAAACTGACATAAAAACTTGAAAACCGGATTTTACGTTTAATACCGATTTTATTCACAATTATCATGTTTTCGAGGTCATTTATTATAAATTTATTGTAATTTGACAAAATAAAAAAATTGACAGCTACCTACTGCCAAGTCAACTTGGCAGTAGGTAGCTGTCACTTCTTTTATTTTTGACATAAAAGTGTCAAAATGTATAAAATGTGTCAAATTACAATCAATTTGTAATAATTGACCTCAAAAAAAAAACAAAAAGAAAACAGAAAAAAAAATTAAAAATAAAATAAAATAAAAAAATTTTAAAACAAAAAAAAAATTTAAAAACAAAAAAAAGATTTTCCAGAACACAACCTCCACGTGGTGAAAATCTGGCAACAGTGTAAGTATTAATTACACTTTATCACTGGCAGATGGTGTTCAAACTGATCATTTCAAATTCATCTTGAATCTTATATGTTCGATTTCCCAAATCTGGTTTCAGATTCGTAATCAGCGACCTTAAAAACCCCTCAGACCAAGTTTTAGCGCGAAATCACGCTATTTTCATGTTTCCGTCCGCCATCTTGAATCCGCCATTTTGAATTTTTCACTAAATTTTTGCGTCCAATCACGTTTTTTTCACTTTTTCGTCCAATTCTTGAATCCGCCATTTGAATTTGGGAGATCTAACCTCAAATTTTGTATTGGAGTCACTCATGAATGATTGTACACAAAGTTCAACACTTTATTCAACGATTTGCTCCAATAAGCACAGTCCGTTTTTTCAATGATACGTATACTCTTACACTTTTCCAGCCGCCATTTTGAAAATATCGACGAAAATTGATTTTTCCAAAAAATAGGGATTTAAAGTACATATAAAAATTGCACGACTTCAAACAGGTCGATTTGAGTGGTATGAGGATTTGAACAAATTACTTTTTCCAAAAAAACTACCCTGGAATTTTTCAGAATTTACTTTTAAATTCGAAAATTTTTTGAGAAAATCAATTTTTCATCCTCTCTAAGTGACGAAATCTGAAAGAGCATCCTCGAAAATAGTCGGGTATAAATTTTTGTAAGGTTTCCATTACTCTAGCATTAACCCGGTTTTTAAGTTATTATGTCAGTTTTGACAGTTGATTTGGCAGCTGGTAGCTGTCAATTTTTTTATTTTATCAAATTACAATCAATTTATAATAAATGACCTCAAAAACATGATAATTGTGAATAAAATCGGTATTAAACGTAAAACCCGGTTTTCAAGTTATGTCAGTTTTGACGGTGGATTTGGCAGTTGGTAGCTATCAATTTTGTAATTTTCAGATCATATTCGTAATCAGTAACCCGAAAATATAATAATATCGGTAAACTCCGTATTTAACGTAAAACACGGGTTTGATGTTATTTTGGGTGTTTTGACAGTGGGTTTGGCAGTTTACAGATGTCAAATTGCATTTTTGTCATTGAATTTATAATCGGCACACCCAAAATATGAAAAAATAACTGGTTTTTCCATTTTACACTTTAAACTAATTGTTTATCATAAATTTAAGCAACTTTTTTTGGTTAAAAATCACCTTTTGGTTGATTATGGCCGCCATATTGCGACGCCATATTGAATTTCAAAAATCGCCAAACGGAATTTGAAAGTACACGTCTTGACGAAAATTTTGAGCCCCTACAGATCCTCCCATCTTAAAATCTGTAATGGAGAGAAGGGTGTCTCGCTTGACAAATAATGGCTCATATATATATATATATATATATATATATATATATATATATATATATATATATATATATATATATATATATACTAGCCGGGCCCGCGGCTCCGCTCGCGTGGACTTGATTCACCACTATCGTCACTGCTTATTCCTTAATTTACTCAGCGTAATAAAATATCTCCCATTATTTCCACTTATCTCTCAATATTTCTCCTTATCTCCCATTATCTCTACATAAATTCGATTATCTAGGCTTAACTCTGCTCATCTCCCATTATTTCTCCTTATCTCCCATTATTTCTCCTTATCTCCCATTATTTCTCCTTATCTCCCATTATCTCACCTTATCTCCCATTATCTAGGCTAATCTCGACTTATCTCTCAATATTTCTCCTTATCTCCCATTATTTCTCCTTATCTCCCATTGTCTCACCATAACTCCCATTATCCGATTATAACGATAGGAAAGGAAAACCAGCAGCTTGAAATAGAAAGAAGGATACGTATGGGGGATGGGCAGCATATGGAAAATTGAAATATGTACTGAATATGAACATTCCTCAAAGATCAAGAACCCAAATTTATAATCAATGTATCTTACCAGCTACAACGTATGGAGCCGAGACATGGGTTTTTAACTAAAAGAACAATAGAAAAACTACAAGTCCACCAACGAGCAATGGAAAGGAAGATGTTGAGTGTTACTTTGAAGGACAAGAAAACTAATAAATGGATTAGACAACAAACAAAGGTGGATGATATCACCAAACGGATAACATCTCTGAAATGGAGCTGGGCCGGCCATGTAGCGAGAGCGACGTATAAGTGGAGTGGCAAGATCACTAGGTGGAGACCATGGGGTGAAAAGCGAAACATAGGAAGGCCCCAACAGAGATGGAGCGACGATCTGAAGAGAGTCGGAGGACTTAACTGGTATCAACAAGCACAAACATAGAGAAAAATGGAAAGATTTGAGAGAGGCCTATACCCGACAGTGGGTAGAGAACGGCTGAAGGAAGAAGAAGAAGAAGAACTCCCCCATTATCTAGACTTATCTTTGCTTATTTCCCATTATTTCTCCTTATATCCCATTATTTATATTTATCTCCCATTATCGAGCCTTATCTCGACTTATCTCCGATTATTTCTCCTTATCTCCCATTATCTAGGCTTATATCGAATTATATAGAACATATGTTTAAATTTATAAAAACACGTAAAATCGGATAAGTGGTTCTCAAGTGATAAGCGCACTAACGGACAGACAGACAGACAGAAAGATGTTGCATTTTATATATATTCTAGATAGAAGATTATAGATGACCTGGCCAGAGAACAAATGTATGAATTAAAAAAAAACACGTACATCGGATAAGGGGTTCTTGAGTGATAAGCGTACTAACGGATAGACACACAGACAGAGAGACGTTCCATTTTATATATATTATATTCTTTGCTACATGATATTGTTCAATATTTAATGGTTAAGGTGGTGTATTGCAAGGCAACGCGCTAGCGGCAAACTTTTTTCCGACATCATTCACTATTTTACGTCACTACTCATTTCTTATGCTACCTATCTTAATAAAATATAGCCTATAATCTGGCCAGAGAACATATGTATGTTTTAAAAAAAAAAGTACGTAAATCGGATAAGTGGTTTCCAGTGATAAGCGCACTAACGGACAGACAGACATACAGACAGACAGACAGAGAGAGAGAGAGACGTTTGCATATATATATATATATATATATATATATATATATATATATATATATATATATATATATATATATATATATATATATATATATAATTTGGGTTGAATTCTTTCTTGAACCTTGGAATAATGAATATATTTTCAATTTCTTGGGCTTTATGGTTCTTTTGTTTTAAGGATAGAGAAATTACGTCATGTTCTAGTTAGAAATTTATTGAAAACGTTTTACCTAATTTGTAGGCTTCTTCAGTTCATCTAAAAATTGAAATCAAGCAATCAGTGACACAACTTTAATTTAGAAATTTATGTTGACGCAACAAACACTAATAACCACTGTGCTTAACCATGAAATAAATAAAAAAATCCCTTTCTTTATCATTCAGTTTCCAACTTCCACACCAGGTCCCCTATAACCTTATCAGACGCTTTACAATCCCATGAATATCTGGTTTAAAATAATTATATCTTTCCTAAATTATCGCAAAAAATCAAATTATAGACACCCTCATCGCTATCCACCTTGATTGACGCTACTCAAACTCACCCAGGTTCATTCCTAATAATTAACTAATCCGAGAAGGTTATGGAGACATTCCAGACACACTGCAAGGTGGACCTTGTCGGATATCATTTAAGATAAAAGAAGACAAGGGTTTTGGAATATAAACCGCCCACCCGACCGAATAGCCCTGGCAGCTGTGGTCGTAAAAAGCATAGAGAGAGAGAGAGAGAAAAAAATCCCTTAAGTTTATAGAAGATGAATCCTAACCTAACCTTGCAATTCCTTTGCGGCAAAGACAAATCCTTCTACAAGAAAGTTATAGAAATGTTAGAAAAGCGTTGGATTGATTGTATCGCTCTTGAAGGGCGAAATGTGTTTTAAGTAGCTAGACCAAAAACTTTTCAGCCTACGTGTTATAATATTAAATCTTAAGAATGGTGATCGACAGCTTTTAACCATTATTTTCAGACTTGAAGTGCCTGTTTCAAAAATTATTGATTTATGAAGAGCAAAAATGCAATAAATAAAATATAAAATAAACACTTTGTGGTCTTACATTCGTCTTCAGATTCCAAGAACCAATCATAGAATTCACAAGGCCAAGAAGATTTATATTATGCACCAGAAACTTTCAAAGTTTTAAATTTTAGATTCGTATTTCGGATTCACGAAAAAAAAAACAAGTCATTAAACAGCATTTTTTTGCATCTTTTTGATCTCGTAGAGTTCCTTAGGTCAATAACCATCGTGTGGTTCCATCAGCATCTGTTACCAGCTGAAAAAGAATTCAAAATTGCAAATGGTCCTCATGTATCTTTTATAACCTTCCAAAAAAATCTTTGCAGATCGATCTAGTGATTAATTTTCATGCGAAATTTATGAAAATTTTCAAGTTTTACAAGTAAAATTTCTTATTCCTGCATTTTGAAAATGATGCATATCGTGAAATTACCAAAAATAAATAAATTATAAATTTTCAAGAGCATTTTCATATTAAAAGAAGTCGTAGATTTTTATTTTACTTTTTTCATATTGTCAAGTTATAAAAAAATTCAAATAAAAAGGTAACCTGTAATTTTTGGGGCAGTATAGATTCTTGAGAAATAGGTCTAAAAATAAACTTTACCAAAACCAAATATTTGAACAACGAAACTGAAGATAATACCAGGAATTGTTAATAGAAGGTGAAAGAATAGGACAGGTACAAACATTAAAAAATCAAAAAATAATTTAAAAGTTGACTTTGGTAGAAGAGTCTCGTTAGCTTGGTCTACGTTGGGAAGGTTACAATCCACATTTAAACATGACATTCTAAATACAATAAAAGCCAAAGTGTGTTCCATCAATATATATTTCCGGTATTAAACATATGAATGGAAATGTAATAACTTAGGACACCCAAATATGCAAAGCGCATATATTAGCATCTCATATGCATTTTTCTAAATATTTTGCATAAATGCTTTAAAAATAGATATATATGTGCATATTTGAAGGAATTTATAATAATGTAGGTCTTTGGCAGGCGTTTTCATTCATTTTTTCGGAATAAGGGTCATTGTTTAGGCGCCGCCGCCGCCGCGCCGGTGTTTCCTTTCTTTCTCCAAATAAATTTTATTATTTTTTATGGTCAGTAAAAACCAGTCAGTAAACCCCAGACGGCCATCAGAGCATACTTGTATTATTAATTTATTAGATTTCATTTTTGGTTGTGCTTTTAAAGTGGTTACGTCGATTTGTGCTTTTTATCTTGTGAGTCGTATTTTACTACAGTGAAATGCCCAAAGCCAGTAGTGTGTCAGTGTGGATTAAACCATACAAAGAACTAAGAATAGATATGCTTAATGTTTATTTTTTTGGGCACCATTCATTTTAGAATAAAAGGAATCTAATTTTAACTCAAAAAATGAAAAAATACTGAAGAGTTATTTGGTTGTTTAAATAAGATTGAATATATTACACCCGTGCGTCCTGAAAGAAAGAGCAGGTAGTTCAGTAAACGGCTGCATTAACACAGGGAAAAGTATATTGACAAAATAAAAATCCTTGCAGATATTATACTTTTATAATTGCATCAACTAAATAAAAACCCCTTAGGCTAGTTTAAATGTATACAACATTTAAACTAGAGTTCTATGAATTACTGATCCTAAGTGTAAAAAAAAAACAAAAGACTTTTAAAAATTAACTCCGCGGATTATACGTGTTGAGTAGGAGTTGGAAACACTTTTGTAGACAGGAAGTGAGATATTTAAATTGGTGTACTACTGACTTACTGAT
>CM032448.1:133611748-133843273 GCA_019049505.1 Pachyrhynchus sulphureomaculatus | reverse complement strand
ACCTCTGTCGTTCCATTTTATCTCATCAAGGCTAGGAAGTGTTTGATGTGACCGAATAGGGTCTATAAAATTCTCTTCTTCGGACTCGGAGCTTGAATTTACATCACTATCGTCTGTGTCTGGTACGTAATGTTCGTCACTACTACCTCCGTTTTCTTCCAATAGCTGCAATAATTCAGTGTCAGTTAGCTTCTTTTTCTTATCATATACCTTTTTTTCATCACTACAATGTCTTTTTTAATACCAGAAGGCCCAGGTTGATTGTCCATATTGTACGGCAGATTACAACCAAACCAAAAGCAAATCCGCGGAACCACTTAAGCACCTGTTAGAACTTGCGTTTTTAAGCAACGCCACCACTAGAAACACGTTTCATATACAACCCCGATGGAATACTAAAACGTTTCGTAAGAACGCATGTCGAACTCCGATCGGAGTAGACGGCGTTGGCGAAGAGACCCGCGCACTCCGATCGGAGTGGTCGGCAGTCAACCTGTTAAATGATAAAATGTTATTCTTTCAGTGTGCTTTTTGTGTTACAAATAAAATTATATTGAAGCTAGTGTACGAGTTTCACTTTGACTGACTGTATCTGTCTGATTTATTGAAGTTAGAAAGAAAACAGAACTGTATGGCTCAATCCAACCGATGAATATTAGCTTAGCGTGTCCGAATACATATTAATACATCTTTGGATTCATGAAAAAGCTTGAATCAATTTTTTAGGAGTATATTTTTCTTAATTTTTACTAATTTTTACCTATTTTTTGAGGTTAGAAAAAAATTGAGATGTGATGGCGATATTCTGACGTCAGATTCGTGATCAGCGGGCAAAAATACTACGGATCTGATATATCGCATCAAAAGTATACCCCACTTTTTTTTTGTGGGGCTGTGTAATCAAAATTAAGTAATGCTGTCGGTAGTAGAAAAGCCAAAAGATTCACTTCGGAAAAGATCATCCTTATTGAATGTGAGTAAAATTATACTTGCGAGAATTTTAAGATCAAATAAATTTAAACCATACAAACCCCAATTTACCCATACTTTAAAAGCAGGAGATTTTGAACAAAGATTTTAATTTTGTGCTTGGTTTCAAGGAGAGTTGGAAGATAACAGGTTTATGACAAGACAAGCACTTTTGTCTGACGAAGCTATATTTACGTCTAATGGGACAGCAAGTTCTCAAAACTATCGCTGGTGGGCGATGTTAATCCTAACTTCAATATCCAAACTCGAGATCAATACTCGTTTAAAACCAATGTAAGGTGCGGAATTTTTAAAGATAGAATAGTTGGACCATTCTTTTTTCGAAATAATATGAATGCTGAACGTTACCTAGAATTTTTAAATAATGAGTTCCTTGAATTTCTTAATCGCCTACCAATAATTGAAAGACAATGTATATGGTACCAACATAATGGTGCATTATGTCACAGTACGAGACATGTTCTAGATTATCTCTTCTACTTTTTTAACGGTAGAGTAATAGGGACGTATGTGCAGTTTACTTGACCCCCAAGGTCTCCGGACATCACCCCTCTAGACTTTTTTTATGGAGCTACTTAAAAGAAAAGGTTTATCTTAAAAGGCCATTTCAAGATGTTGATCGCCTTGAGGAGTCATTAGAAAAACATGTGAAGCTATAACTCCTGACGTAATTAGAGATGTAATAAAAGACTTTTCTCGAAGAACAATCACCTATTTAGAAAGCGACGGTGGATACATTGAAGCACTTGTCCAATAAAGTTAGAGTTAATCCATATGTTTAGTTATGTTATGTACGTAGTAATTAAGTAATGTTGCAATTTCAAAATGAAATGATATTAGCACAAATTTATTATGGATGTAATTGCTGCAAAGCAGATAAAAAGGTAATTAAATTTTTAACAAAAATATGATACAATCAAAATCAGTGCACTAGTTTTTAATTAATTTCGTTTTCCTTTGTTCAATAAATAATCCGACAATTACTGACGTGTTTACTGGAGTTTTTTTTGAATTTTTAACTAGGAAGGCCACAAATCTACACGTGAGTATAATTTTTATTTTGCTCTATATTTAAATTTAAACACACTTTACTCTTCATTATTCATTATTATTTTTTATTTTCTCTGTATACAGGGATTGATGCTTGATTATGGATTTCTATGTGACTCAGAACTTTTTATCAAGAATTTTTTTTTTGTAATAGGTGTTTCGGTTAATAATGTCATAACATTTAAGCGTTTATTTCCATCACTAAATGAATTTTTCTGTTCTACTGTATTTAAGTGTGCTAAATGTACTTTAAATCGTGTTTTAATTGACCTTTTAGTTTGCCCAACATACTTTTTGTCACAATCATTACAACTAATTCAACACTTTTCTCACAATTAGGAATCTTATCTTTGGGATTTCCTAAGATATTCCTCAGATTGTCTGATGACTTATAGACTAAGGTGAGGCCTACCTTATTAAATACCTTATTGAGTCCCTTGTTATATTTCGGATTATATGGCATAGAGACATACTTGGTTTTTGCGTGTAAAAAAGGTGGAATTCTGAATATTAAACTTAAACTTATGTCTATTTATTAGCTTATTTACTAAGTCATCGTCATAACCATTAACTCTAGTTATATTTCTAATACGATCCCTATCTTTATTAAAGTTTACTCTATTCAGAGGGAAAGTGACCAAACGATGAACTAAAAAATGTAATGAGGCTAATTTGTGTTGTTTGCAATGAAATGAATCATTAGGAATATATCTATCTGTTACTGTGTCCTTCCTATAGATATCAAATTCTAATCTATTATTATTTTTAATAATTAAAATATCTAGAAAAGGCAATTGTCCTTTGTTCTCAACTTCGTAAGTGAATTTAATGGAATCATACCGGCCCATGTATCTGATAGGAGATTGTTGAACGCATACGAAAGTATGGAAATCATAAAATGTAAAAGTAGTTTAAATAAAGACAGAGCGCCTATTCCTTATAGTCCCCTCTACTGGTTACTTGACCGGAACTGATGGCCTTGCTTATGCCATTAGTTCCGCCTGAGTATACATCATAGGGTAGATTTGTAGTTTAGCTTTAATCAATCATCGCTCCTGATGAAGCTAACATGGTTAGCGAAACGCGCGTCGAGTGCAAAAATAGAGTGTTTGGTGTAGTGGTGATATATACCGAGTAGCTCAAACTTTATGTTAAATGTATTTAACGTAATATTTTTAACAAAACGATTTTTATGTCTACAGGATCTCTCCTAGAAGTTCTGTTTCAGCTACCCACCAAAGATTTTTCAATACCGAACGACGTCAGGTTGCCGTGTGTCAGTGCACTTGGATTTATCGCAGGTAAAATAAGATTTATTTCTAACTTCGTGAATAAGATTTATGCCACGATCTGGAAACACTATCTTGCAAAAAGTAAGGACAACCGGTCGCTCGGTCGGTCGGTGAATTTAACCTGGACCGCTTTTCCATATGTTTTGTGAGAGATGCTCTATTTCTCAACATAATCTGCATTAACCTCAATACATTTACCAATAGGGAAAACGCGCAGAGCTTCCAAGTATTTCATTCAATCCACAAAAGTTAGCTCGTTCGCGTGTCAAAAAACTATGCCATATTGGCTTCCATTTCATCATATAGGGACCACTGTCCGCCCTAGATGTTTCTTCAGCTGTTTGAATAAAAAAAAGTCGCGGGGGTACTAAATCAGGGCTATAGGGTCGCCTTGTGGACCCTGTAGTGATCATATGACAAAAAAGTTTTGATTTTGCGTGAAATCGGACGGTTTCCTCTAATGGCCTGCCTGAGCTTTTGTCCTAAAAAATCGTTGCAATTTACTATAAAGAAGGCCACTTTTTGCCCACTTTGAAGGAAGATGGCCCTTATGAACTCATTTATAATTTTCTCAATTACTTGTCTTAAAATCTACCACCACCATAAATGGTCAATTTTGTTTAAATACATCCTAAAATTTAAGTTTTTATTCTATGAGTTGGCAATGTTAATATAATAATTTCAGGCCAATCTTCGCAACTGGCGATGACAGTCTTAGGATGCAGGGCGATCCAGGTTTTCCAAAAAATTTTAAAGGAATCTTTCGACGACAGCTTATTGACAGTAACTTGCTGGACATTAGGCCAAATTGGAAGACACAGCCCGGAACATTCGTTGGCTGTTGCCAGCGCTAACCTGTTTCCAAGGTAAACAAATCTAACGTAGATATACTCGTAGTAGGTATCTCAGGACTGATTGCATTATCAAATTTAGTAAGTAATCTCTATATTTTCAATATCCCTATCCCTAACTTTGTTATTGCAATTTACCATATATTTAACTCACCTGTTAATTCCACCCATAATATATCACCTAGGCTGCAAAGTTTTTTGTCTGACACATAGATATCGCCCTTTTCAAAAGATCCATATGATTTTTAGAAAGTATCAACCTTCAAACGATACGTGTCAAAATTTTATGACATTTCAACAATTAGTTTAAAACTTACAATGGTTTAAGTGACGTTACTTTTGATATTTTCAAAACAATGGAAAAAAATCCAATTTCTTTGTTGATTAAACATTGTTTTTTGATCGGAAAAAATACCGTTAAATCAACGCAATGGCTTGATAAGTATTAGGGGGACTCTGCCCCTGAAAAGTCACTCATCATTTACTGGTATGCTGAATTTAAACGCGGTCCTACAGATACAAATAATGCTGAACGCTCTGGACGCCCAAATGGAATAGTTACGCCAGAAAACATCAAAAAAATCCACAAAATTGTTTTGGATGACCGTAAAGTGAAATTGGATAAGATAGCTGACACTCTAAAGATATCAAAAGAACCTGTTGGTTATATTTTGCATGAACATTTGGGCATGAAAAAAACTCTATTCGAAATGGACACCGCGTTTGCTTACTGTGGCCCAAAAACAACAACGTATTGATGATTCTGAGCGCTGTTTGGACCTGTTTAAGCGCAATAAAAAGGATTTTTTCATGCGATATGTGACAATGGATAAAACATGGATTCGCCACTACACACTGGACTCAAATCGGTAGTCAGCTCAGTGGACAGCAGCAGGTGAAAGACGCCCGAAGCGACCAAAGACACAACAGTCGGCTGAGAAGGTTTTGACCTCTGTATTTTGGCTTGCGTTTGGCATAATTTCCATCGATTATGCTGAGAAGGGAAAAACCATCAATAGCGAATATTATATAAAGTTATTGGTGTGTTTGAAGGCAGAAATCGCAAAGAAACGACCCCAAAAAATGCTCTTTCATCAGGACGATGTACCTTGTCATAAGTGATTCGTTACGATGGCAAAATTGCATGAATTGAAGTTCGAATTGTTTCCTCATCCACCATATTCTCCAGATTTGGTCCCCAGCGACTATTATCTATTATGGCTCCAGTGAAGAAGTTATCGCCGAAACTGAGGCCTATTTAGCTCCCCTGAAGAAGAAGAAAAGTCAAATACATAAATATCCGTGGATTACGCAGCAAGAAAGGCACAACGCACTAGAAATGAGGCTTACCGAAGATTTTAGTTCACCAAAGCTGAAGACGACTGATTACAAGCTAAAAAGGAATATGGTAACTTCAGTAATAAGAAGTGAAAAAACTAAATATTGTGACCGAAACATAGACGAATGTAAAGGGAATAGGAAGATGTGAAAAACCCTAAAAGAATTGTCGGGCAACCAAAACCAATGTGCTGATTTTAACAATAGTGACATTCGGCAGTATGACGGAAGGGTAGAAGCCAACATGAATGACTTCTATGCGAACAGT
Source organism: Pachyrhynchus sulphureomaculatus (assembly GCA_019049505.1). Classification (NCBI taxonomy): domain Eukaryota; kingdom Metazoa; phylum Arthropoda; class Insecta; order Coleoptera; family Curculionidae; genus Pachyrhynchus; species Pachyrhynchus sulphureomaculatus. The sequence goes on along the minus strand of CM032448.1, from coordinate 133,837,484 downwards.
TTGAATGAAATATCTAAAAATATAGAAAAAAGGCAATGGACACCCAACGTTCTCTGAAAAGGAAACTAGTTTTTTTTGCTTTTGAACTAGTTTGTTGCTTTTTGAGGAAGTAACGCCTTCGAAACTAAGAGAAACCGTATATAACCTAAAAAATAAAAATACTAGTGATGAAGTGTTAACTATTAAACTTGTAAAGGACCTCTTTGATGTGTTAGGATACCCTTTGTTGCACATAGTAAATACATCCTTAACATCTGGTAGGTTTCCAGGCGATTTAAAAACGAGTGTAATTGAGCCTATTTCAAAAGTGTCAAACCCGAGTATCCCCATTGGTTTTAACCTCTTACCTGTGATCGACAAAATTTTGGAAACAATAGTTTGTAACCAATTACGTGAGTACTTTGAAAGTAATGAACTGAATGAGAAGAAGATGTTTTAAAACCCTAAAAGAATTGTTGGGCAACTAAAAACAATGTGCTAATTTTAACAATATTAACTTTGGGCAGTAAGACGGAAGGGTAGGAATATGAAATATCTGAAAATATAGAAACAAGACAATGGAACCCAACGTTCTGTGAAAAGGAATCTAATTTGTTCCTTTTTGAAGAAGTAACGTTTTCGAAACTAAGAAAAACCGTATATAACCTAAAAAATAAAAGTACTAGTGATGAAGTGTTAACTATCAAACTTGCAAAGGACCTCTTTAATGTGTTGGGATGCCCCTTGTTGTACATAGTAAATACATCCTTAAGATCTGGTAGGTTTCCAGGAGATTAAAAAACGAGTGGAATTGTGCCTATTCCAAAAGTGTCAAACCCGAGTATCCCCAGTGATTTTCGCCCAATTAACCTCTTACCTGTGATTGACACAATTTTGGAGACAATAGTTTGTAGCCAATTACGTGAGTACTTTGAAAGTAATGAACTATTATACAGTAGACAATCTAGGTTCAGAGGCAAACATTCCTGTGAGACTGCGTTGCAACATGTATGCTCTGTGTGGAGAATCACCATGAGTGAGTCCAAAAATTACTCTCAGTGTCTTTGTGGATCTGAAGCGTGCTTTTGAGACGATAGACAGGAATATCCTTATTATGAAGTTAGCTTTATGCGGTGTGAAAGGGCGGGTATTAGATTGGATAAAAGATTTCTTAAATAATAGGTTTCAGAGGACTAAGGTTGAAAACAAAATTTCTGGCAAAAGAAGTAGTGTCTGGGGTGTGCCGCAGGGGAGTATGCTGGGTCCACTCTTGTTCATCATCTATGTTAATGACGTGTATGTAAGACTGTCCGGCTCAGTTTGTTTGCAGATGACACTCTGATATCTGTGGCTGGAAGAGATTTTGAACAAGTAACCGCTATTATGAACCGTGAGTTAAGAATTCTATCAGAGTGGCTATATGAGAATAGATTAAAGCTGAATAGTCCGAAAACCAAGTATATGGTGATTGGTTCTAGAATTAATTGTCAGAGATATTTTGATGTAAATTTAGCTCTAGTCATAAATGATGATATTATTCAGTTTGTTAATGAAATTCAATACTTAAGGGTAGTCTTAGATCAACAGTTATGTTTTAGTAATCATGTAGATTATATGTGTAAAAAAATTAGGGAAGAAAATAGGTTTTTTTTTAGGCGTGTGTCAGGGTGCCTATCTCCATGGGCTAAACAGCTAGTGTATAACACTAATATATTTCTCGTATGCCTGTTCATTGTTGATTGCATGTACTGGGGAGGATGTGCTAAGATTGCAACTGTTATAGAAGAAAACAATGCGAATTCTCTTGAACTGTGATAGGTCACACATCTATAATATATATAAAATGCAACGTCTCTCTGTCTGTCTGTCTGTCTGTCTGTCCGTTAGTGCGCCTATCACTGAAGAACCACTTATTCGATTTACGTACTTTTTTTTTTAAAACATACATATGTTCTCTGGCCAGGTTATAGGCTATATTTTATTACGATAGGTAGCATAAGGAATGAGCAGTGACGTAAAATAGTGAATGATGTCGGAAATAAGTTTGCCGCTAGCGCGTGCCTTTGCAATACACAGCCTAAACCATTAAATATGGAACAATATTATGTAGCAAAGAAATATCTGTAATGTATAATCTATAATATATATAAAATGCAATGTCTCTTTGTCTGTCTGTCTGTCCATTAGTGCGTTTATCACGCGGGAACCACTTATCCGATTTACCTGTCTTTTTTTTAAATTCATACATATATTCTTTTGCCAGGTTATATAATAATAATAATAATCTATATCTATAATATATATAAAATGCAATGTTTCTCTGTCTGTCCGTTAATGCGCTTATCCCTCGAGAACCCCTTATCCGATTTACGTGATTTTTTAAATTCATACATATGTTCTCTGACCAGGTTATAGGTATATATTTTATTACATCTATAATATATATAAAATGCAACATAACTCTGTCTGTTTGTCTGTCCGTTAGTGCGCTTATCACTGGAGAATAACTTATCCGATTTTCGTACTTTTTTTTTTAAACATACATATGTTCTCCAGACAGGTTATAGGCTATATTTTATTACGATAGGTAGCATAAGGAATGAGCAGGGACAATAATAGTAAATGAAGTCGGACAAAGTTTGCCGCTAGCGCGTTCTCTTGCAATACACAGTCCAAATATGGAACAATATTATGTAGCAGAGGATATCTATAATATATATAAAATGCAATTTCTCTCTGTCCGTCTGTCTGTCTGTCCGTCCGTTAGTGTGCTTATCACTGGAGAACCACTTATCCGATTTACGTGCTTTTTTTTAAACATACGTATGTTCTCTGGCCAGGTTATAGGATATATTTTATTAGGTGTCATAAGGAATAAGCAGTGACGATAATAGTGAATCAAGTCAAAGAAAAGTTTGCCGCTAGCGCGTTCTCTTGCAATACACTCCGTAAAGCATTAAATATGGAACAATATCATGTAGCAAAGAATACAATATATATAAAATGCAACGTCTCTCTGTCTGTCTGTCTGTCGGTTAGTGCGCTTATTACTCGAGAACCACTTATCCGATTTATGTGTTTTTATAAATTTATACATATGTTCTATATAATTCGATATAAGCCTAGATAATGGGAGATAAGGTGAGATAATGGGAGATAAGGAGAAATAATGGGAGATAAGTCGAGATAAGCCTCGATAATAGGAGATAAGGTGAGATAATGGGAGATAAGTATAAATAATGGGAGATAAGGAGAGATAATGGGAGATAACCAGAGATAAGTCTAGATAATGGGAGTTATGATGAGATAATGGGAGATAAGGAGAATTAATGGGAGATAAGTCGAGATAAGCCTATATAATGGGAAATAAGGTGAGATAATGAGAGATAAGGAGAAATAATGAGAGATAAGGAGAAATAATGGAAGATGAGCAGAGATAAGCCTAGATAATGGAAATTATGTAGAGATAATGGGATATAAGGAGAAATATTGGGAGATAAGGAGAAATAATGGGAGATATTTTATTACGTTGGGTAACATAAGGAATAAGCAGTAACGATAGTAGTGAATTAAGTCACGCGAGCGGAGCCGCGGTCCATTAAATATATGTTAGTTTCGTTAAATTGGCTTGACATCCGTCATTTTATCAGGAGAGCTAATCACATTTTAATATAAAAGATTGAGAATGATCTGCAGCTAGATTATCTTAGATCATTTTTAAATAAAAGATGTGACTACCATAGTTATAACTAGAGACCGGATTATATGCAACATAAAAATCTTGAAATATGCATGCAAATATGCATGAAAAATGCTTAAAATATGCATGAAAAGGGTCAAAATATGCAATATTAAATAATAATAAAAGTAGGAATTTTTAGTTTTTTTATTTCAAAATCAGCATAAAATTAACAAGTTATCGACGATGTTTAAATTTAATTAACAATTATTTAACATTTTTTAAAATTATTTAACATTTGTATTCTTATACACGTAAACAATAAGGTATTGTTTCAAATGTTGGGTAGTAAGATTGTGTGTTCGATCACTTAAAATATTTTTATGAGTGGAAAAAGACCGTTCCACATCTACTGAGGTAACTGGGCAGTATTTGAATTTGGGTGCTATATTAGCACTTATTGTTTCTGGCAAAAGTTGACCCGTCCCATTAATAAAACTATCAATTTGACACAAAGGTTCAAAGCCTGGGTTATTGCACAAAATGTTTTCAAACTTTTCTTTAACTCAAGCGGGAATACATCTGGCAATGTGGAGTTTATTTGACGGATTTTATTCATTACCTGAATTGATTCGGTCAACGCCAAACCGCCAGTTTCCAGCTTTTTAATAGCCGCAGGCTTGTGGGAAAAGTGAGTGCTAATCAAAGATATGTTTTTTTTTTAATATCAGAATCGTTAAATGCTTTCTTAGATTGACGAACTGCCATAGCCTCTACACCAGGGGTGCTCAAACTTGAACTGCTGGCGATCTACCTCAATATTGTTAGACTACGATCGATCAACTCTGAGAGGCTGCAAGTAAGTGTGATGCAGGATTGTCGTCTAGGTAGGGTGTATCGTGGCATAGATATTAGTTTTCCACACAATATGCATTTTTTTTAGTCAAGGTAAGTGTAGGTCTGCTCTAAAATGTCAATGAAAAAACTCATAATTATTCAAAATTGCGAGTTTATTGGTTCTTACAAAACAAACGAGTTCTACAGTCTAAACTTAACTAAAGAGTGACTTTGGATGTTGAAGCGTGGCACTGCATATCCTCAGCATACTTTTCATAAGATGGTACGTAATTACCGAGTGCTAATCGCAAGCATGATGACATATGTTCGTCAGTTAGTCGATTGCGATATTTTGACTTAATTATCTTCATTTCAGAAAATGCAGACTCGCACAAGTAAGTTGACCCAAACATTGCCGTCAGTTGAAGGGCGATTTGCCTTAGATTCGGATATTTATCTTCAAATATAAAACAACAGAATTTTGTATCAGATGCTGTGGCTTTGAGATGTATATCTGATATAATCTGCACTAACTCATTTTCAACAGAACATGAGTCCATGTTAAACTGACTTGCTATTTCAGTAGCTAATGCCTCAATGTTTTTACACGAAAAAGGATAACTCATAAATGAGGCGATATTTGCCAATTTACTGAAATCATAAAAACGTATTTCGAATTGGCCCAAAATATTTGATAATTCTGCCTCATAAATATCATAATTCAACTGAGGAATCCTTGCTTTCAAAGACGGAAAATTTTTCAGATCCTTTCTTTTCAGTTGATCTATCATAAGTTGCAATTTACTTTTGAATGCGTTTATTGCGCTAATCATCTCAATAATAGTTTTTCCTTTACCTTGAAGCTCCAAATTAATGGTGTTTAAATGCATTGTGATGTCTGTCAAAAATGCCAAATCAGTCAGCCATTTTCCGTTTTTCAGCATCTGAGTGTCATCACCTTTTTCGTCCAGAAAAGCTGTTATTTCGGGCAATAATTCTTGAAACCTTTCTAGTAATTTTCCGCGACTCAACCACCTGACGTCCGTGTGAAGAACTAAATCAGTGTGTTCAGCTGACTCACTATCTTCCAACTGCAATTTAAAGAGCCGTCGTTGCAAGCTACGTGCACGGATAGAATTCACAATTTTTATTGCAATGCCCATAATCTCCTCCATAATTTAGAACTTGTGAACACAAAACTTGTTGATGTATAATTCAATGGAAGGAGAAAAATGAAGGGAAATCATCATTAGCTCGACACAATGCCACAAAACCGTTTTTGTTTCCAGTCATTGCTTTTGCTCCATCGGTTGTAATGCACACTAGTTTATATATTGGTAGCTTGTAGTTTGTTACAAAATTGAAGAAAACGTCATATATATCTTCGCCACGGGTCTTTCCTTTCAGAGGAATCATTGTCAAAAACTCTTCCTTAGCCGACATGTCATTGAATACCATTCGAATAAAAATACACAGCTGGGCAATGTCTGCCATATCGGTGGATTCGTCGAACTGTAAAGAAAAGTATGTACATTCTATAATATCATGTTTTAGTTTATCTGCCATGTCCTGACTCATGACTTCAACACGCCTTGTGACAGTCGGACGAGATAACTGAAGTTCTCTAATAACAGACATAATCTCCGTTCTTATTTTTAAAGTCTCCAAATAAAGTCTCACCCGCTTCAATAAATGCTTCCTTCACAACCAATCCATCATCAAAATGGTTTCTTGTGTTTCGCCAATATATGAGATATTTTAAATGACGCGATCGTTGCAGCTTTTGATTGTTTGGCTGGTCTTGTGACCATGGTTTGTTCTTTTTCAAACAAGTTATCAAATCACGTACTTTTCGTTTTCTTAATTCACTCTGTGACGGAAAATCCTTTGCATAGTTTTTATGAACCGTTTTATGATGCCTCTCTAAGTTCCCACGCTTAGGTATTGCAACTAACACACGGTAAATGAGACAAATGCACTTATCCTTTACCATACAAAAGAAAAATTCTTCCTCCCAATCGTTATTAAAATGATAAGTTTTACTTTTCTTCGCCGCACTCATTTTGGACTATTTATTAATAAACTTTGTATCGATGTATCGCCTTCAAGTTACAACTCAGACTGACTCCTATTCCTGCAGGCGCAACATTTATATCGGCGCGAACGAAGTCTCGAATGTTCCCGTCAAACACGCCGCCCGAAGTTTCTAGAAAAAATCGGCACGTCACATGAATTTAATTTGGACAAAATACTTGGGGGACTTTGGCTGCCTTGATCATATAGGGAGCAGCATCTGAGAGAAATATAAACACTCTTTCATCTGCAGAAGATTCAGGAAATATTTTTTTAATACCCTCAGTCACAAATCTGGCGATCGTAGAATGATTTGTCTTGTTAAGTTCTTTGCAGGCCACCAAATAAGAAGAAGAAGGCTCTAATCTTAATGCACCCACAATTAAATTCGCAATATAGTGACTACAACTGTCGGTAGTTTCATCAGCTGAAATCCAAATAATGTCATCCTTAAGTTCATTACGTATTTCTACCAGAACATGTTGGTAAATTGTTGGTATGTAATTTTTACGCAGTAGTTTTTGATTCAAGCAATATTTTCGCAGAAAATCTTTGAATGTAGAATTTGTAAGTTTGTGGAGAGGAGGAATATTACTTGCAAGCAATGCTTCGCATAAATCCATGCTAAAGTGTTTTTTTTTCGTTTGCCTATAGAAGTGGAATCACTGCTACTTGCTGCTGTTATAAGTTTTTGTCGTGGGCCTTTTTTTGCAATCCTGCGATATGAAGACTGGTCTTGACATGCTGGTCAATTTGAAACTTTTTTGTGCACGAAACATTTTTCTCGCAAACTCGACAATATAAAACATTTCCGTCGTATGTAAATGTTCCAGGATAATCAGCTACCCACGAAGAGACACTTTTTTTTTGCTGGTGGCATGGTACACGTTAAACTTTAACACAACAAAGTTGGGAATGTGGAATCTTTGGCACAATGATACTACTCAGTATATATCACCACTACACCAAACACTTTATTTTTGCACTCGACGCGCGTTTCGCAAACCATGTTAAAAACAACACGTTAAAAATTGCAAAAAGACTATACTGATGCAAGCGCGTCAACAATAATGTTAAAACTGATATCTTGTTTTAAAATAAAAATTCGTCTTCGAGAAAATTGTTTATTTGATCCAAGCTCAAACAAATATTCTTAGAAACTTACTACTTATCACTTAATATCCCGACCAAGAAACAAAGGAATACAATACCGTCGTAATTTTGGGTATTCCCTTGGCACTATAACGTAATCGATGTTTAGACTATTGCAGGTAATGTTCCGGCGATAAGATCGGTTCCAGACGGCGACATTAACAATACCCTGAGCAATTCAATTGCCTAGTAATACCGAGAAAAGCGTGATTGCAAAAAAGATTGTTTTTATATTTAAGAACTTAACACTTAGCGTATAAATTTGTATATTGTGTGTTTGTTATCAACTAGCTAAGAGCTAAATAAAGAATATATTTATTTATATTATTATTTTAAAAGTAAAGACAAATCCTTCTGCAAGAAAGGTATAGAAATGTTACAAAAATGTTGGACTGATTATATCGCTTTTGAAGAAGATTATATTGATGAGTAAAGTCCAATTTTGCAAAAAAAATGTGTTTTAAGTAGCTAGACCAAAAACTTTTCAACCTACATGTTATTTGTTCACAACTCAAGAAAGTTGAGTAATAATAGACATCACCCAGAAGCACAATTCCTTTACAAAGTAGAAATATCCAATTCTACATCCTCAAATAAAAATATTAATGTTTGCACAGTGTTTATTTGGAAAGCACGTAGTAGTTTTTGAAAATTGACAATTTTTTTCTCTAGGATGATAGAACTTTTCGAGAAACCAGAATCTTCGGCCGATCTTAAAGCAAAAGCTCTAACAGCCTTGAAATTATGCCTACAGAATTGTCTATTGGTGTCAGCTCTCGAACCATTACTTTCCACCGCACCGCCAGACGTTTTAAAATACGTTTTGGGACAGTACAGTAAGGTAAGTATCACAATCACAAGTTACTATCTCGTTTTACAACTGATAACCACAAAATAGGCAGTGCTGTCAAAACTTAAATGAAATATTAAAATTGAATGACAATTATGTGACTTGGACACTATTTCGCGATGATATAGAACTCTTATTATGTATTTATTTCTCGTAGGTATTTTTATTATTAAATAAATTACTTTGATACTTATACCTTTTGCCCTCTTTGGCAACTTCGCGTAAAGTCGAATTGATGTGCTAAGCACGGCGCACATGCATCGTAATAACCGATGTACATGGTTGCCAAAATTACCAAATTTCAGCATCTAAAGTTCCTTTTGGTATAAAGACTACAGTACAAATACCTCCTGAAAGTATTTGACTGTTACTTTCTGAGAGCGCATCCAACTTGTACTATGTCTTTATTCTCCTTAGTGTTATTACTATTAATCAGTTAGTTACAGTTGTACTAGTACTGTAACCTTATAATATTTGCTGTATTCGGCAACTCCGCGCGGACTCAAATTTATGATGTGCTAGGCACGGCGCACATTCATCTTAATGCATGAGACTCTACGAGGTCCAACGTTGCCAGAGTGATAAAACTGTAGCAATTAAAATACTTTTGGCAAGAAAACTACAAAACAACATCTTTGAAGTAATGTATTGATATTATGGTGAAACTCTAAAAAAATCGTAAAGTATTGTAATTGTAACTTACGAACGGTGGGGTAGCCAGGGGGCATATCTAAAAACACAATTTAGATCTTTAGATAGATTCCTTCCGACTCCTCATACGCCTCGTTCTCAAGTGTTCATTTCGTCTCTCAGTGCGATTCTGGCCTCTCTGGACTCAAACTTTTACAATTTTTTTTACAGATGTACTGGCAAAGTTAGAATTATTTTCATCTGAAAATCGATTACCATAAAACTGTCTTTTACGTGGTCTGCACACTAGCTTCGAACTAAATTTTTTATCTATTTTGCACACTATTAGCCGAGACGTTTACCGGATGATGTTAGCCTTGCGAGCGATATTTTCGAACTGAGCAGGCCAGCGTATCGTTTGCCTTGGAGCTACAGTTTAGCCTTAAAGTAAAAAGATATTATACCCATTATAGTAAGCTCTTCTTTTACCTGCTTCTGAGCCGAATGTTGTTCGACTTCACTGCATATGTTGTTTATGTAGATGTTTTTGTCTCTCCTGTAGAGATTTTAATCGAGCTTGTTTTATATCATCAGCTATGTCCATCGTTCTTATATGTCTTCTTTCTTCTATTTCTTTTATTGGTTCTTCTGACAACTAGTGTTTCCTGTGCATTCTCTCTGTAACTGTAATACCTATTATAGTAAGCTCTCCTTTTACCTGCTTCTATCTTTCTTAGAATCATAAAAGCAGCAGATGTTCGACACAGGTAGAGCAAAACCTTTGTAAAACTGCCGAAAGGTAAGTTGGCACGCCGCGCGGTCGGTTTATACTTGGCGCTATAATCGTCTATAAGTTCGAAAGTATTTGAAAATTTCAGAGAATATTATTGAAATATAACACTTTCCAAGAGGATACTTTCTAAAAAGTCGATGTTTCCGACCCTAGAAAGTGTAATGTTCCCATAATTGATTTTTTTAACGCTATCACTTATACTCGATTAATTTAACCGTTTTTAGTGTTCCGTACGGAACACTTATAAGATCACTTCGGTGTCTGTCCGTCTGTCACACCCGATTTTCTCCGAAACTATTTGTCATAGAAAATTGAAATTTGGTAATAATATAGGAATTGATGGCCTCATCAGAGCCATGTAGTTTTGAAAGTTAAATTTTGACTTAAGGGGTTAGTTTTGGGAGTGAAATCGGAAGTGAAAAAAAAATTTTTTTACTAGGTAATCGAGTGTGGTGTCATATGAAAGCTTGTGAAAACACGAGTAAAAAATATATATATAATGTAATACTTGCGCGTACTTTTCTTTGTATTATTTTTAAAAAATCGCTGTCCCACCCGCCTTATCTCGAAAAGTACTTATCAAAAAATTTTGAAAAAATTCTGGAATATTCTCCACGGGGTGTAGATTGAACGAAAATTACCACGAGTGCATTACCTTTAATAATTTATCTGGTATATATAAAAAAAAACAGAAATTTCAAGGTCATCAATTTTCAGTAAAGATCGGAAATAAACTTTGTTGAAAACTCATTTGGGGTGTGTTTTGTCAAGTCACTGATCATTTTATACTTCCGTTACAACATTTTTTTATTTTAAAAGCAATCAACGTACGGAACACTAATTGCGCAAGTTCAACTTGCACTTGACTGGTTATTTTTTTTCCTATTTTATTTGTCATATACATATACCTTCACTTATTAAAATACATCTCTCAATGTATTTTTATGTAAAGAAAATAGTTCCTTGTCTGGAAACAGAGCGCCTAATTAAAAATTCCAATTACGGAGAGTAAGAGGACTTGCATAAAACAACGACCAATCGAATTGCATGCGTTGCATATGCCGACCATGAAATATCAAACGTTATAGAGTGTGTCATACATCGATAAAAAATGTAATCGATAAAGTTGTTTACGTAAAACTTACTTGACTAATGTAGCGTTTACTTTTTCTAAGAGTGATCTCGAATCACACTACCGTCAGAAGTATTTGCCCACCTAGAAATTTTAATGTAACTGCCAAAATTTAATACCTAATTAAACCCTTTTATTATATTAGGTAAATTTAATTGTTCTTAACAGGTATCCATCATGAAATTGTTTAGACAAGCCTTTTTGGTGAAATCACATTAAAAACCAATTAGAACAAATTTCCAAATTTTTCATGATAATCGTTTTGAGGCGATTTCTGAGAATTCCACTTGAAGTAAGAACTCATTTCAAGTTTCTAGGGATTATGGAAATTTCTACTGACATTTTATGATGATAAAAACTATGCTATAAATACCATTGCCCTTTTGGAAATTAACCATTCGCAAAACAGTACTTTGTCATTGATACAGGCTCAATTGTTTTGTGAAAATGCCAAAAACGAAGGAATTTTCCGTTGAAAATCGGGCTCTGATAATTGCGAGACATCAAAATGGTCACTCAAGTCGACAAATCGCGAGTGATATGTGGATGCCAAGGAGAACGATGGACTACATCGTAAAAAAATATTCTGCAGGACATAGAATTCGCAACCAAAAACGTTCAGGAAGGCCTCGAAAAACGACTCCCGCTGAAGACAGAGCTATAACAATGTCCAGCAGACGTAATCGCCGCCTAACCTTACCAGAAATCACGGCTCAAGTAATCCGGCCCATCTCCATCAGCGTGACAACCGTGAAGAATAGGTTGGCAGAAGGTGGACTACACGGGAGAGTTGCAGTGAGAAAACCACTTCTTAGGCAAGTGAATAAGCGTAAACGATTAGAATGGGCCCGAGAACATGAAAATTGGACATCAGAACAATAAAATTCCGTCCTTTGGAGCGACGAATCTAAATTCGAAATTTTCGGTTCAAATCGACGAGTTTACGTGCGGCGGTCAGCCGGAAAGAGGGTGTTGGAAGTCTGTCAGCTGCCTACAGTAAAACATGGTGGAGATTCAGTAATGGTTTGGGGTTATTTTGGCAACAGTAAAGTTGGAAAAATCTGTACGATAGAAGGAGTCATGCGAAAGGAACAGTATCAAGAAATTTTGCTAACTCAAATGCTTCCTTCTGGAAGAGATATTTTTCAGGGGAAATTTATTTTTCAATATGACAACGACCCTAAACATTCTGCTAAACAAATTAGAGAACTGTTGGACCAATGGAAATCGGATGACGTCCTGGAAGTGATGACTTGCCTCCACAATCACCCGACTTGAACCCCATCGAATTGTTGTAGGACCATTTGGACAGGTATGTTCGAAAACTCAATCCAACATCAGAAAATCACTTGTGGGAACTTTTACAAGCAGAATGGTTTAAAATAACCGAAGAAACTCTGAAGAAACTACTGGACAGAATGCCGAAACTCTGTTAAAGCGTTAATTAAAAACAAAGGAGGTCACATAGATGAGAAAAATCCTGGAAAATCATGAATATTTTTCTGATTTTCTAGACCGTAAATAATGTGAAAATAAATAATAATTCATTAAAATTAATATATATATATATATATATATATATATATATATATATATATATATATAACAAGGATTTTCTACAGCTGACACTGTCTTCCTCCTCTCAGCCTTTGATTCCATCCGTTTCTATCTTCCCAGTCTCCATCTGTTAGACCCCTGGCCCCCATAGCCTCGTCCACATCGTCTCTCCACGATCGTCTGGGTCTTCTTCTTTTTCTTCTCCCTATAGGGCTCATCTGCGTTATTTCCTTTATCCACCTATTATCTTCGCTTCGTCTTATGTGTCCATACCATTTTAATCGTTTTTCTTCAATGGTGTTTATTGCGTTCTCTTTGATGTTCATTCTGCTTCTTATTTCTTCATTTGTTATTCTCGCCATACTTGTCACTCTACAAACATCTTCTCCAATACTCCATCTCTACCACGTTAATTTTAGATTTATTTCTTTTGTTGATCGTCCATGTTTCTGACCCGTATGTCATGATGCTTTGTATTATTGATTTGTATATGCGTGTTTTGTTTCTCTTTGTAATGTGCTTGTCCCACAGAATCGAATTTAATTGTCTTATGCATGTTCGCATTTGTCCTAATCTAGCTTTAATCTCTTCTTCTGATGTTGCGTTTTTTGAAATGATGGTTCCTAGATATTTAAATCTATCGGTTTCTTTGATTATTGTTTCGTTATCTACTTCTAGATTCTCCACGTTTCCCTCCTTTGTTGTTAGATATTCCGTTTTATCAAAGTTTATTGCTAATCCTGCTTTAGTGTATTCTTCTTTCAGTTTTCTTACCATATAACTGAGGTCTTAATCATCTTGCGCTATGATTACTTGGTCGTCTGCGAAACTTAACGTATATAAGTAATCTTCTCGTATTGGGACTCCCATTCCACTACATTTTTGCTTCCATTTTTTTAATGTTTGTTCGAGGCATATTTTGAATAGTGTTGGGGATGTAGAGCATCCTTGTAATAGGCCTTTTGATGTTTGGAGTCTCTTCCCTATTTTATGTCCTATTTTTATGTTCACTGTGTTGTTTTCGTAGAGAGCTTTTACTGCGTATATTAGTTCTTTGTCAATGCCTATTTCTTTCATTGCGTTCCATAATCTTTGTCTTGGTACTGAGTCATAGGCCTTTCTTATGTCTATAAAGGCTAGATGAACTTCTCTATCTTTGCCAGTTTTTTTTCCATTGTTTGTTTTATAGTGTATATGTGGTCTATACATGATTTTCCGGCCGTAAAGCCTGCTTGGTCTTCTCCAATTTTTCCTTTTATATTTTCCTCCATGATATTTTTAATAATTTTTCCATACAAACGTCCCATACTCGATATTATGCTTAGGCCTCAATAGTTTGTGCATTTTCTGCGGTCTCCCTTTTTAAATATAGATACTATATAAGCTTATGACCATTCCTCTGGTATTTTTTCTCCGTTTATCGCTCTGTCGAACATGTTTCTCAGCATTCGATGTAATTTATTAGACCCGTACTTAATCATTTCATTTACCACACCCCCTGGCCCTGCAGATTTATTATTTTTTGAGTGTTTTTATTGTCTTCTTTACTTCTTCATAGCTTAGTTCTATCTCTTTTATTTCCTTATTCTGTTCTTCTTCAGGGTTCTCTTCTTGGAGTTCTTGTCTATCTTCTGTTAGCAGCTTCTTATAATATTCTTCCCACTCGCTTTCTGGGATGTACTCTATATACGTCTTCTCTCTATTGTTAGTCCTTAATGCTTTAATTATTCTCCATGACTCTGTACTTCTAGTTCCTCCTATATGCTGTTCTACATGTTCGCACGATTTTCCCATCTCTCGTTCTTTTCCTTGTTTATCATCCTCCTCGTTTCTGCATTTTTCTCTTTATATTTCTGTAGATCTTCTTCTGATTTTGTATTCAGCCATTTTTCGTATAGTCTTTTTTTCTCCTTTATAGATTCTTTGGTTTTTTCACAGATTCTAGTTTTATGTTTCTCATTCTCGTTGTTTTTTTTACCTAATGCTTCTAGGGACGCCTGTTTGATGCATTCTTTTATGTGGTCATACATCTGTTGGAGGTTGTCGTAGTTAAATTTTATTTCTTTGTCTGCTTTTTCTGTTATCTCATTATTATTTCTGTTTTCTTTATCTATTGTTTCTTTTTGCTTTATTGTCTTGTACTACGGTACTTTTATATTTGCTATTAATAGTCATTAAAATTAAAAAAATATGTATTTTATCTAAGTTTTTGTCTTGGGACTGAAATAACTAGGTGGGCAAATACTTTCTGATGGTAGTGTATATGATAAACGGCTAATTATAACGAAAAACTTCAATGGAAATCAAAGCTGAATTAGATTCAGTGTACGGAGATGCTACTCGTTCTTTTTGAACCCACTGTGTGTTAGAAATGCCTACTACCAACTACAGAAA
The DNA here is from genome assembly GCA_019049505.1 of Pachyrhynchus sulphureomaculatus. Classification (NCBI taxonomy): domain Eukaryota; kingdom Metazoa; phylum Arthropoda; class Insecta; order Coleoptera; family Curculionidae; genus Pachyrhynchus; species Pachyrhynchus sulphureomaculatus. The sequence goes on along the minus strand of CM032448.1, from coordinate 133,822,408 downwards.
ACACGCTGTAATTATCCCAGAAAGGAACCAGTGGGTTCGAAATAATACCGATCTGCTAAAAGCGGACATGTAGAGTCTGTCTAGTAAGAACGTATCCGGTAGTGTACATCATATTAGTAATTTACGTCAAAATGAGAAAAAGGCAAGAAAATTGTACTCTAATTATATATAATGAATAAATTGAACAAACAATTTGCAACGAACTTTATCTTGGCCACCGATACATTAAAACACTTAAACAAAGGTTCGCGATGCAGAAGAAAAACATCAACAAAATCAAGAATTGTGTACTTATGTAGTGAGTATCCTTTAAGGATTAGTGATCTTTATCTCGTATATTATCTCCTCTTACTGATGCTTTCTTTGTATGTTCCGCTTTAAAACACATGATTACTGGCGATGAAATGACACTACAATCAAGTGAATATCGTATAAAATGTGATACAAAATAGAAAAAAAACACGCTAAAATAGGTAAAAAATCAAGGTCATGTCAACTGTTTCCTTTGTTTTACCATGGTGTTGTGCACCAGGAGGTCCTTCCAACAGACTAAACCGTTAATAAGGAGTATCATTTAAGCGTTATACATTGTGTATGTGAGTCAAATCGTAAAAATAGCCCGAAGATAGTATAGATCCCTAAGGTACACCAGCGTTGATAGTAAAGGCAAGAAAAATCTTTTTAGTTGCGAGTAAATCCCAAAGAAGACATGCAAGTAGTAAAAAAAATGGCTATAAATGCGCTGTAAGGCTTTTAAACACGCCCTGTATCTGCATGTACCTACCTCTTGCAAATACAATTTTATTCAAACGACAAATGGTCTCCATTAATTAATTAGAGAATTAAATGCACGCATCATTAGATGCATGCGCCGTGTCAGTGGCGTGGAGAGGTTTAAAGCTTACTTATAAACAGTTGTACCGAATTTATATGTTTCAACTAATAATTCTGAATATATATATATATATATATATATATATATATATATATATATATATATACATATATACATATATATATATATATATATATATATATATATATATATATATATATATATATAATATATACATATATATATATACATATATATATATATACATATATATATATATATATATATATATATATATATATATATATATATATATATATTACTCAGTATATATCACCACTACACCAAACACTTTATTTTTGCACTCGACGCGCGTTTCGCTAACCATGTTAGCTTCATCAGGAGCGATGATTGACTAAAGATAAACTACAAATCTACCCTATTTATACTTAGCCTAACCCTAGAATTACTCAAGCGGAACTAATGACATAGGCAAGGCGATCAGTTCCGGTCAAGTAACCAGTAGAGGGGACTATAAGGAATAGGCCCTCTGTCTTTATTTAAACTACTTTTACATTTTATGATTTCCATACTTTCGTATGGAATAGAGTAAACTTTAATAAAGAAAGGAATCGTATTAGAAATATAACTAGAGTTAATGGTTATGACGATGACTTAGTAAATAAGCTAATAAATAGACATAAATTTAGGTCTAATATTCAGAATTCCACCTTTTTTACACGCGAAGAAAATAACACCAAGTATGTCTCCATACCATATAATCCGAAATATAGCAAGGGACTCAATAAGTATTTAATAAGGTAGGCCTCACCTTAGTCTATAAGTCATCAGACAATCTGAGGAATATCTTAGGAAATCCCAAAGATAAGATTCCCAATTGTGAGAAAAGTGGAATTTATGAAATTAGTTGTAATGATTGTGACAAAAAGTATGTTGGGCAAACTAAAAGGTCAATTAAAACACGATTTAAAGAACATTTAGCACACTTAAGATACAATAGAACAGAAAAGTCTAGTATTGCCGAACATGCCCTTGAAGCTGATCATACTGTAACATTGGATAATCTAAGATTAATAAAGGACGTATCTGATAGGAGATTGTTGAACGCATACGAAAGTATGGAAATCATAAAATGTAAAATTAGTTTAAATAAAGACAGAGGGCCTATTCCTTATAGTCCCCTCTACTGGTTACTTGACCGGAACTGATCGCCTTGCCTATGTCATTAGTTCCGCTTGAGTAATTCTAGGGTTAGGCTAAGTATAAATAGGGTAGATTTGGAGTTTATCTTTAGTCAATCATCGCTCCTGATGAAGCTAACATGGTTAGCGAAACGCGCGTCGAGTGCAAAAATAAAGTGTTTGGTGTAGTGGTGATATATACTGAGTAGTATCATTGTGCCAAAGATTCCACATTCCCAACTTAATATATATATATATATATATATATATATATATATATATATATATATATATATATATATATATATATATATATATATATATACATATATAGCAGTATTATGTTCTTGGGGGTAAGCGGTCTTTGGAAATGAACTAAAAAGTTTTGGACACCTTTTTAGCTAAGCCAAGCTTTCGAAAATATTTCATTTTCTTCATCAGGGCTACAATTACAGTAGACTATCAGTATTTTTGAGATTAAAAGTAAAGAACAGCTCTAAAGTACTTACTGCTAAGTGGTGTGTTCAATAATTGTTGTTTGGGGGGCACTTTATTACACTTATTCATAAGAAAAAACAGAAAAAACATGAGACATACTCATTATTTCTGGGATATATAATAAATTTTTACTCCATTTTGTTAGAATAGTACGAAGAATTGTATGGTTGTAAAGTGATTTTAATTCATAAAGCATTTTTTTGTTATGCTTTCTTGTCATTTTGCTAAGGACGGTGTGTTTCTATCTCTTAGTTAAGTTGTGGTTAATTTATATTTGAAAGTAGAATGACGTTGACATTTTGTTTGATCGTTTTAAAGTTGAAAAGTTAGTGAAAATCAGTGGGATTATTATCAAAGAGATATCTCAGATATGTTGTAAGAGTTTTCGTTTTGACTGCCTATTTATAATAGATTGGAGAAAATTAAACTCGGATCTTCAATTTCAGTTTTTTTATTGCTCGAGTTCGGTTCAAGGTGGTTTTCCACCATCTCTCTAAAGATTCTCCTACCGAGATTTCTCCCTTTACATAGGATTTTGGTTTCAGCAAAATTAAATTCATGTGAAAATTAGCTACTATGCTGGGCAAGCGCACAAGAGTTTTTTTTTAATCTGCAATCACTTTTGTGGGAAGTCTTTTAGGACTCTAGATGTTTGTCCTATATAGATTTTTTTACACTGAGAGTAAGGGATGCTGTAAACTACTTCTCAAACTTTTGTGATTTCATTTTTATCTTTTAGACAAGTGAAAATATTGTTGATAGTTTTTTTGTGTTTAAAAGCAATTTTTAAATTAGGTAATTGGTTGAAAAGTTTAGTTGTTTTTGTGGAGATTTCTTTTATGTATGGAAATGAAAAATAACACTTGATTCGGTTTTCAGAGAGGAAAGCACTAATATCCGGTGTAAGATTGTTGTTTTGTTGTAGGGGGGTGTGGTTGAGTTAAATAATTTATTGATTAATTGGATTGGATAGGAGTTGATGCGTAGAGTGTCTCGTAGTTTATTAAGATTTTTCAGTCTGAGGGAAGGATGAGAGATTCTCTCTATTCTTGACTTCAAGCCCAATATCATGTTTATTTTCATTTTAGTGGTATGAGAGGAATCTAAGTTAATGTATCTTCCTGAGTAGGTTGGTTTGGTATACCAATCTACTATGACGGAGTTATCTTCTTTTCTGACTAGAAGAGTGTCTAAAAAGGGGACACTGTTGTTTGTTTCCTCATCAATGGTGAACTGTAGTTTGGGATGAAAGTCATTAAAGATTCTGAGAATCTCATCCATTTTATTGTGAGGTATCGAGGTAATGATATCATCAGCAAATTTTTTTTATGAATGGTAAGTTGAAGAAGAGTTTAGGGATGGATTCCTTGAGGAGGTCGTTCATCACATATTGTGATATGATAGGAGAAAGAGTAGCCCGCATTGGAGTACCCATTATTTGTTTATAGAAAAGTTGATTGAATTTACATTATGTAGACTGAAAAATAAAATTTAAAAATTCAAGAAAGTTGACGAGTGTTAATTTCGTGTATTTGCGAATATCAGTCCAGTGCTCTCTGATGCTTTTGATGACTTTGATAATAATCCCACTGATTTTCACTAACTTTTCAACTTTAAAACGATCAAACAAAATGTCAACGTCATTCTACTTTCAAATATAAATTAACCACAACTTAACTAGGAGATAGAAACACACTGCCCTTAGCAAAATGACAAGAAAGCATAACAAGAAAAAAGCATCCTTTATAAATTAAAATCACTTTACAACCACACAATTCTTCGTACTATTCTAACAAAATGAAGTAAAAATTTATTATATTTCCCAGAGATGAGTATGTCGAGTTTTTCTCATGTTTTTTCTGATGAATACGAGGCTGGTTTAAAAAGTCCGTGCAAAGTCCGAGAGATGGCACAACCGGCGCGTATCGAGGTCATGTTTAGTTAGTAGCATCTCTTGAATGAACGCACACCAAGTTTCAGCCATATTGGTCTATTTCTTTGTGTTTGGCATTCGTGTGAATCAAGGAAGTCGAGTGATTTTCCAGAAATGGACGAAAAAGAATTTCGTCTGGTGATTAAACATTACTTTATGAAAGGCAAAACGCCTCAGGAGACTAAAGAGAAGCTTGATAAACATTATGGTGACTCTGCACCTTCGATTAGAACAGTTTATAAGTGGTTTCAAAATTTTCGGACTGGCCATATGGGCACGAGTGACGCTGAACGTTCTGGACGGCCTGTGGAGGTTACGACTCCAGAAATCATTGATCAAATCCATGATATGGTGATGGATGACAGAAGAGTTAAGGTGCGTGAGATTGCTAGTGCTGTGGGCATCTCGACTGAACGGGTACATAATATTTTGCATAAACATTTGGACATGAGAAAACTATCCGCAAGATGGGTGCCGCGATTGCTCACGCTTGACCAAAAACGGAATCGTGTGAAGTGTTGCAAGGATGGTTTGCAGCTGTTCCAGAAGAATCCGGAGGAGTTTAAGCGTCGTTTCGTTACTGTGGATGAAACATGGATACATTACTATACTCCAGAGACCAAACAAGAATCTAAACAATGGGTTACCAAGGGGGAATCTGCACCAAAAAAGGCGAAGACCGTTCCTTCGGCCGGAAAGGTTATGGCGACTGTCTTTTGGGATTCGCAAGGGATAATCCTCATCGACTATCTGGAAAACGGTAAAACTATTACAGGTGAATATTATTCATCGTTATTGGACCGTTTGAAAACCGAGCTGCAAGAAAAACGCCCGCGATTGGCCCACAAGAAAGTCCTTTTCCATCACGACATCGCACCAGCACACACCTCAGCAGTTGTGGTCGCAAAATTAATGGAAATAGGATTCCAACTCGTTTCACATCCCCCTATTCTCCAGACTTGGCTCCGTCGGACTACTATTTGTTCCCCAATTTGAAGAAATGGCTGGCGGGACAAAGATTTTATTCAAACGAGGAGGTGATTGCAGACACTAATGGATATTTTGCAGACTTGGACAAATCCTATTATTCGGAAGGGATCAACAAACTAGAACATCGTTCGACGAAGTGTATAAGCCTAAAAGAAGACTATGTTGAAAAATAAAAAAGGTTTACCCCAAACACATAAGTAGTTTTTTATTTTTGCACGGACTTTTCAAACCAGCCTCGTAAGTGTAATAAAGTGCCCCCCACAGACAACAATTTTTGAACACACCACTTAGCAGTAAGTACTTTAATGTTACATATAAAATAGGGTTGTTCTTTACTTTTAATCTCAAAAATACTGATAATCTACTGTAATTGTAGCCCTTTCTAATAGCTTTAATTTTTTAGCAACTAACAATACGTCTACACCACTGCTATGAGAGTTTTTCATGCCATCCGACGGCGATCCTGGGTAGGGCCGACCGCGACATCGACGACAAACAAAACAATTAAAATCATCCTGATAATCAACTGAAAACGGTTGAACATCGATAACGTCAGAACGGAATTAATTGAATTAATAGGGATCGGTGCATACGACCGTGACCTTATGTTTTGTCGAAGAGTGATCAACAGTTACGTCATAATGACAATTTATATAGATTAGAGAGAAACAGGAGACAAGACCCCACTACTTCTGTGTGCACCGACGAGGCTTAAATTTACTTATTTTGCCAAATGCACCTCCGAGTAGTCATTTATTTATATAAAAACTTTATTTTATTGGTGTATTTATAATTGTCGACTTTGCCGAGATCCAAAACAATAAATAAAACTAGCGATTTGCCCAAGGAAGTGGAATTTCCGATTCAGTAAATTCATGAAATCCAATCATCGAACTACTTATCTTTCGATTTGTTATCTCCAGGCAACTCTCTATCTCTCTAGTCTGGTTTTACTTACACAGACATAAAAACGAAAAAGCTAAAAATAAGATTTTTAAGTCATATTGACTGTGTATTCTCCTAAGATATTTACCATTGAAAAAATTTTACCACACAGTATATATCACCACTACACCAAACAGTTTATTTTTGCACTCGACGTGCATTTCGCTAACCATGTTGGCTTCATCCATGATTGACTAAAGCTAAACTACAAATCTACCCTATTTATACTTATCCTGACACCTGAATTACTCAGGCGGAACTAATGGCATAGGCGAAGCCATCAGTTCCGGCCAAGTAACCAGTAGAGGAGACTATAAGGAATAGGCCCTCTGTCTTTATTTAAATTACTTTTACATTTTAAAATTTCCATACTTTCGTATGCGTGCAACAATCTCCTGTCAGATACATTTTTTATTAATCTTAGATTATCTAATGTTAGAGTATGATCAGCTTCAAGCGCATGTTCGGCAATGCTAGACTTTTCTGTTCTACTGTATTTTAAATGTACTAGATCAGGGGTGCTCAAACGGTCGGTCGCGATCGACAAGTCGCTCGCGAGTGCTTTTTGAGTCGATCTCGAGAAAAAAATTCCGATATAGAACTATTCACAGATTTTGTTTTAGGTAACTAAAACAAAATGTAATGAATAAATTACTAAAATTTATTCGATCCACAATTAGGCCAAAATAACCCCCTCATCACTTTCTTTTATTGTAATAACCCCCTGCTAGCGGCAAAAGGCGGCTTTATCAAAGGAACGCGCGATACTTGTCAAAGAAAAGCCGCGTTTTTGATTCCCGCCGATTTTTCTAGATACTTCGGGCGGCGTGTTTGACGGGAACATTCGAGACTTCGTTCGCGCCGATATAAATGTTGCGCCTGCAGAAATAAGAGTCAGTCTGAGTTGTAACTTGAAGGCGATGAAAAGTAAAACTTATCATTTTAATAACGATTGGGAGGAAGAATTTTTCTTTTGTATGGTAAAGGATAAATGCATTTGTCTCATTTGCCGTGCGTCAGTTACAATACCTAAGCGTGGGAACTTAGAGAGGCATCATAAAACGGTTCATAAAAACTATGAAAAGGATTTTCCGTCACAGAGTGAATTAAGAAAACGAAAAGTACGTACCATGTTCACAAGACCAACCAAACAATCAAAAGCTGAAACGATCACGTCATTTAAAATATCTCATATATTGGCGAAACACAAGAAACCATTTGATGATGGATTGGTTGTGAAGGAAGCATTTATTGAAGCGGGTGAGACTTTATTTGGAGATTTTAAAAATAAAACAGAGATTATGTCTGCTATTAGAGAACTTCAGTTATCTCGTCCGACTGTCACAAGGCGTGTTGAAGTCATGAGTTAGGAGATGGCAGATAAACTAAAACATGATATCATGGAATGTACGTACTTTTCTTTACAGTTCGACGAGTCCACCGATATGACAGACACTGCCCAGCTGTGTATTTTTATTCGAATGGTATTCAATGACATGTCGGCTAAGGAAGAGTTTTTAACAATGATTCCTCTGAAAGGAAAGACCCGTGGCGAAGATATATATGACGTTTTCTTCAATTTTGTAACAACCTACAAGCTACCAATATATAAACTAGTGTGCATTACAACCGATGGAGCACCAGCAATGACTGGAAACGAAAACGGTTTTGTGGCATTTTGTCGAGCTAATGATGATTTCCCTTCATTTTTCTCCTTCCATTGCATTATACATCAACAAGTTTTGTGTGTTTAAAAGTTCTAAACATGGAGGAGATTATGGATATTGCAATAAAAATTGTGAATTCTATCCGTGCACGTAGCTTGCAACGACGGCTCTTTAAATTGCAGTTGGAAGATAGTGAGTCAGCTGAACACACTGATTTAGTTCTTCACACGGACGTCAGATGGTTAAGTCGCGGAAAATTCCTAGAAAGGTTTCAAGAATTATTGCCCGAAATAACAGCTTTTCTGGACGAAAGAGGTGATGACACTCAGATGCTGAAAAACGGAAAATGGCTGACTGATTTGGCATTTTTGACAGACATCACAATGCATTTAAACACCATTAATTTGGAGCTTCAAGGTAAAGGAAAAACTATTATTGAGATGATTAGCGCAATAAACGCATTCAAAAGTAAATTGCAACTTATGATAGATCGACTGAAAAGAAAGGATCTGAAAATTTTCCGTCTTTGAAAGCAAGGATTCCTCAGTTGAATTATGATATTTATGAGGCAGAATTATCAAATATTTTGGGCTAATTCGAAATACGTTTTTATGATTTCAGTAAATTGGCAAATATCGCATCATTTATGAGTTATCCTTTTTCGTGTAAAAACATTGAGAAATTAGCTACTGAAATAGCAAGTCAGTTTACCATGGACTCATGTTCTGTTGAAAATGAGTTAGTGCAGATTATATCAGATATACATCTCAAAGCCACAGCATCTGATACAAAATTCTGGTGTTTTATATCTGAAGATAAATATCCGAATCTAAGGCAAATCGCCCTTCAACTGACGGCAATGTTTGGGTCAACTTACTTGTGCGAGTCTGTATTTTCTGAAATGAAGATAATTAAGTCAAAATATCGCAATCGACTAACTGATGAACATATGTCATCATGCTTGCGATTAGCACTCGGTAATTACGTACCATCTTATGAAAGGTATGCTGAGGATATGCAGTGCCACGCTTCAACATCCAAAGTCACTCTTTAGTTAAGTTTAGACACTAGAACTCGTTTGTTTTGTAAGAACCAATAAACTCGCAATTTTGAATAATTATGAGTTTTTTCATTGACATTTTAGAGCAGACCTACACTTACCTTGACTAAAAAATGCATATTGTGCGGAAAACTAATATCTATGCCACGACAGTCCTGCATCACACTTACTTGCAGCCTCTCAGAGTCGATCGATCGTAGTCTAACAATATTGAGGTAGATCGCCAGCAGTTCAAGTTTGAGCACCCCTGTACTAGATGTTCTTTAAATCGTGTTTCAAGTGACCTTTTAGTTTGCCCAACATACTTTTTGTCGCAATCATTACAACTGATTTTATAAATTCCAGTTTTCTCACAGTTAGGAATCTTATCTTCAGGATTTTCTAAGATATTCCTCAGATTGTCTGATGACTTATAGACTAAGGTGAGGCCTACCTTATTAAATACCTTATGGAGTTCCCTGCTATATTTCGGAATATATGGTAAGGAGACATACTTGGTCTTATTTGCTTCGCGTGTAAAAAAGGAGGAATTCTGAATACATTATCTAAACTTTGTATGGAACACAATTATTTTCAATATAACAGTCAATTTTATGTTCACACACGCACCGTAAGCAACCTCATATATCACTACAATAGCGGCTCGTGTGAGGAAATAGCAAATCACTGAAGATTGTACTTGGTGGGAAACGCATTCTGGGACAGTTTCCTCATATGAAATCGTTCCCCAAGAGGATTATACAAAGAATAACAAGCTGAAATAATAGGTGAGCCATAGTTTTTTTTGGAACTAGGTGCTATTTCGCTACTATCAACATGAACTCGCCTAAAATATTGAGAAATATGTGGTGTTAAACCTCCGCCGGACAAAATGGAGCGTTTTACGTATGAACAATGCTGGGAAATATTACAATTATTTTTCTAAAGTGCAGAAACTTTGTGAAAATTTAAAAGAAATTTTTATCGAAATCAAGCTCCTTCAATGGATGGTGTAAGGTAATTCGTAAAGAAAATTCGTGAAACTGGCATGCTTATTGATAACCTAACCTATCCTCGTACTCGTCCATTGCGCATAGACAAAAATATTGCGAAAAGTGTGTGTGAAAACCCAAGATACTCAACTCGTCGCAGATCTCAACAACTGAATATCAGTCTTTTCTTTGAAGAGAAATTTGTTCAAAAACCTCAGATTATTAGCTTTCGAAGTCCAACTCACTCAAAAATTACGCTTCTCTGTGTGAGCTTCAAATAAGTAGAAAAAGGACGTGGACATCTTACTGGATTTTGCTACCTGTTTTAAGTTATTTTTAAGGATTCACTCTATTTTAGGCAGAAAACCTCTGCTATACAATAGAGTCATAAAATGTAACCAACGCCATGAAACACACACACACACACACACAAACTCCGCGAGGTTTCACCGAGGCAAAACTGAAAGTTGAAGCCATCGCTAGTCTGATTTGAACTAAGCATATTATAGGTTTTTGCTTTATTTTTATACTTACACAGAATATTTTTATTGCATACTTAGGCTACGTTTAGACCTTTAGCATACAAATAAGATTTTTAGTTTCATCATTTACTCGTTAAAATAAACTCGATAAAATAAACTCGATAAAATAAAACTAGCTTATTGTAAAGTTTAGAAGGCATGTAATAAAATACTTTTTAGAAAAAGGTCGTACTGTTGTATAGAGATAGAAAATAAAGGTAATTAAAACTAAAAATGCAAATAATTAGTAGAGGAATTTCGGACGCTTGTGGTTTATGACATTTTAGTGTTTATAAACCATGTTGTGTGCTGTCAACTCCAAACAAACGGACTTCAATAATAATAAAACATCAACTGTATGTCTATATATATTTCTTACTTACTTTTACTTATTAATAAGTCTTTCTACCGTGAGATGTAAGATTGTGGAGTTGAGTTGATCAGCCTCTTCCACTCCACTAACCTGAACTAACCTGAATACTTCTCTCCTGGGCAGTCTTCCTTGCCTCCTCCCGCCATGTTCTCCTAGGTCTTCCCCTTCTATTTGCTCCCTGAACTCGTGCCTCATATATTCTTTTTGTTAGTCTTTCTTCCGTCATCCTGTGTATATGTCCCAGCCATCCCAGTTGTCTGTCCTGAATTTTTGTCACTATTGGTTTCATTTTGAATTTTTTTTCTGAATACTTCGTTCCTGATTTTGTCCCTTCTTGATTTTCCATCTAATTTCCTCAGGAATCTTATTTCCGTTGCGTTTGTTCTACTCTTGTTCTTGCATCTCTATATATATATATATATATATATATATATATATATATATATATATATATATATATATATATATTGCATAATAGAAATAAAAAATTATGAATAAATTACCTTTTAAGATCTTTGGGAAATCTAATAAAACTAACTTCTTTGAAAATACCACCTATATTTTTACAAGCACTAACCTCACAACAAAAACTTCCTCTTGACATCTTTTTAGTGTTCCGTACGGAACACTTATAAGATCACTTCGGTGTCTGTCTGTATGTCTGTGTCTGTCTGTCTGTCTGTCTGTCTGTCTGTCACACCCGATTTTCTCCGAAACTATTTGACATAGAAAGGTGAAATTTGGTAATAATATAGGAATTGATGGCCTCATCAGAGTCATGTAGTTTTGAGAATTAAATTTGGACTTAAGGGGTTAGTTTTGGGGGGTGAAGTCGTAAGTGAAAAAAAAATTTTTTTACTAGGTCATCGAGTGTGGTGTCAAATGAAAGCTTGTGGAAACACGAGTAAAAAATATATATATAATATTATACTTGCGCGCACTTTTCTTTGTATTATTTTTAAAAATTCGCGAAAAATCGCTGTCCCGGGCCTTATCTCGAAAAGTACCTAACAAAAAATTTCGAAAAAATTCTGGAATATTCTCCACGGGGTGTAGATTGAACGAAAATTATCACGAGTGCATTACCTTTAATAATTTATATGGTATATAAAAAAAAACAAAAAATTTCAAGGTCATCAGATTTCAGTAAAGATTGGAAACAAACTTTGTTGAAAACTCATTTGGGGTGTATTTTGTGAAGTCACTGATCATTTTATACTTCTGTGACAAAATTTTTTTATTTTAAAAGCAATCAACGTACGGAACACTAATTGCGCAAGTTCAACTTGCACTTGACCGGGTTTTTTTTTATAATTATTTTCAATTATACCATAACGCCAAACTAGTGATTTACTTATCGGAAAATTATTAATAATGAATTTCGGAGCACGTTATAAAAGGATTCTCCTTGAAATCCAGATGTAAACACAACTCGCGAGCGCGCTGGCAGCCATGTTGTCGGTATGATAGGGGACGCGTGCGTGATAAAAAACAAGCTCCAAAAATTTTCTTGAGCGTTGCTACTATGTTTTATGTTTTCTATAATGTTACTTCTATAATCTATAATATATATAAAATGCAACGTCCCTCTGTCTGTCTGTCCGTTAGTGCGCTTATCACTGGAGAACCACTTATCCGATTTACGTACTTTTTTTTTAAAACATACATATGTTCTCTGGCCAGATTATAGGCTATATTTTATTACGATAGGTAGCATAAGGAATGAGCAGTGACGATAATAGTGAATGAAGTCGGAAAAAAATTTGCCGCTAGCGCGTTCCCTAGCAATACACAGCCTAAACCATTAAATATGGAACAATATTATGTAGCAGTCTCTGTCTGTTTGTCCGTTTGTGCGCTTATCACTGGAGAACCACTTATCCGATTTACGTGCTTTTTTTTAAAAACATGATAAACCATTAAATATGGAACAATATGATGTAGCAAAGAATATCTATAATATATATAAAATGCAATGTCTCTCTGTCTGTCTGTCTGTCCATTAGTGCGTTTATCACGCGAGAACCACTTATCCGATTTACGTGTCTTTTTTTAAATTCATACATATATTCTTTGGCCAGGTTATATAATAATAATAATCTGTATCTATAATATATATATATATATATATATATATATATATATATATATATATATATAAAATGCAACGTCTCACTGTCTGTCTGTCTATCTTTCCGTTAGTACGCTTATCCCTCGAGAACCACTTATCCGATTTACGTGATTTTTTAAATTCATACATATGTTCTCTGACCGGGTTATAGATATATATTTTATTACATCTATAATATATATAAAATGCAACGTATCTCTGTCTGTATGTCTTCTGTCTGTCCGTTAGTGCGGTTATCACTGGAGAACCACTTATCCGATTTACGTACTTTTTGTTTTGAAACATACATATGTTCTCCGGCCAGGTTATAGGTTATATTTTATTACGTTAGGTAACATGAAGAATAAGCAGTGACGATAATAGTGAATAGTTTGCCGCTAGCGCGTTCTCTTGCAATACACTGCCTAAACCACTAAATATGGAACAATATCATGTAGCAAAGGATATCTATAATATATATAAAATGCAACGTCTCTCTGTCTGTCTGTCTGTCCGTTAGTGCGCTTATCACTGGAGAACCACTTATCCGATTTACGTGTTTTTTTTGTTAAACATACATATGTTCTTTGGCCAGGCTATAGGATATATTTTATTACGTTGGATGACATAAGTGAGATAAGCAGAAATAATGGGAGATAAGCAGAGATAAGTCTAGATAATGGGAGTTATGGTGAGATAATGGGAGATAGGGAGAAATAATGGGAGATAAAGAGAAATAATGAGAGATGACCAGAGATAAGCCTAGATAATGGAAATTATGTAGAGATAATGGGAGATAAGGAGAAATAATGGGAGATAAGGGGAAATAATGGGAGATATTTTATTACGTTGGGTAACATAAGAAATAAGCAGTGACGATAGTAGTGAATCGAGTCCACGGGAGCGGAGCCGCGGGTCCGGCTAGTTGTCTATAAACGAGAAAGAAAGGATTTGTACTAAATATCCACCTCGTTATTTATTATTTTTCAAAAAGTGGTGAAAAAACTAATATATTCAGATCTTGTCTACGGAATATAGGACCCCTGCATAATTACGTCGTATTTATTTTTAAGTTATTTTAGAAAAAAACTACTGACTGAAGTTGTGTAGCCTTAAATCCTACTTGGTAGCACTCACCCTAATAGAATATTTCTTTCAGATCTATAACATAGGTATATGCTGACTTTTTATCTATTATCCTGTCGTCTTCCTCAGAGCTTATTATGAGAAGTGACTTCTTCATAACAAGCTCCGAAGAAACCGGCAGGATGATCGGGGAAACGTCAACATTATTTTTCAACTGACCCAGGAGAAATCCAGAGGAATCGTACGACTATGAATACAGATGCTGCATGCTGTTTCAAATAGGTTGCGTAACCGTTTATCGAGTGTAGTCTATTATATCTAAACTCGCAAACAGAATTAATTGAATTTAATTTACGTCGCAATTTTGAACTGTCACGTGAGTTTATGGATTTTCATTATCTCTCTCCCAGTTTGGATCGGGGGCTTGTTACGTAACTCCGATGATGACCCTAAAATCAATTAATATTGCCGCACGACGCTCGAAACATAAACTATGTTAAACATGTATGAACGACGAGTAATAATATGCCTCCAATAATATTGCCTCGTGCCACAGGCGGTGGTATAATTTTGGATTTAGATTGTAATTTATTAACAAACATTAATTGTGTATAGTATCTTCTATCTCGAATAGTTTCTAAATTTAGAAACTAGTGTAGATTTTGCGGTTCCTCACGTTTCCGGGCCCCTAAACTACGAGAAGTACAACTTCCAAGACAGTTGCATAGACAGAGATCCACTAGAGCAGTGGTACCCAACCTTGTTCGCGACCCCCTTTCCTATCCGCTATATTGGATCAATAAAACAAAAAATAAAGGGTTTGAAAAAATATATTTTAAAACTTAACAGTGATATTTCTTATAAAGTATTAATTACACAGGCCAACAAAAAAAATATTTGTAAACACTTCTTAAACCAATACATCCATAGGGAAAATTTGATACAAATTGTTGAGCTAGTGTTGGTGACAATGGAGAGCCCATGGGTGCACCTTCTATTTGTTTCGAAACGTTTTACTTTCAAATGGATATAGTCAAAACACGATCTGGCGGGCCCTAAATAAACAACACAAACAGGAAAGAAAGACATATACTACAAAAGCATTTCTCCCATATGTAAAAGGCATCACAGACAAAATAAGAAGACTTCTAGGAAAACACCAAATCGAGACCATTTACACAACCAACCAAAAAATTAAAGATATTCTACCTACACCAAAAGACATTATAGCCTTAGAAGACCAAGGCGTATATGAAATTCCGGGTCAGGACTGCGGTCTTTCATACATAGGCTAAATAAACAGGAAAATTAGTGCCAGAAGAGACGAGCACAAAAACGCCGTAAAACAAAAATCCACCACCTCTTCTCTAGCACAACATGCACACAATACCGGCCACAAAATCGATTTTGACAAAACCAGAACCCTACAAAACAGTAATAACCTATCCACTAGGGTAATTAAAGAAGCCATAGAAATAGAAAAGAGGCCCAACAACTTAAAAAATCGGGATGATAGCCAACGTTTACCGAACTCTTGGAAACATATTCTATCCCAGTACCAAGTCCAACCAAGAGAAACAATAATTCAACCATATGTTACTTCACCAACACAAACATTACAAAGAACCACAGGACCGACAACGCGCAGCCAAAGCCGAGCCTCTATTGGCCAGATCCGTCCGACCAATAGAAACACCCCCGAGTACATAAAACCGGCGCACTCAGGGCCAGTCTCGACATTCAACGCCAAGACACCGACCAGTGATCAACGCTTTGAAAAAGATGGATGAGATTCCATCGAAATGTCAGCGAAACCGTCCATCAAGGGACTTCAAGCTAACACGGGATACCCGAAAAACCATTACTACATTTCACACCCGTGAGAACATTCGTCAAAACATATATATATATATATATATATATATATATATATATATATATATATATATATATATATATATATATATATATGCTACTAACTAAACATGACCTCGATACGCGCCGGTGGTGCCATCTCTCGGACTTTGCACGGACTTTTCAAACCAGCCCCGTATATATATATATATATATATATATATATATATATATATATATACGACGCAAAAATAGAAGTCATCATGGTGGTTTTGAGGTTCCTGCCGAATTATCGGTGTTTTAAATTTGATAGCACTTCTTTTTCCATTTGACCATTACCACAGACACACAATACAGTTGTGGCACACAATATGAGGTACCCACTGCTTGTCTTGATTGCACAATGTTATTTGAAAGTGTACGTAGTTTTAACGAAATCTGAGATAAGTTTTCGATATTTTTCAAAGATATATTCTCCACAAATATGGCAAAAACAATCTGGATTGTGTAAACAACCTGTCGAAGCCATATCTGAAATTAAAAAACAATTATTCTGAGTCGGGTAGATCTTAAAAACCTGCGAACAACCGGAAATATTAAAAAACATGAGCTGTCAAAGAAAAAACTAATATCGGATTCGAAATCAGGAAACCACCATAAGCCCAAATCAGAAAAAAAAATAGAGAAAGAAATCAAAAAAATATATATTTGTTGACCAGTGTAATTTAGCCGATTTCACCACAGTCGTCAAACACTTGAGGACGACAAAAACCGGACCATCTAAAGTACTGGAACGATTCATTTGGAGAGACTTGAAAATAATGATTTATCCTCATTTAAAATACATCGTAACCTGTAGCATACGATCCCGGTGATGGAGATGAGTAATTTTACAAGTTAATAAAACCCGAATTTATTAACATCGTAGGGCTATTAAATGCTGTTACTAAAATTGTTGATTCAGTCAGTACAATTAGTTTAAACACTCCCGCTCACGTGGGTTCAAACTTAAAACATCGTAAACTCCTAAGAGCAAATTGACGCCATACTGATCTATATATAGCAATTTTCTATGTACTTTTATATTATGATCGTTTGCTCGTTAATAACAAATCTCAATCCGACTTAATATTGGGAAATTCATTTAATACTTATTTATTTTAGATTAATCTCTTCTCTGTGTACTCAGGTGTCATAAAGAAAAATACAGTCGGTCGAGTTCTTACGTATCCGCGATAATTCATTTTTGGTAGATGCAATAGCGATTGAACAAAAAAATCTGTAGAGGGATCCTTTGTCTACGACACAGTAAAAGTATCATCGCCCAATCGCCAGGGGTTTTGACCTCTCATTAAATGTGAACAGGCTGCATTTTGGTACACAAGTAGTATTTTGGATGTACGAGGCTGGTTTGAAAAGTCCGTGCAAAGTCCGAGAGATGGCACCACCGGCGCGTATCGAGGTCATGTTTAGTTAGTAGCATCTCTTGAATGAACGCACACCAAGTTTCAGCCATATTGGTCTATTTCTTTGTGTTTGGCATTCGTGTGAATCAAGGAAGTCGAGTGATTTTCAAGAAATGGACGAAAAAGAATCTCGTATGGTGATTAAACATTACTTTATGAAAGGCAAAACGCCTCAGGAGACTAAAGAGAAGCTTGATAAATATTATAGTGACTCTGCACCCTCGATTAGAACAGTTTATAAGTGGTTTCAAAATTTTCGGACTGGTCATATGGGCACAAGTGACGCTGAACGTTCTGGAGGTTACGGCTCCAGAAATCATTGATCAAATCCATGATATAGTGATGGATGACAGAAGAGTTAAGGTGCGTGAGATTGCTAGTGCTGTGGGCATCTCGACTGAACGGGTACATAATATTTTGCATAAACATTTGGACATGAGAAAGCTATCCGCAAGATGGGTGCCGCGATTGCTCACGCTTGACCAAAAACGGAATCGTGTGAAGTGTTGCAAGGATGGTTTGCAGCTGTTCCAGAAGAATCCGGAGGTCTTTAAGCGTCGTTTCGTCACTATGGATGAAACATGGATACATTACTATACTCCTGAGACCAAACAACAATCTAAACAATGGGTTACCAAGGGGGAATCTGCACCAAAAAAGGCGAAGACCGTTCCTTCGGCCGGAAAGGTTATGGCGACTGTCTTTTGGGATTCGCAAGGGATAATCCTCATCGACTATCTGGAAAAGGGTAAAAACTATTACAGGTGAATATTATTCATCGTTATTGGACCGTTTGAAAACCGAGCTGCAAGAAAAAACGCCCGCGATTGGCCCACAAGAAAGTCCTTTTCCATCACGACAACGCACCAGCACACACCTCAGCAGTTGTGGTCGCAAAATTAATGGAAATAGCATTCCAACTCGTTTCACATCCCCCCTATTCTCCAGACTTGGCTCCCTCGGACTACTATTTGTTCCCCAATTTGAAGAAATGGCTGGCGGGACAAAGATTTTATTCAAGCGAGGAGGTGATTGCAGACACTAATGGATATTTTGCAGACTTGGACAAATCCTATTATTCGGAAGGGATCAACAAACTAGAACATCGTTGGACGAAGGGTATAAGCCTAAAAGGAGACTATGTCGAAAAATAAAAAGGGTTTACCCTAAACACATAAGTAGTTTTTATTTTTGCACGGACTTTTCAAACCAGCCTCGTATCATCGCCCAATCGCCAGGGGTTTTGACCTCTCATTAAATGTTAACAGGGTGCATTTTGGTACACAAGTAGTATTTTGGATGTAGAATACGATAAAAAAAAAGTTTGCTAAAGTTTGATGAACGCTAAGCCCACAAAATCCAAAATAAAATTAAAAATTCGGATTTTCGATAATGTCTCGAAAAATAAACGAGATATCGAAAAACTAATAGCACCACGTGAAAGAGCGGGAAACTTTACAAAAAAATAGTGTATAGATTTTACCAGATTTTTTTTTATTAGCGTGAGAATTTATTTAGCACGCGAAATGGTTAGGGTAAATCCGGGATATGTGCCCAACTTTTTTTATTTTACTCATACCTCTTAACATACAAATAATACGCACATGATTTTCATATGTGCACTAACTTTGGTACTTCATTTAATCACCTCGTACTACTTTTTGTAGACTAGTCAATAAAAAAACCGTATATTTTGAGTTTAAAATAAAACTGCATAACGGGATTGATGCCTCGTATGCGGTATATATGCCCCAGACCTAATTTTTTGGAGGGGATAGATGCCCTTTGCAAGAGAATAAACATTTTGGATATATGTTTGAATCAACATTATTATTTATTAAATATATACATATATATATATATATATATATATATATATATATATATATATATATATATATATATATATATATATATATATATTCTTTTTAGCTATTTTTTTCAATTATTTAAGATGATGTTACTAGTTTACTAAACATGGACAAAAATAAACATATTAATTAAAAACACTAGGTATAGAGATCAATCATCTTAGGTACAAAAATATAATCGTCTTAAAAACTGCAAAACTATTTAGCCATTTTGGTGGCAATAATCTGCATTCGCCCCACATTTGTTGCAATAATTGCGATATAATGTGCATGTTTCGTGGAGCCACTTGTGGCACATAACACAACGGATCCAATCTACTTTGGATTTGGTGTTACTATAATAGTCAAGACATTCCACGCAATGATCCTCATCTAGATTCTTATCATCTACTCCATCATTTTCATCATTAGAACTATATATTAAAGCAGGCTTTACCTTTTTGAATGTTTCTTTGGTTTTGGAATAAGTTTTGTCGTGTTTTTGTTTCTTTGTCTTTTGTTTTTTTATTTCTTCAACTTCAAAACTACTGTTCTCATTCTCTTTATTATCGTCTTCACTAGAACTGTAAAATTTCATAGCTGTTCGCTTCCTCAGTTTTCTTTAAATTTTATCTTTATCTTTTCTTTGTTTTTCAATGCTATTCTTTTGGTTGTTTTCTTTTTCATTTTTATCACTTTCAATACTATCCTCAGTAATATCTGTATCGCTTGACTTATAATCACTTGAATTATTTCTTTTTTGCTTCTTAGCTTTAGTTCTTTTTCAAATCAACTTTTTCTTTAACTTTTTACTGATCTTTTTTGCTTCTTTTCACTGGTATGCCTTGTTCTAGCTTATGAATATGTGTGACCAGCCGACGTTCATTTTCGAATCCAAGAGTTGGATGTTTTCCTAAAAAAATGGTAGGTATTAGTTAAGCAAAATAAAAAAAAAAATTACTACCTGCCCATAATTATACGAGGTAGGTAAGTATTCTCAATCCGAAGCAATATTATTATAAATGCACACGTGCAATCATAAAAGTAGGTACCTACCTAATGGTATTATTTTCTTATTTTGTGTAGCAAACCGCCGACGTAACGTCCTAGATGGTATTCCGTGTCTTTTTGCTATATCATTGACGCTAAGTCGTTTATCTTGCATTTCTGCTATTGCTGCAGCCAATGTGTCCTCGGTCCAAGTAATGACACGCGGTTGGACGCCGGCTTTACGCTTGTGTTTACGGGGCATTTCCAATCTGAATCATATAACATACACTTAAGTACGGCAAGGGATTGATGCCCTTAAAGCCAGCATGCATTAAGGTGAAGTAGGGATAGACGCTCTTAGGGACGACTATCCCAAAACATATCGGGGCATATATCCCTTTTCACAGGAATAGATACCTTCGAAAAAAAAATGGTAAATACGTTTATTTTATCCTAAAAATGTAATTAATAATAATCTACATACCCTACTCCTTATTCAGAAGTAAAAATAAAATAAACTTACATGTTAACTCCAAAATTATAAGGGGCTGAAAATCATCCACAAAGTAAAATCTCGACTGTTTGGCTCGTCACTGTCATTAGCGCTCCTACGCACAACCGCACGCACCAACGCTTTGTGGCAGATTGAAGTGAGGGAGGGGCACGTTCGTATTATAAGGCATTCTTTTGTTTACGCGTCTTACATTTCACACAAATGTAATGAGGTGTCTATCCCGCTGGAGCATATATCCCGGACTTACCCTAATTTGAAAGTCTACGCGTACCGCTAGACGGTTAGTCGATATTACTTACTTTTCAGAGTGTAAAAAGACAATTAAAAGATAACTTTTTAAAGAGAGATTTTCAGCTTTCCGATGATACTAATAGTTTTTATTTTTATTGCTTTATAATTTGTAAAACTTAAAACGAAATTTTTGTTTACATGATTTTAACGGGCATACAGTAAATTACAGATGTTTAATAAAATATAATTTTGAAAAAAAAATCCTTGTGCATATATCATTATTATAACTTAAGTTTCAATATAAGAATAATTAACAATACCCACAGTATCTGTGGTATTAAGTCTTAAAATATATAAATTTGCCTGCTGTAGTGCGTCGCCGCACAGTGGGACGAAGCCCCACTGTGCCACTCAAATTATCGTACAGGTCTTAATTTTGAAGTAATCGGAAAGATTTTTTTTTTAACTAGATTTTAGATTTTTTCCACAGTTTTCCGGAATTTTCAGAAGAAATATTAATTTTTATGAAAAAAAAAACGGCGTTTTTCGCCGAAAAATCACTCTATAAATCGTAATTTTCACTTAATCATGACACATTTTTTTTTTTGAATATTCGTCTTTCTATTGCCAATCGATTGGTCGGGCTGGATTTTTGATTTTCCCCCGTGTTTTTCAAAAATCTGAGAAACAGTTTGTATTTCCATGGAAGTGCGGGTTTTCCGCAAATAGCTATTCATAGATGATTTTCCTTCCATATTCAGGAAACAATTTTTAAAAATTCCCGAACTTCCCGGTGGTAATGAGCAGCAGCTCCGTCTTGTTGAATCCACATTTGTTCCCTTTCGAAGTTATCAACTTCTTCAAGAAGCTGGGGTAATTCGTTTTGCAAAAAATTTATATATCTAGGCCCGTTAAGCGATTCGCGGAAAAAAATAAGGACCAATAATTCGAAAATTTAATATTCCACACCATAATTAAGCGACCAATGGTTTTGGTTTTGAACTTCCCGGACCTAAAATGGATTAACTGTTGAATAATAATGCATGTTATGGCTGTTAACTGCTCCATTACTGCGAAAAGTAACTTCATCAGAAAACATTATTTTGGATAAAGCATTTGGATCGGCCTCTATCGCTCCATTCATGGTGGTACAAAAGTTTACTCGTCGTTCAAAATCATGGTCTTGAAGTTCTTGATGTAGTTCCATATTATATTTTCTCGTGGTGCGTTTAGCCGTAGATTAGGATGTGTGAGATAAGTCAGCTAGTTGACGGCTGCTGACCTGGGGATTATCTTCAACATGAAGTAAAATCTCCATTTCTTTTTCCTCATTGGTAGCATTCTGGTTTACTACTTTCCATTTGGTATACTCAACGCTACCACTACCATCAAACCGTTCCATTAAGCACTGAAAAGATTTTCTAGATGGTATACATCTATTAGGGTACTACTTCGTTCCGTAAAGCCTTATTGCCAAAAGACAATTTTTTCCCGCCTTGCCCAGTAAATAAACCATATCAATTAATTCATTTTTAGGAAAATCCATAACTATTACCTTTATTCATCACTTACTACAACAAATTAAACTGTTATTACTTGCTTAATAGACATGTCAAAATTTGACAATGCCTACATTTTTGTTTTGTCTTGGCAACTAATGAAGAAATGCTGTCCTAGAATGAATCCGCTAACCATTGCAAACATCTCCATCCCCTCAGCAGACCAACTAAAAATCCCAGGCCTAATATTCGATTATAGACTCACCTGGAAACCTCACATACAATCCCTTAAAACCAAATCTTTCTCTGACATCAATCTCATTCGAATTCTCTCTGGCGCGACCTGGGGCGCAGACTTTCATTCCCTCTCTCATCTATACAAGTCTCTTATCCTTTCCAGAATCAACTACGGCAACTTCATCTATGACTCCGCAAGCCCTCATGTCAAGAAACCTCTTGAAACTATACAAAATTGCTGTCTCCGACTGGCCACAGGCGCATTCCAAACCACCCCAATCACTAGCTTACAGTACATCGCATCCACTCAGTCACTCCAACTATCTCGCCAACTCTCACTGTTAAAATTTTACTCAACTTCCCTACATCGACCTCATACCAGATCCTCACTCAACCTGGTCAATGTCCACAGACCAAACATTACATTCCCCACTGATTCTATTCCCACAGAATCAACAAATTACTCATCCAGCACAATATCTCCCCCCCTCATTACAACTACCCCCTCCAAACCACCTTTCCTCCCTCGCTCTCCCCCTCTCCCCAACATTGACCTAACTTTGCACTCCTATAAAAAATCAGAACATTCAAACATATTCTTTAACAAGCTCTTTCTTGACAGACTATCTATCCCAATCATTTACTTTTCTTCACAGATGGATCAAAGACGGAAAAGGGAGTTGGGTCTGCCTTCTTTTTTGATAATATCGTCCAAATGTTTAAATTACCTAAATATATCTCTATTTTCTCCGCAGAATCGTTGGCAACAAAGGAGGCTATCAGATACTCCCTCCAAGCAAACATCCAACAACCAACTCTCATAATTTCTGATTTCCTAAGCGCTCTCAAAGCCATCAATTCTAGAAATCTCAATTTCAACTATATCAGGCAAATTCTGGATCTGATGTACACGGCCACCTTGAAAAAACGTACCATATCCTTGCTTTGGTTGCCCAGTCACATAGGCAACCCTCATAACGACAGAGCGGATTATCTTGCTAAACTTGCCATAGAAAGGGGAAGTACGAACATTCTCACTGCTTATTCCTTATGTTACCCAACGTAATAAAATATCTCCCAATATTTCCCCTTATCTCCCAATATTTCGGCTTATCTCCCATTATCTCTACATAATTTCCATTATCTAGGCTTATCTCTGCTCAGCTCCCATTATTTCTCCTTATCTCCCATTATTTCTCCTTATCTCCCATTATCTCACCTTATTTCCCATTATCTAGGCTTATCTCGACTTATCTCGCAATATTTCTCCTTATCTCCCATTATGTCTCCTTATCTCGCATTATCTCACCATAACTCCCATTATCTAGACTTATCTCTGCTTATATCCCATTATTTCTCCTTATCTCCCATTATTTACACTTATTTCCCATTATTTCACCTTATCTCCCATTATCGAGGCTTATCTCGAATTATCTCCCATTATTTCTCCTTATCTCCCATTATCTCACCTTATCTCCCATTATCTAGGCTTATATCGAACTATATAGAACATATGTATAAATTTATAAAAACACGTAAATCGGATAAGTGGTTCTCGAGTGATAAGCGTAGTAACGGACAGACAGACAGAGAGACATTACATTTTATATATTATATTCTTTGCTACATGATATTGTTCCATATTTAATGCTTTAGGCAGTGTATTGCAAGAGAACGTGCTAGCGGCAAACTTTTCTCCGACTTGATTCACTATTATCGTTACTGCTTATTCCTTATGTCACCTAATGTAATAAAATATATCCTATAACCTGGCCAGATACATACGTATGTTTAAAAAAAAAACACGTAAATCGGATAAGTGGTTCTCCAGTGATAAGAGCACTAACGGACAGACAGACAGACACACAGAGATACGTTGCATTTTATATACATTATAGATGTAATAAAATATATATATATATATATATATATATATATATATATATATATATATATAACCTGGTCAGAGAACATATGTATGAATTTAAAAAATCACGTAAATCGGATAAGTGGTTCTCGAGGGATAAGTGCACTAACGGACAGACAGACAGACAGAGAGACGTTGCATTTAATATATATTATAGATATAGATTATTATTATTATTATTATATAACCTGGCCCAAGAATATATGTATGAATTTAAAAAAAGGACAGGTAAATCGGATAAGTGGTTCTCGCATGATAAACGCACTAATGGACAGACAGACAGACAGAGAGACATTGCATTATATATATATATATATATATATATATATATATAATATATATATATATATATATATATAT
The DNA here is from genome assembly GCA_019049505.1 of Pachyrhynchus sulphureomaculatus. Classification (NCBI taxonomy): domain Eukaryota; kingdom Metazoa; phylum Arthropoda; class Insecta; order Coleoptera; family Curculionidae; genus Pachyrhynchus; species Pachyrhynchus sulphureomaculatus. The sequence continues at coordinate 133,797,289 of CM032448.1, read as the reverse complement.
ATATATATACATATATATATCTATATATATATATATATATATATATATATATATATATATATATTATAGATTATAGATTATAGATTATAGATATTCTCTGCTACATAATATTGTTCCATATTTAAAGGTTTAGGCTGTGTATTGCAAAGGAACGCCCTAGCGGCAAACTTTTTTTCCGACTTCATTCACTATTTTACGTCACTGCTCATTCCTTATGCTACCTATCGTAATAAAATATAGCCTATAACCTTGCCAGAGAACATATGTATGTTTTAAAAAAAAAAGTACGTAAATCGGATAAGTGGTTCTCCAGTGATAAGGGCATTAACGGACAGACAGACAGACTGACAGACAGAGAGACATTGCATTTTATATATATTATAGATGTAAAGCAGAAATAGATAACACACAATTCAGATTCCGAAAAGGCAGGGTACACAGAAAGCTTTATTCTCATTAAATGTACTAGTACAGCGTTGTAAAGATATGAATGTAGATGTATATGCATGTTTTATAGATTACAATAAAGCTCTCGACTGTGCGATGCACGAAAAATTAATAAAAATTCTAGAAACAACAAATATAGACAAACGAGATCTAAATATTATTAAAAATCTGTACTGGAATCAATCAGTAGAAGTTAAAATTGGGCTGGAAAAGTCCGAAAGCATAAAAATAACCTAAGCTGTAAGGCAGGGATGCATTCTCTCACCACTCTTATTCAATCTTTATTCTGATTCTGTGTTTAATGAGGCCATCTATGAATCCATTGAAGAAATAACGGTTAATGGAAGTACACTGAACAACGTACGGTATGCTGGTGATATTGATCTGTTAGCAAATAATATCAAAGATCTCCAGCAACTGACCAGTCGTGGCGTAACAACTAGCCAAAATTTGGATTAACTATGAATATAAAAAAACCAAGTGGATGGTAATAACAGAAAAATCTACCATTGAATATAAAATAAAGGGCAATGAATCCATCAGAAGACGACAGAGTTCTTTGCTGAAGGACATGAGAAGGTGGTTTGGATGTGCTTCGAGTGATATTTTTCTAGCAGCAGTTGATAAAGTTCGTTTAGCTGTATGTCCACATTTCTCATTCGAATGCTCTCTGGCGCGACCTGGGGCGCAGACTTTCATTCTCTCTCATCTATACAAGTCTCTTATCCTTTCCAGAATCAACTACGGCAACTTCATCTATGACTCCGCAAGCCCTCATGTCAAGAAACCTCTTGAAACTATACAAAATTTCTGTCTCCAACTGGCCACAGGCGCATTCCGAACCACCCCAATCACTATCTTACAGTGCATCGCATCCACTCAGTCACTCCAACTATCTCGCCAACTCTCACTGTTAAAATTTTACTCAACTTCCCTACATCGACCTCATACCAGATCCTCAATCAACCTGGTCAATGTCCACAAACCAAACATTACATTCCCCACATTACATTCCCCACTGATTCTATTCCCCAGAGAATCAACAAATTACTTATCCAGCACAATATCTCCCCCCCTCATTACAACTACCCCCTCCAAACCACCTTTCCTCCCTGGCTCTCCCCTCTCCCCAACATTGACCTAACTTTGCACTCCTATAAAAAATCAGAACATTCAAACATATTCTTTAACAAGCTCTTTCTTAACAGACTATCCAATATCTATCCCAATCATTTACTTTTCTTCACAGATGGATCAAAGACGGAAAAGGGAGTTGGGGCTGCCTTCTTTTTTGATAATATCGTCCAAATGTTTTAAATTACCTAAACACATCTGTATTTTCTCCGCAGAATTGTTGGCAATAAAAGAGGCTATCAGATACTCCCTCCAAGCAAACATACAACAACCAACTCTCATAATTTCTAATTCCCTAAGCGCTCTCAAAGCCATCAATTCTAGAAATCTCAATTTCAACTATATCAGGCAAATTCTGGATCTGATGTACACGGCCACCTTGAAAAAACGTACCATATCCTTGCTTTGGTTGCCTAGTCACATAGGCAACCCTCATAACGACAGAGCGGATTATTTTGCTAAACTTGCCATAGAAAGGGGCAGTATGAACATGGGAGAGAATCACTACTCTGACTTTAACATCTTCATAAAACACCTACACAGCTCTCTCTTCCAACTCAAATGGGACTTGGAAGATCCCAACAACAAATTATGGTCTATCAAAACCAATGTATTTCCTCCCCTTAACTCCACAGAATTGAACCGAAGACATAATGTAATAATGAGAAGACTGGCATTGGGACACATCTACTCCACGCATGTACATCTATTAAAGAGAGATCCCCCTCCACTCTGTCCTAAATGTGACTCCCCCTTATCAGTGTTACATCTAATCGAATCCATTCAACATCAAAACTTGAGAGACACCCACGGCATCCCATCCAACATCACCATCCTCATAAAATCTTTTGTCCCACTTAAAGAAAACGTAACCAATTACTTAAAAGAATTCAACTTCATAGTCTAACCTATTTATACCAAACTATGTATAGACAAGGCGAAATCGGCGCCATCGTTGGAAAAAATTTTCTAATTGAATTTTTTTTCATAACCTTCTCCAGGAGATGCCCCTGAAAGAGGATCAACATGTTGCCGGGCGGTAACCTGGTCCGAATTTGTTTAAAAAAACAAATTTTTTTAAAACAAAGTCCAAAAATTGAAATTTTCGCCCCGGAACAAGTTTTTTTAGGTAAATTGGACCATTTTGAACAAAAAATGTCTCTTGTGAATTTTCTCTAAAATGCGCCGTTTTCGAGATATCGGCGATTTTAGGTGCGAGAAAACGCGAAAATGGCCACTTTCACCTCCCAATATCGGGGTCAAAAATTAAAATTTTCAATGTTGCCAAGTGTCCAAATTAAAGTTTGAGATCTCCTCTACAAATTACCGTAGGAAATATTGCAATATCTTCATTTTTAAATATTGTTTTTTAACAGTTAACAAATTGCGTTCGAGCGCCCGCGGCTGCATCGAAACTGTATACATAGATATATACGCAACGCCCGTACGTAGGCGCACGGAACTGTATACGCACTGCGATGCTCTATAAAGCTTTGTTTCTTGATTTCTTATTAAAATTAATATATTTGAAAAGTATGTAAAAAATATTTATTTATTAAAGAGTAATTGTTATATCAAATTTAATTATTATAACAAATGAATATAAATAAAAATTCAATATTCGATTAGGATGGTAGAAGAATTAAAACAATTTTATGAAATATAACTTATATATATTTAATAGAATTTTCGCAAATATTTAAATTACACCCACACATGAGTATACAACTTACGTTGTTGCTTTTGCAATTACATGCATTAGTTTTACAATTTTTTGTACATTTACATTGCCTAATTAACGAATCTGGTATCGAATTTTTTAACATGAATTTGGGTAACAATTCACCTGTTTCTATAGTGTAACCAAATTCTGTTGCATCTAAATGTCGATACCGAGAATACAATGACATTTTCCATATGTACGTTTGTAGTGAAGCTCGTGAAATGTGCAATTTTAAAGCATCGGATGTACATGGAATTTTTCCAAAATTAATACCCATCCCACAAGAACGTTCTAAAATTATTTGTCTAGCATTATCTGCTGTTTCTCCAGCTTTATTCAAAATTTTCAAATACAATTTTTCTAATGCATTGAATTCCATGGCATTTAATTGTAAGCCAGTACCAAGTGGGGTTAATGCATTTTGAGTATCTAAATCAAAGACTAAATCTAAAGCTTTATTTTTAGTACCTACTTTACTAGTAGTATCACAGCCTGTAAACGCATGTAAAGCAGGCAAAACTTGACAAACTTGACTAGTTAAATATTCAGCAGCTACATTACAAGACAATAATCTTGGCTTCTGACCAACTACTTTAAAATACAATCCTGTACAACCAATTAATTTGAAAAAGCTCCAATAATGAATTGCTAATATAAAAACGTCGGTATCAACGGAATGAATTATTATTTCAGAATTATAAGGTAACATATATCGAGCATGACAAAATATCCTTGTATCAGCCTCTAAGTGATTGTTTTCTAACTCAATAATTTCATGTATATTATTTCCCTGTATACAATAGCACTTTTCAATGTTATAGAATCCACCTGATATTATTAATTGTTGAGTGTGACTTGTACTTATGTCATCTTTCCGACGATTAGCTGCTTGTTGAATTTTTTGAAATGATTCAAAATTTGGTTGTTGTACAACATCATCACACTTACCACAGAAAATGCACTTATGATCACATTTAATTCGTTTAATAGAAAAAGACATAATTACACATGTACATACTTGTAAGGGCGGAAAAGAAATGAATAAACTATTAAAGTGTCCGACTCTTATTTAAGCAATAGCATGTTTGAACTTTTGCATGATGCTTCACGTTACAGCGAGTTGCAGCGCGTATACAGTTCCGCGCGCCTACGTACGGGCGTTGCGTATATATCTATGTATACAGTTTCGATGCGGCCGCGGGCGCTCGAACGCAATTTGTTAACTGTTAAAAAACAATGTTTAAAAAATAAAGATATTGCAATATTTCCTACGGTAATTTGTAGAAGAGATCTCAAACTTTAATTTGGACACTTGGCAACATTGAAAATTTTAATTTTTGACCCCAATATTGGGAGGTGAAAGTGGCCATTTTCGCGTTTTCTCGCACCTAAAATCGCCGATATCTCGAAAACGGCGCATTTTAGAGAAAATTCACAAGAGACATTTTTTGTTCAAAATGGTCCAATTTACCTAAAAAACTTGTTACGGGGCGAAGAAAATTTCAATTTTTGGACTTTGTTTAAAAAAAATTTGTTTAAACAAATTCGGACCAGGTTACCGCCCGGCAACATGTTGATCCTCTTTCAGGGGCATCTCCTGGAGAAGGTTATGAAAAAAAATTCAATTAGAAAATTTTTTCCAACGATGGCGCCGATTTCGCCTTGTCTAGTAGCTCTAGTGGGCGCTAAATGATCTTAGCTGTCGATGCGCCCTGCCCAACAGAAACAAACACACAAAAAACATTTCTCCTGAAGGCATATATTGTTTAAATCAATTACTTACCTACAAATAAGGGTGCTCAAACACCGCCCTGAGGTACATCAATATTGAAAAGTACAGATTTTATTTTAAGTACACTCGCAGAGATTCTTCGCATTCCCCCATTTCGCGGTAAAGTTTTGTCGTCAAATTAAATGGGATCAAATGGGGAGAATCTCTATTTTGCACTCCACTTCCGGCGCCAATCAAAATACCAACGTTGACCTACAGCAACACGAAATCTAAATTTGGCGGATCGGCCTGTGTTTTCGTGGGTATTTTTAGAGGATCGCAGTTAATATATGTTTTTTCATATATTATTATTATCTCCAATTCAAATACCATGCGTTGCTATTTGGATATTCTCCAAACTTACTGGAATTTCTATTTGGAAAAACAATATGTGCGTTTTAGATATAATTATATCGACATAAATACTAACTGATGTTTTTAAATATCAATGTGATTGATCTCTTGTTTCTATAAATATTAGTTATTAAATGACAGAGCTCAAAAACAACTTTAAATTTAATTTATACAAGCTGTTTTAAGTGTTTTTAAAACAAAAATTTGCGTTGGCCACGTTGAATCACGGAAAAGATAGTCATAAACCCTCCTCAAAACAACCTACCCTCTACGAGAGATGTCCGACAAAAGGTGAATCTAATATAGAATCACCATCTATCTAAATGCACTTCCTACACTTAACTTTTCGATCTCTTTAAAAAACTAACTTGGTGGAAGGCCTGCAAAATGTTTTGGCTTCTTCATCGGTGAAGAAGTTGACGAGAATAGATACAGGAAGCTTTAGAAGACTCCTTCACGTACCGTCATGGCCTCGGAGGTGATGTCGTTAATTTTAACTTGCACAATCCTATCGGAAAGGAAGGAGTGGACCAGTTTGGTGATGTTGGAATCGTAGCCATGACGAATGAGTTTGATAATAAAACCTTCGTGCCATATTCCGTCTAAAGCCTTGGAAACATCTAAGAAGACAGCTCTAACGTGGTGGTGTCTGTTGAAATGGTTAGTGATGTACTGGACAAGCATGAAGATTTTCTCGAAAAAAACCATGATAGATTCATCAATAAAGATTGATTCTTAGATTTGAGCCTACTGAAACGGTTTGTAATGTACTGGACCGGTTGGAAATATGGAGGATGTTGCTTCTTTCCGTTGAAATCCGAATTATTCGTTGGGGATGACCGGTAGATGGGTGATTTTTAACTCTGTTGATCTTAAGGATAATTTTTTCGTTACTAACCTCGTTGGATCAAGTACCAGGCTACTCAAGTACTATAATCTCGGCTCCTTGCAGAAGGTGGAGAAGTAGTAAACTCTTACGAAGTTATTTATGATATTCGTTTTTTTGTGACTTATTTCTTTCGCAGATTCCTTAGGCCTTTGACGCTGATTTTATCGTAGTCAGGGGTTTGACGGGTTGAGTCGGCATCGGTAACTTAGTAGAGTAAAAAGGGTAATCCCCTATCGAGGCGGGAAGGTTAACGATAAAAAAAAAAAGCAAGATTTGATGGTGCCGCTAACTGCTACAGGGCTGGCGAAGAGGATGCTGAGAGGGGGTTGGATGCTGCTAAAAGTACGAGTGGGGGTGGATACTCTTTTATCCCAGGCTGGGTTGAGGTGGACAACGAGGCTGAGTTATAATTGCCCTTTTTTAACATTTCAACTAGGAAGCCAGCTTTTCCGGAGGAGTTGTGGTGATTGTTTCGGCATGGCTTATGGTTGGAATGTCTCGAGGCTCGTCGTCGGATAGTGCTCTGGTCATTCTCTACCGGGAGCGGGCCTCAAGTTTGGAGTTCTAGTGATCAAGTGGAGTTGTAGTGATCGTGTATGGCTTTCCATATACGTTATGTGGCCTAGTTAGCAAACCTCTTGAGGTGTGGGTCTTCTGTTCTGATTGCTCTTCACAATATCCAGCTTTTCTCCCGGATCTGGTCATTCAATCCGGTCGGTAGTTTGCTATGGATGGGATCTGGTGATAGTTGGTTCTAATAGGGTTATTTAGATGATGCGGCTAAGTTTGTTGACTGCTGCATCCAGGTCGCTGGTAGAATGAATCCTGGGCATGGAGGCGGTGTTGTCAATTCATCGTAATTCTATTCCGGGAAGATGAAGGTGATGATGTTTGCCGTTCTACCGAACACTGCGTATTTTAAATTTTGAAAATCTGACAACACTTACAATCAACCAAAGGGTAACTCATCGTTTCCAGTTGCCTTTTTTTGAATCCATTGTTAATCTTGGTCGCGTTTAGATGTAAGCAAGCGGAGTTCGAGTTCGAGAACATTAGATTTTTCTGTAAAGTTCGTTTTGGGACGGACAAACCTCATCACAGGAATTCTGTTTTTACATTCTAAAATACGCAACTATAAAAAAAAAAAACCGATTAGAATGTAAATCGTATAACAATAACACAATTTCATTAAAAATAATAAACGCCGTCCCACTATTTCACGAAAACTAACATAACAAGAACACCACAAAAATAAATCAACTAAAGAATTTCTTTTTGAGTAACAAAGTCCGCAGAAATTATTTTTCTAAAAACTACCAATTATTCCTGCAACCTCCCACAATATCCCGATTCCTGACGACGTCGGGAAATCGCCCCAAATACACTCCTGCATCAATCCGAACCATATGACTGCCGAATATCGATCCGCAACAATATCCTGCGAAGCTTTTTTCCACAGTAACCGACTAAACTTTCCTGCTTTCACAACTTGGAATACTGCTATCGTACAATTGATAGAGCATCACTCTTGTTTACAATCAATTTTCGTGAGTTTTTTGAGTGAAACGTGGGTTTTTTTAAGAAATAAGTGGAGTTTTCTGAGGGAAAACGTTCCTTTTCTGATATATTTTGGATTAATTTTCGTTTACTTCGTGATTTTCTAACACTCATAACCGTTTTTGAAAATACCTTTGGCCTACAGAGCCATTTCGTTAACTTTTGGAGCAACAACCTCAAAAATGCATACCAATTAACCTCAGAAACGCTTGAATTTCAGTAAAAACATCCGAATATCTAGTAAAATACCGAAATTCTACCTCTAACAAGATAAGTAGCCTCCAAATAGAGCCATGGGGTGCTTCTGGAACACTCTCTCCTTGATCTATTGACTACCACAGCCCCACAACTTCATAAGAGCATGAGAAAGAGTGCTTTAAGCACTAAGAGCAACAAAGTCTATAATCCAAACACTCTAGAGGTAACAGGTGATAAAATAAAACTTCAAGAACCTCAAAAATCTATAAATAATAAGAAGATCTTTACCAAAAAAACATTAAAAATAGCTTCTTCTGGGGAACAAGAGGATACACTTTCATACACAAATCAAAAACCGTGCCAATTACCCTTAAACCCTCCTCAAAAGAAACCTCCAACCAAGTATACTTATAAAAATTTCCTCAAAACATCCGTAACCGATTATACAAATACGGAAGTTTCAAATAAAGTTTTGAGGGCAGATTAGAGAAACCTCAAAAGTCGAGGATTTTGAGAGGATTCTTCAAAGCTTGTGTGGTTCAAATCGTTATATAAAAAAGACTAAGAGGGATACAATTTTGGAGACCTTTGGGAGTGAGAATATTTATGAGGAGTTTTTTGGACAGCATTTTGAGTATTTGCGGAGCATTGTGAGGCAGGCCAAGGAAGAACAGCCAACTCCTAAAAATTAGCCTCTTTTGTAGAGACTGGACGTTTTTTGAGGTAGTTTTCTTTTTTAAACAGAAGTATTTGAAGACTGCCAAAATTTTTAGGGGAGTAGATTAGATACCTGTGACGAATTTTACAAAGAATTTTTAGGGGATTTTTTTAGATTTGCAATTTTTTGGCTATTATACAGTGAAATTAGCAATATTTTTGGAATTTTTTAGACAAATAAGACCTATTTAATTTGGATATTATGGCATCTCACTCAAGTAAATACTAGAATAAGTGCTTTATTGTGTTGTAAAGGAAATGGAGGGAATCTACGCCGAAAACAACTAACGATACGTATCCGAATTATACTCTCTTACGCAGCTTGCACTTTACCGAAATTCTGTGATATATACAGGGTCTTTTTTTCGAAATTCTCGGCTCTTAGCACCTTTAGTTATATCTACAGCCAAAACCGAAAAGGCAATTTTGGTGCTTACAGTGAAAAATTTCTACAATTGAACTGTAAAATTCCAAAAACAGGCGAGTTTAATTAGCTCCGGTATAGACTATTTTCGAAAAACAAAACAACAAACAGAAACGATAAATCGCAGTAGACGTAGACCTTCACATACGCTAAAAACAGTTGCATAGTTGAAGACAAGTGAAAAGCGCGCTCCACGTCGGGACTGTCAGAGGTCAAAAACACTTTATTTGAAAATAGGCGGCCGTGCCGAGAACAAGCGAGAAATATTAGCCTCCTAACAAAAGTTAAAAACAAATTATTCTTGTGATATAAACACAGTTAATAGTATTGTTTCTGAGGTGAAACAATTGAAGTGCAGTTAAAATCAAAGGTGGTTTTGACTGTAAATCTTCGAGACGATTGAATTTAAGTAAAACAAGTGAAGTGATTTGCTAAAAAAATCGCCAATTCCGTGTAACAAAACCGACAGCAGTAAAACTACATTGTTTTTCCCGGATTTCCTCAAAATTTCGACCAAAACGGCTCCGAACCAGCCCAGGATGGAGTGCCGTGCGCCTCCATCGATGCCAGCGGCCCCTCCGCAAATCAAATCGAGGGATTTAGATCGGAAGGTTCTGAGGGAAACCTTATACTCAGAAATCTTCCAGAGACATAGAAGATCGATATTCGCCCTCGGATCGTTCCTGAGGATGCTTAAAACGAAGAAATCCAACTATAACGTCATAAAACAGGATGGAGAGTCTGAAACGGAATAGCATTTATTTATTTGGTAAGGGTGTGAGTGAGGGAATGGGTGTGTGGGTATAATTAGCGAGTGGTTTTTTAGTATGTAGATTGTTTAGGATACGAAACACATTAATTTTAAAAAGAAATGAGTGATTTTGAATTTTGAGGATTTATTTTAATAAGTGCGTGCTTTTTGACGACTTTTTTTTTAATGCTTGTTTTTTTCTAACGAGTAGTTTTATACAAATGACGTAGGGATATTTTTTTGAAGTGTTTCTATTGGTTGAAAGGCAAAATGTATAATAAAGAGTGGACACATTTTTCAACCATTATAAATTATATATATATATATATATATATATATATATATATATATATATATATATATATATATATATATACAGGGTTACAGGGAAAGTCGTCCTAGATAATTAAGGACGTTATAGTTTAGGTCGTTTCTGACCGATTTGATTCTATGACATGATGTCCTAAACTTAACCGTTTTCGAGATATTGAAGTTTAAAGAGTTTCTAAAAAAAACATGTTTTTTTTTTGCTTTTATATCGATTTTTTTTTATTAGAGGTTCTCGAGTGCGATTTTTTTGGTTATTTTTAGTTAGTCTGTATGTCAAGTATCAAAAATCATCAAAAAAATTTGAACTAGTTACTAACAGTTTCAAATGGCGGCTTGTTAATGTTTCTAAATTACGAATTTTTACCAAGTGTTTCCTACTTTAAATCAATAAAAAGAAAAAAAAATGTATGGAAGTTATTCTGCAAATTATTTTAAAAACTTTTACGTATTTTTAGCTATCAAAAAAGGTATAATACTAGGAGTTTAATAGAAAAACTGTACACAGAATGACACCTAAAGCGGGCTCGGGTAGCAAAAGGTAAAATTTTTAGTTCTAGGTGAAAATACGAAAAATACACAAATAAAACAAAAAACCTTGCAATTAAATATTTTTTATTAATTATAATTCATGTTCTATATGGTCGCCCCTATTTCTAACACAAATTCCCATTCTTTTTCTTAAATTACTTTTCACAACGCTGGTTGTGAGGTGCCGTCTCATTTTGTCAGCCGCATCAATTATTTTTTGTCTTAGGACATCCACGTTTTCGATAGGAGTCATCTGGTCGTATACGAGACTTTTCATGTGACCCCACACATAAAAATCCATCGGTGTTAGGTCTGGGCTTCTCGCCGGCCAAGGTATGGGTCCGCCTCTTCCAATCCATTTGTTGGGATAATTGTCATTGAGCCATGCACGAACACTTCCTCTGTAGTGAGCTGGGCAGCCATCGTGTTGAAAGTACATGTTTTGTCTCAAACCAATAGGTAGGTCTTCCATCAAATTAGATAAATCGTTCCGTAAAAAATTGTCGTATTCCTCGCCATTCAAATTATCTGGCAGGAAGAATGGCCCAACCAAATAATTTGAAATTATACCCATCCACACATTTAAGCTGAATCTTGTTTGTGATCCTTTCGTTCTTTTTTTGTTTGGGTTGCCTTCCTCTTTAGAAGCCCAATAGTGGACATTGTAGTAGTTTGTAAGACCGTCTTTGTCAAATTTCGACTCGTCAGTCCATAGTATTTTCTTAAAAAAAGATGCATCTGCAGAATTCTAATCGTCGCAACGGATGAAACACAGATATTTTTGAAAAGCACGGTATAGCACATCTACCACGGACGAATCGCATGAGCAGACTAAAAATCATTCAATAATGTTTAGTGAACAGAAAATGTCACTCGCACAGAGAGTACCCCGACAGGAAAAAATGCTTACCCAACCCTTTTTATTGTTTGAAGGTGCAGGTAGTAAACCGGTAATTGGTAGTATCTAAATTCTATTATTATGTTACTCTACATTTGGGCCTATTGAAATCTCAATTTCCTAAAATTTTCAATAGATCCCGTAGATATTATACCGTTTTAGATAGCCAAAAAGACGTAAAAGTTTTTAAAATAATTTGCAGAATAACTTCCATACATTTTTTTTTCTCTTTATTGACTTAAAGTAGGAAACACTTGGTAAAAATTTGTAATTTAGAAACATTAACAAGCCGCCATTTGAAACTGTCAAATTTTTTTGATGATTTTTGACACTTGACATACAGACTAACTAAAAATAACCAAAAAATCGCACTCGAGAACCTCTAATAAAAAAAAATCGATATAAAAGCAAAAAAACATGTTTTTTTTTAGAAAATCTTTAAACTTCAATATCTCGAAAACGGTTAAGTTTAGGACATTATGTCATAGAGTCAAATCGATCAGAAACGACCTAAACTATAACGTCCTTAATTATCTAGGACGACTTTCCCTGTAACCCTGTATATATATATATATATATATATATATATATATATATATATATATATATATATATATATATATATATATATATATATATATATATATAGACAATAGACAATAGACAATTTATTCATATTTGCAGCTACAAAAGTTGTCGATAAGACATGTCATCAAAGGGATGTATGATCCCATCTTAGGTAATATCAAAAATAATATATAGAAAAAAAAAATCTTACTATTAAACACATTAATACACAGTAAATACAAGATATAACAAAAAACATGACATACATATTTATAACAAACAAAATGCATACTGAAGATGCTTTAATTGAGTAAGGATGTTATAAAGAATAACATTCACACTCTGCCCAGCAGATAACTTTCAAATTCAGTTACAGAATAAAAAGTTTTACTTAATAGCAAAGTTTTTATTTGTTTTTTAAAACGTGCCATAGATTCAGTCCTTTTTACATATTCCGGCAGTAAGTTAAACAATCTGCAACCTAAGTAATGACTAGTTTTTTTTAATATATTCATGACTGTGTTTTTCAATATAAAAATTTTCTCTGTTTCGAGTCGGATAACGATGAAAAGATCTATGCGACATGAAGCTATCTTGATTTTGATAGATATACATTAAGAGTTTACATATATAAATACTTGTAACTGTCAATATTTTTTTCTATTCTTAAAAACTTCCCTACAGGATGCGTTATATGGCATACTAAAAATTAGTCTCATGATTCGTTTTTGCATTACCAGCACTCTGTCCAGTTCCTGCGCACTTCCCCAAACCGCCAGACCATAGGACATGGCTGGGTACGCATTAGCGTAATAGACATTTATGAGATTGGGAACACTTAATGAGTTTTTTAAAGATTTTATCATAAAAAAACATTTATTCAGTCTTAAGCAAACGTCATCTATGTGCAAACTCCATTCGAGGTTAGAATCTATTATGATTCCTAAAAACTTTGAACTATGGCTAACAGGCAAACTCATATTATTAAATACAATATTTACGTTTATTGGTTTGCGCATTTTTGTCTTAAATTCCATAGACACGGTCTTTGATAGATTTATTATAAGGTTATTCTTTTTACACACCAGTTTGAGACCTGAGTCAATATTATTTTAATTTTTTTCTCCAAAAGTTTCTCATCTTTGGCTGAAATGACTATGGTCGTATCGTCAGCGAACATAAAAACGATTCCACATGAAATATATTCAGGTAAGTCGTTTATGAACAACAAGAAAATTAGAGGACCTAGGACACTGCCTTGAGGGGTCCCTAAGTCACAGTTTGTCATTTGAGAAAAAAATATTACCAATTTTTATTTTAAAGTTTCTACCCTTCAAAAATGAATTAAACCATTTATTGAGTGGTTCTCTAATACCTAGCCTTTCAAATTTTTTAACGACAAAGCCTGGGTCTATTGTGTCAAATGCCCTTGTTAGATATATATATATATATATATATATATATATATATATATATATATATATATATATATATATATATATATATATAGTGGCATTCATAAAGTTTGCACCATATGGGAAAAATTTATATTATAAAAGTTTTTGAAAATTTAACTTTGAAATATGTTAGTGCATATTTTATGTCTGACCCAAATTAGATCATGACGTCACATGCTTTGCCTGTCAAATTTGACAATTAAATTTTAAAGTGCGAAAAAATCATATTTTTATTGAAAATATCGAAAAAAATTATAAAGAAAAAAAGATTGTATTTTAGTTTTACGTCTATATGCCAATTTTCAAAAAAAATTGACAAAATTCACTTTTTTCAATTATGGTATGTCCCCCGAAAATGATAATCGAAAATTTTTTCTTATAAATTATATTATATACTTTTTTAGTAGTTAATGTTTTACTAAATGTTACGAAAAAAAATTAATTAGGCTGTAAAATTAGGCTGAAAATTTATTTTTTTCAAAAAGTTGTAATTTAACAATGCAATATTGGTGCAAGGCTGCTTAATATTTATGACACGTCAATTTTTAAGGATTACTATTATAAAAAATTAATGTTATTTACTAAATAAAAAACGTTCGTAAGTCTCTACTCTTCTTCCTTCCTTTTCAATGCACATAGTAGTTCTGTTATAAATTTCATGACGAACATTCACATACAACTCCGGCGTGATTTCATTTACAGACTGGCGGAGAGTTTCTTCTAAGTGTGCGATATTTTCAAAAGGTCTCTGAGCATAAACTAAATTTTTTAAATACTCCCACGAAAAAAAGTCACAGGGCGTAAGATCGGATAACCGCGGCGCCCAAGGTACTTCATAGGAAAACCTACCAATCCACTTCCCAGAAAAGTTTTCGTCCAGCCAATTTCTAATTTCCAAGGTGGTGACTAGGTGCTCCATTTTGTTGGAAGTATATTTTCATTCTTTCCTCTAAACTAAAATCTTCCAGTTCATTGGAAAGTTCGTTGTTTAGAAACTGTAAGTACCTCGCGGCTGTAAGATTTTCTCTAAAAAAAAACGGGCCAATAATTCCGTTATTAAAAATACCGCACGAAACGTTAGTTTTATAAGGAATGTTGATCCCTTGTATCTATTGTAAAATTTGGATTGCTATCCGCCCACCATCTACAATTTTGCGAAAAGACAACACCATTAGAATTAAAAGTACATTCACCACTGAACAAAATATACTTTGTAAATGACGGGTCTTCTCCAGTTTTACTTTGCAGCCAGAAAGAAAAATACATGCGCCTATCATAATCTTGTTCTTTGAGAGTGTGGACAAACTTTAGCCTATAAGGTTTAAACCTATTTTTCTTAAGCACTCTTTGAACTGAATTATGAGATAAACCTACATTGTGCGATATTGTGGCAATTGAAGTTCTAAGCGTTTGAATCACACTCTGCATAACTGCAAACTCAACATCCTCATTAGTAACCCAATGTTCATGTTGACGTTTAAAATTATTCTCCACACATCCAGTATTTTTAAAGTTGGTAAGAATTCTTCCTACTCTTGTATGCGTTATCACTTTTTCCGGATGTCGTTGGTTCAAAATGACGGCGGCTTCTCTTTGAGCTTTGTGGTTATCACCCACGATCAAAACTATTTCTATTTTATCTTGCTTAGTCAATTTAATTGGCATTTTTATTAAAGGAGAAAATTTAGAAAACTGTTATATATAGTGAACAAACTAATGTCAGTTTGATGTTTTATGTGCCAAAGGAACAAAATACGGAATCCATGGCAACTGCCACTAAGATACGTGAAAGCCTATTATAATTTTGTTTGACTTAATAGCAAAGGATCAATGTATATTCTTTACACCAATATTGCGTTGCAAAACGTAAGAATTTTTAAAAATCTTGTTTTTGACCTTTTGAAAATATATTAAATAAACGGTCAAGTGCAAGTTGAACTTGCACAATTAGTGTTCCGTACGTTGATTGTTTTTGAAATAAAAAGTTTTGTTAGGGTGGTATAAAATTATCAGTGACTTCACAAAACACATCCCAAATGAGTTTTCAACAAAGTTTGTTTCCAATCTTTACTGAAAACTGGTGACCATGAAATATTGTTTTTTTTCTATACCAGATAAATTATTAAAGGTGATGATAATTTTCGTTCAATCTATACCCCGTGGAGAATATTCCAGGATTTTTTTCAAAATTTTTTGATAAGTACTTTTCGAGATAAGGTAGGGGACAGCGATTTTTCACGATTTTTTAAAAGTAATACGAAGAAAAGTGTGCGCAAGTATTACATTATATATATATATATATATATATATATATATATATATATATATATATATATATATATATATATATATATATTTACTCGTGTTTTCACAAGCTTTCATTTGACACCACACTCGATGACCTTCCGATTTCACCCCTTAAAACGAATCCCTTAAGGGGGTCACTACCGAGAAAAATGAAAAAAAAAATACGTTTTTCGTTTTTTTTTTTTTTTCCATTTTTATAATCTACAATCATTTCTGCACAAAACAATCCAACCCCCACAATTATACGATGAGTATAAGTGCCTGAAATTTTTATATAAAGTAGTCAAGGTATGAGCCATCAGTCAGTATCGCCAAGATATGAGTCCCGCTCAGCCTTCGCCTAGCTTCGCACTACGCACCTTTCAATATACCACCCCATTCCACCCATTATGAAGTTATTATTATTTTCACTATTATTATTATTATCCCACTTTTTATTAACAATGCTTAGGAATAATTATATAACACTATTTACTATATACAAATAAAAAACTTTATTTTTACAAAAATATTTTGAAATACTATTTACTATATACAAATAAAAAACTTTATTTTTACAATAATATTTTGAAAAGTAATAATAAGATTTTATTATTTTGTTATACTTTTTTTTAACTAAAATGAACCCGCTTCATATGACGGGCCTTCTTTTTTTTCTAACTTCTTAAATTTTTCTTCTAAACTTTTTCTTGCTCTTGAAATTTTTTGCCTCTGGCATTTCGATGCTTGTTGTAAGTCTTTCTCGGCTTTCACTATACTCAGTTCATCTTCCTTCATCAGCCCAGCAATTGTAAATTTTCCAGGGTCAATGAAAAGTTTTTCAAGTACTCGGCAGCGGGAAATATTACCTTCATTGAAGCAGCATAGTGCATCATATGCACCTAATTCTAGTGTGCTTTTCTCTAGAAAAATATTTTTTGGGCATCTAACCCACAATGCATTATTATAGCTTTCGTTTGTGTTTTGTGTCTTACCGTGAACACATTTTTCTAACAGGGCTGGATTCGCCAGGTCCCTGAAGACAAGTTTCAAAATTTCCATTACTACTTTTGGTAGATGAAAATGCTTTGAGTGCTCATATAATTTTTTTTCTGCCTGGGCCTTGAGGAACTTACACCAGTCCAAGCTGCATAAATTGTGTGCCGGATTCTGGTCGTTTAGCCGAGATGAAAAAATTCTGCCCATACTGCTTTTTTTCATCTCAGCCAAGCTGCCAACGTTTCTTCGTATGGCTAAGCCATAAAACTTTTGAATGTCGTTTATTGCCACATCCGTGAGTCTGCCCTTTCCTCCTATCGGCTTTCCATCTTGCAGTTTTTTGGACGTGTAGGAAGTTTTTAGCTTTCTGAGTCTAGATCCCATCCTTTTTTGTACATGTCCTATACATTCTAACTTCTGAACTAAGAGACTATCTCCGTAAGGGTTTTGTTCTACAACCTTCAAGAAACCCTTTGAGTCTCCATCACCTAAGTAGTGAGAATATCTCACATTGTATTTGTCCATTGACCTCAGGAAAATTTGCTCTGCACCAGCTGTTTCCATAGCCCCACTGGTACCACTATGATTGGCTATGCAATTTTCATTATGTGTATTCTGAAATTTTAGTGGACAACGACAGTGTTTGGAGAGTACCACAATATCCACTATTTTGCCTGAGTCAGTACTCGCAGCAGAGACCACGCCATTCAAAGAAGTATGGCCCCTTTTTTGCCAACTGCCATCTAGTGAGATGGCCAAATCCCTGTTGCCACTATTTGAAATACAGGCTTCCTCTACGGCAGCCACCATTATATCTTTTCCAACTACTTCAAGAGCTGAACGAATAACATTTTGGTGCAAAAAGTGCTTGCTTTGTGGGGGAGGAATGTTCATCATAGCACAAAGAAGTTTAGCTCCAGTAAATCTTTTACCAGTACACCTAAGTGCATAAGTAAATCTAATATTTATTATATCTAATTTCACAGATTTACCTTCGAGTTCATAATCCAGTTTCTTGGAGTTCCTTAGTTTATTTAGGACTTGACAATTCTGACAAACAATCTTTATAGTGGATGCCAAACCGTTTCTCAAACAAACACTTAGGGTGATTTCACCACCACCATTTTTTTGCAGTCCACTGTTGAGTTCAGTGCTTTACTCAGCTCTCCAACATCCACCAAATCATACGCATGGTTGCTCATGAATGACTCAAATTTATTTTGATTACCTAGTTTTTTTTGAAGAAGAAGGTGTACGATTTTCAGATGAGGTTGATGGTGTTGATTCAACAGATGATAAGGACATGACCAATTTACGAGCAACAGAAATATGTGTCCCACTAAAAGGTTTATTCCTTTTCTTGCTCTTGAAGCTAGTCTTTGGCTTAGTCATTTTTCTTCACAAAACAATAATAAAAAACTATAATAAAATAACAATATAATAAAATTTAAAAACAGCAATAGTAACAGAAATATAACCAAACAAAACAAAACTAAAAAAAAAAAAATTTGGAAAAAAACATATTTTGTTGTAAACAATCAGTGTTGCCAAACTTGTTTTTGCAAAAAAAAAAGAAGACAAACACTCTAGAAATAAATTAAAAAAAGTTGATTATAACAAAAAAAGCAGTCAAAACTACAACTTTTTAGTTTTTCGGCTCTCCTGAAAAATTGACTTTTTTGTACATTTGCCCCATTATCTTCAAAACTATAAAAGTTATTGAGCTATTTTCTTTTTTAAAAATCCATGACAACACTGTCTACAGTTCGGACTAAGGAAATGTCAAACGAAACAGCTGGTAATTTACCGCGTCAATTCAAACATACAAATAAAATTCATGAACTTTCAAAATTTCTAGAAAATGTAATTTAAATTATTTCTTTAAAACCCTTAGTCCCATTAAATTATATAATAATAAATAATAAGTGTGCAAAGTTTCGTTGAAATAGGATGAACGGTTGCTGAGAAAATGGGTTTTACTTTTCAATGTAAATTGACCTCGGTAGTGACCCCCTTAAGTCAAAATTTATGTTACGGTGATATAAAATGATCAGTGACTTCACAAAACACACCCCAAATAAGTTTGTATATATATATATATATATATATATATATATATATATATATATATATATATATATATATATATATATATATATATTTTACTCGTGTTTTCACAAGCTTTCATTTGACACCACACTCGATTACCCAGTAAAAAAATTTTTTTTCATTTCCGATTTTACCCCCCAAAACTAACCCCTTAAGTTAAAATTTAATTTTCAAAACTACGTGGCTCTGATGAGGCCATCAATTCCTATATTGCTACCAAATTTCAACTTTCTATGACAAGTAGTTTCGGAGAAAATCGGGTGTGACAGACGGACAGACGGACAGACAGACGGACAGACACCGAAGTGATCTTATAAGTGTTCCGTACGGAACACTAAAAACATTTAGAATAAACTATCCCTAACACCTGTATGAGAAATTGAAAATGAGATTCTCGCGAATGTTCGCCATATAATTTATAAAAGAACTATTTTGTGCATTGAAGAAGAAATTAAGAAACTTAAAAAACTACAAATTTGCTCAAATTTATTACATAACATTAATATTTATTATATTAGCCCTTAGAAGTTGAGCTGTCATAAAAATTATGCAGCTTTGCACCAAGATTATATTGTTAAACTACGACTTTTTGACAGAACTCGTTTTTCAGCTTAATTTTAAGGCCTAATTTTTTTTTCTTAACATTTAGTGAATCATCAACTAATAAATAAGTACATAAGATAAATTATATGGAAAAAAACAGTCATTTTAGGGGAAAATAATTGGAAAAAGTCAATTTCATCAAACCTTTTCGAACATTGATAGATAAATGTAAAACTGCAATACAATCATTTTTTCTTTATAACTTTTTTTGATATTTTCAATAAAAATACACATTTTTTTTTCACATTTTAAAATTTAAATGTCAAATTTGACAGGCAAGGCATGTGACGTCATGACCTAATTTGGGTGTAATCCTAAACATAAAGCATGCACTAACATATTTCGAAGTTAAATTTTCAAAAACTCTTATAATAAAAATTTTTCCCATATGGTACAAACTTTATGAATGGCACAATATATATATATATATATATATATATATATATATATATATATATATATATATATATATATATATATATATATATATACATATATATATATATATATATATATATATATATATATATATATATATATATATATATATATATATTGATAATGTCACGACGCTGATTACCCTTCAAAAGTCAATTAGCTTTTCGTTTTAACGCGGAATTTTTTTGCTTCGTTGCATTTTCCTTGTAGCTCTCGTCTTTCTGGAATTATTTGGTAAACTGCCGATCAAAAAAAAAACTGTATTTGCCCTTTTAGAGCGAATCTCCCAAAGAGCCATTTTGAAAGAATTTTACTAAATGAGTTGGGACGTCAGAAAAAAATCAAAAATATGTTATATACTACTATGTTCAAAAATTAAAGGAATTGATTGTGTAGCGACAGGGAGAAAGTGTGCGACATATGATATTTTTCATTATTATTAAACTAATAGACCAAGAGGGCGACCTGAAATTTTGACCTGTCAACTAACCGTCTGCCTAGTTGTTGCTTCTGTCGGGCGAGTTGAAAAAAAGCCTTTCACGTTGATTTTGCGGCCCCCGTGCCCTGGAAGGCCCAGATAAGGCCCAAAATGCTACATGCAAAAATGAACTATCGTTTAATCACTTAAATCAAGTACCATAAAATTTGTCGATACTAAAAAGTCGAGCATTACAAAGGGCAAACGCCGCCGAGACCGGACCCAGCTTCAGGGGCCAAAAACGTCGAGCCAAAAATGGACTATATAAAATCAATAAATTTAGTTTCTTCTTGATAAAATAAAAGGGAACCTGCAAAAGACAGACACCGCCAATACCGGAGGACGAAGCTGGACTCGCTTTTTTCAGCCAAAAACGGTCGTTTTTTTTCGAGTTTTTGGATAAATAAGACCGTAAGTCTCAAGTTTATGGTCCTACGCGTCTGCCCAAGTTATTTTTGGAAAATTTAGATCTTAATTAATATAATATCACGAGGGTAAACGCCTTGCTTCTACCAGAACAAGCTAAGACATTTTCCAAGTTCCAAAAAAAAATCGAAATTCCGATAGTATAGACACGTACCAGTTGACTGAAATTGTTATTTTTTTCGACCCGTAAAATCCATATTTGCCATTCTGGAGGCCCCATAGTGTTCTCGCCTTGCGCCATGAGCCCGAAAAAAAAAAAAAAAAAAAAAAAAAAAAAAATAAAAAAAAAAAAAAAAAAAAAAACAAAAAAATAAAAAAGCCTATTTTATGCAATTTCTGGGACAGCCTATATATTGGGAGGGTAAATTGACCATTTTCATATATAGTAGAATTCGTGGAATTCGGAACAACTAGTCCCAATAAACAAAATCGTTTGGGTCTATTGCTATGGGCCCAATCAGGCCCAAATCGGTATTTGTTTGTAATACCAGCGTTTGGCATCAAAATGAAAATTTCTGGTTTCTTCAAGTATAATTATGTTCGAAAAGGGTTAATTTCCTAATTTCTAGGAAATATTATGCCGATAGTTGCAAGAAATTCACGCGGTAAGTACTTTTTAAAAAAAAATTTTGTACATTTTTTTGGGTTTCAAATGATGACCTACACACTCACCTTTTTTCTAAATTTAATAGTAAAGAGAAATCACATATGTCACACACTTTCTTCCTGTAAATGTATAAAACACAAACTATAAATTTGTGCATCCAAACCTACTTGAAGACACTGCGTTTAATGTACTATCTCCAAAACAAACACTGGATGTTGGTTGACAAGCTAACTCTGTTGTCGTTAACAGGTTGACTGCCGATCTATATTTTTGAGTTTGTGGTTGACGCCGGTAAGATTTTTCCAAATATTTTTATTTTATTGTGGTAAATATGAATTAAAATGAGTCTTGGATGTGTTTTTTTTATGTGCCATTCAAAATATTAGAAAAAAAAATTTCACTCCGATCGGAGTAATCGGCATTGCAAGTGAAAATTTTTACTAGATGCCGAACACTCCGATCGGAGTGTCCAATTAAATAAGTAAAGAAATAATAAATCGAACTCATGAACTCAAAACATTTATTTCTAAATCATTTTTGTACATTTTTATGGTAATCCTCAAAGCAATTAAGGCAAAAACCTGGTTGTCCAGGTCCATTTTGCATTCATACACTGTTTGCTTTCTTATTTTATTTTTCCTGCATTCTTTGCATTCCTTTCTGCTTACCCGTTTTGTTTCTTTAGTTCCTTTTTTTTCACTAACAATTTTTTCTACTTTGCTAATGCTGTGGACATTTATTTGGCCTGGAGGAATTTGCGGCAAATTAGTAATTGGTCGTCAGGCTAGTAAATTTCTTATGACATTCAATCGGAAGTCATATAATCGTAACTGGTCAGACCGCGAATATTTATTGTACAAAAAATAGGCGTTTATCATGCTCATTTGCAGCACATGCATGAATAACTTTTTGTACCACCGAATGGTTTTACGGCTGCAAGGATAATATGCCATCATTTGATCCTGTCTATCTATACCGGACATAAAAGCATTATATCCAATGATTGCGGAAGGTTTTTCAGATTCTTGATTTCTTTTGTTTTTAAAAATGCCCATTTCGCTTCCAAATTCTGTTGAAATGTATTGAACATTGCGTTTATCGCGCCATTTTCCGACATGCACTCCATTGCAAAACATAGATTTATTCTCACCACGTTTTAAGTTTGCACTTATTACCTCTTTCGGATTATCTTTCCTCTCAGCTCTCAGCGTACCAGTGCAGTATGTATTTTGTTGAAGTAATTTCCTAGCTAAATTAACACTATTGTAAAAATTGTCTAGATAAACAGCATGTCCCACACCTAATTTTTCCTCCAATAAATGTAAAACAATCTTTTCAGCATATCCGCTTCCACCATAAACATCTGTCGCACCTTCGTAGACACGAAATTTCAAAATAAGTCCATTAGGCTCTGTCAGCATGTATAACTTCATACCACCATACTTATGACGCTTATTCTTGATATACTGTTTAAACTGGAGACGACCCCGATAAAGTACCATAGCTTCATCCAAAGACAACTCTCTTCCAGGATAGTAAATTTCTCCCATCTTGTTGTTAAAAAAATCTGCCACAAATCTAATCTTTCCTAGCCGATCTGCCGGATCCATATCTGGAGATGTAAAATGCAAACACCTCAAGATAAGCAAAAATATATTCCTTTACATATATTTTCTAAAAACAGGTAGATTAAATAGCGGATCAGTTTTCCAATAATCGTTAAGACGGCTCAAGGATATTGTGCCAGTGTGAAGTAACAGGGCCAAAAAAATTTTTAGTTCGTCAAGAGTAAGATCTTTAAAATTAGTGATACGTGATTTTTTACTTGTTTCTGGGCGCAGCAAAACCTCGACTGCGTAAGAGTTCGTTCGTTCTACAATAGTTTGTAAAAAATCATCATCAATGATCATTTCGAAAAAATCGATAGGTGCACCCTGTCCTGGAATTTGCACCAATAATTCCTGGGTTTTCTGGAACAAAATTTGTTTTAACGCACCTCTGTCGTTCCATTTTATCTCATCAAGGCTAGGAAGTGTTTGATGTGGCCGAATAGGGTCTATAAAATTCTCTTCTTCGGACTCGGAGCTTGAATTTACATCACTATCGTCTGTGTCTGGTACGTAATGTTCGTCACTACTGCCTCCGCTTTCTTCCAATAGCTGCAATAATTCAGTGTCAGTTAGCTTCTTTTTCTTATCATATACCTTTTTTTCATCACTACAATGTCTTTTTTTAATACCAGAAGGCCAGGTTGATTGTCCATATTGTATGGCAGATTACAACCAAACCAAAAGCAAATCCGCGGAACCACTTAAGCACCTGTTAGAACTTGCGTTTTTAAGCAACGCCACCACTAGAAACACGTTTCATATACAACGCCGATGGAATACTAAAACGTTTCGTAAGAACGCATGTCGAACTCCGATCGGAGTAGACGGCGTTGGCGAAGAGACCCGACGCACTCCGATCGGAGTGGTCGGCAGTCAACCTGTTAATCTGAAGGCGAAATAAGAAAAATATTTTAAATTCCATACATTTCTCTATAACAGGGAAGTGAAAAAAATGTTGATAATTAACAAAATGGCGGATTTTTGAAAAAAGTGTTCAAGTTTCGACATTTTTTTAAAATTTAAAGTCATAAAACAATATTAAAAATTAATTAACAATAAGATTTCTTTATGTCACATTGCAAAGGTGTCAATTTTCTTTCAAAAAAACTTTAATTTATTGAAATCAGTTGGGTAGTTCTTCTGCAATGCGAGTGGAAAAAAGTACGTTTTTGGGAAACGGAGATGAAATTAATGACCTAATGATTTATCTGCTATTCCTGGATCTTGTAGCAACTCCTCTGCGTTGTCATTTATTAGGAATGGGTTTCTGCAACTGTCAAATACACCTATGCCCGCATATTACGTGCCGCATCCAGACTTTCCTTCCCCGTGCTAGATGCAGAATTCTGTAACAATGCTGGTACATTACCTCCACAGTATGAATTCTCATTTATTCGATAAGCTTCACAAGTCGAAGTTTGCCATCATTAAATAAAATTGTTGCCAAATTCAAGAGAATTTCGATTATAATAGCCCGCCGAATGTTGTTTTAGAGTCAAATTTCCAAATATTTTGGTTTAAACTTTCGGTGTTATTGAGACTGAAAATTCCTACACATTATTCCAAAAGTTCTTGTCTGCTAAAGTCCTCTTATACTTTATAGACCAAGAGAGCGACCTGAAATTTTGACCTGTCGACTAACCGTCTGCCTAGTTGTTCATTCTGACGGGCGTGTCGAATAAGTGCCTTTAACGTTGATTTTGCAGCCCCACTGCCCTGGAATGCCCATTTCGACTCGCTCGATAAAATGAACAACTAGGCAGACGGTTAGTTGACAGGTGAAAATTTCGGATCGCCCTCTTGGACTATTAACAATATCTTTATGTAACGAGTTTTTGTTTATATTTGTTCAATGTTCCTTCGCTGCCACCTTCTGCCAAGAGCATCACCAGTCTTTTCGAGTCGAATAGTCTTCGTTTTAGGGATTTTTATCGTGGAACATTTAAACTACGAGTATTACGAATTTCTTAATTATATTTTAGAACAATATCCTCCAAGCTTGTCTATTTAAAAAGAGGCCAAAAAATAGATTTTTTTTAGACCCGGTAACTATTTGGCTAGTTTTAACTTTTTGTTCACAACACCACGGTAACGGTAATCGAAGAAAACCTTCTGATGTTTTTACCAGTCTAAAAAATAGATTTTTTAATAGATAGGAACAGCGCGTATACTTTTAAAAAGATTAAACTTCATAATTTTTGAACATAGCATTATATATATATATATATATATATATATATATATATATATATATATATATATATATATATATATATATATATATGGCGCGTTTGTCATGGTTTTCCGTTAGTACCCGGATAAGGTCTGAAATGATGTTCTTTGTATTTGCTGAACCTAACCCAACTGATGAGCCGTAATAATAAGGCGAAATGCATTTTGGGATTGTCTAGCAAATACAGAGAACAGTTTTGAGAACTCCTAAAGTGCGGATCTTTTGATTCGCCGTTGGTTGCTTCACCAGTGCCATGTATGCCTTCGAGTGGGAAGCTTGAGAAGGTGCGCTTCTGCAATTAAGTGTCAGCTGTGGTCTGACCGCTTTGTTCGGATAGACTTTAAATAAGTCACTGACAGAGTGCAGTATAGGCATCTATTTTGTTATATATATATATATATATATATATATATATATATATATATATATATATATAGACACACACACACACACACATTATACAATCCATAGAGCTTACAAGGAAAAGTGTTCCAGGCACTCAAGAGTCACAAGTACCATAATCCAAACATTGTAAACATAATAGCTCATAAAAAAGAGAATCTCGAACCTCAAAAAAGATTTTTGAGGTTATTTACACATAAATAATACCTTTCGCTGCTGTTTATTTTTAACAAAAATCCAAACCAATTGAAAAAGTAAAATAGAGGAATGTGAGGGAAATTTGAATTTTCTGAATAATTCTATAAAGAGATGCGTCAGCGTGATTACAGAACTCAATAATTCCTGCTACAATATCAGACCACTTCCCAAGAAAATAATAATAATTTTGATTTTGGTTACGAATTATGTGTTCCACGGATATTCCGCGACGTAGAGTCCTTTAGTTTTGAGTTTTTTAAAAGAAAATAAGCAAACCATACGTAAAGAAATGTGTACTGTCTGCAATTTTTACCTTGTAATTATCTTTTGAAACATAGAAAAGGGCTTGAAACATCAAGACGTGCAATATCTATAATTCAAACACCTTAGAGGTAACAGGTGGCAAAATAGAACTTCTAGAATCTCAAAAACTCAAAGCTAAGCACCTTACGCTGTGCCGAAGTAAAAGAGGAAAAGGGAAACAAAATTCGCAAGAGAAATTTGAATTGTCTCAAATAATTCTTTGAAGAAACGCCTCGACGTGGTTACGAAAAGAACGGCAATAAGAATTTTGATTTTTGCTTATGAATTGTGTTTTCCCTTTATTTTCTTGTAGCGTAAACGTCTTGGTTTTAGAAAAAGCAGCCACACCTACGCGAAGGAACCTCCGATGTTGGTAATTTTTATTTTACAACCCTTTTTGCCCAACCGAAACAAACAAACAAACAACCCTTTTTGTGAAACGTAGTACACATTTTTTTAAAAAAATATTGTCTTTTTGCATTTCCAACCTCTTTATATTGATTTGAATCATTCATTTCTTTTTATCATAGGATAAATTAGATATTAAGAGCCCTTTTTATACAAAGTGAACTGCTTACTAGAATATAATAATATTAATAATTTTTGTATCCATAAGCGCTTTATTGATAAAAAAATTAGTGATAAAAGAAAATAAGATACGTATTAAAAGTAGGCATTTATTAATAATTTTGTATTTAGATTAACGTTTTTTTTCTGTATTTTGTTATTTATTTTTGAATTTTGGAAAATGTGAGCTCTTTTAAAACAATATACAGGGTGCCCCATATGTATGGAATAATGATTCCACAACATTTATTAATCAATGTATCAAAAAGATGCTTAAATAAAAGTTATAGGGTGTTAAAAGGCGCTACATGTTTGTTCCACTCTATTTTTCTGTTTCAGTTCAATAATTTATATTATGTGTTTGGCATGTATCTAATATTGCCACTTGTCTGCCTAACCAATATAGTCTTTTCCGCTGTTCTGCGCACTATTTTCATGTGTGATAAATCCATATAAGAACAATATACGAGGGTGAATTAAAAAGTCTTGTAAAAGCAAGGTAATTAACATAATATTCATTAAACTCAATACATTTGGTCCAGCGAGATTGCAATTTTTTTATTGCCTCAGAAAAAAGTGTGAATAATACTGGTATACAGCAAATATAACCTCTTCAGTCGACGAAAATTTCTTTTATCCAAGACAATTTTCGAGCTTAGAAAAAAAAAGTCGTTTGGAGCCAAATCTGGGATATAGGGTAGTTGTAGAGTTATCTTGAAGCTGACGTTGACAATAAAATGTTTTGAACTGTCAGTTCGAAGAAATTACGCCATCTTGATTTTTTCCTAAATGGAATGCCCTGTATATTGTTATATTTTTGAGTCCTACTAAAAATTCTAGATATTATTTGTCTAACATACCATATGTCTAAATTGAACTGTTTCGGAATTATTGTCATTTGAAAATTTAAAATAAAAAAAAGGCAAAACAACTATTAATAAATACTTTAGGTTTATTTTTAAGGTAACAATTGCTCAAAATGCCTACCGTTAACAGCGACCCAATCTGTCATAAAGAGCCTGAACAGAGTTTTGCAGAGAATCTGGGGTGACCTGTGCTACTTCATATTAAATTCTTTGTTGTAAATCTTCTACAGTTTCAGGTCGACTTCGGTAAACTTTGGTTTTCAAGTGATCCCATAAAAAAATCGAGTGGCGTAAGGTCGGGATTCCCTGCAGGTCATTCTACAGCACCTTTTCTGCATATCCAAATTATTTTCATGAGGAAAAAGACCAGCACAAGTTCGAATAACTTCCTCTTGGAGTAACTGTAAATACCGCTGTCCTGTAAGATTTCCATCGATAAAAAAGGGACCAATGATATGATGTCCACAAATCCCTGCCCACACTGCCACGACTTCGATAAACTTTGGTTTTCAAATGACCCCATAAAAACAAATCGAGTGGCGTAAGGTCGGGACTCCTTGCAGGCCATTCTACAGCACCTCTTTTGCCTATCCATCGATTAGAAAAAATCGCATCCAAATATCTACGAACATTGATTTCATAGTGGGGAGGTGCTCCGTCCTGTTGATACCACAGATTCCTGTTAGGGGCATCCAAATTATTTTCACCGGGAAAAAGACATGCACAAGTTGGAATCGCTTGCTCTTGGAATAACTGTAAATACCGCTGTCCTATAAGATTTCCATCGATAAAAAAGGGACCAATGATATGACGTCCAGAAATCCCTGCCCACACGTTTATCTTTTGTGGTCTTTGAGAATGATTGTCGATTATCCAGTGGGATTCTCAATAGACCAGTACCGGTAGTTATGCCTGTTAACTCTTCCGTAAAAACAAAAAGTGACTTCGTCAGAAAAAACAATAATATGAATTAGGTTAGGATCATTACTGATTCGTTCCATTATGACTTCGCAAAATTCAACGCGTCTATTGTAGTCATCCTCAGATAATTCTTACAATAGAATGGGTATGTATGGATGCAATTTTTCTTCAGCCAGGTTAATTTTTTTTTTTTTTTAATTTGAACTCTTTAATTTCAAATATCACTAATTCCAACACAGTTCAATTTAGACATATGGTATGTTAGACAAATAATATCTGGAATTTTTAGTAGGAC
This sequence comes from Pachyrhynchus sulphureomaculatus, assembly GCA_019049505.1. Taxonomy (NCBI): domain Eukaryota; kingdom Metazoa; phylum Arthropoda; class Insecta; order Coleoptera; family Curculionidae; genus Pachyrhynchus; species Pachyrhynchus sulphureomaculatus. The sequence goes on along the minus strand of CM032448.1, from coordinate 133,768,203 downwards.
TCAAAAATAAAATAATATACAGGGCTTTCCATTTAAAAAAAAAACAAGATGGCGTCATTTCTTCGAACTGACAGTTCAAAACATTTTAATGTCAACGTCAGCATGTGCCCCATATAACACTCTATAACTTTTATATAAACATTTTTTTTGATACACTGATTAATAAATGCTGTGGAATTATTATTCCATACATATAGGGCACCCCGTAGATAAGTACTTAGTATCACAAAAATATAAAAAAATTTATTATTCATTTGATAACCTATAAAATTTTTCATTCCTTAAAGCAGCAAAAAATAGCACTTATTTCAATTAGGTCGTTAAGGAAGCAGTAATCATTCTCGTTGGTGATTTATGTCCAAACTGATTTCAACCACCATGTAGCCTAGTTAAGGGGCGAACCAAATAACCCAAGTTCAATAAAAAAAAATGCAGAACAAAATTGAAGGTTATTGATAAAAAAATAAAGTTAAATTATTGAAGATAATGCACTTACACACAGCTTTCATTTAATACCCTACTCGATAACCTGATAATTTTTTTTTTCAGTTGCGCTTTCACCCCCCAAAAGTAACCCCTTAAGTCAAAATTTAACTTTCAAAACTACACGGCTCTGATGAGGCCATCAATTCCTATATTAGTACCAAATTTCAACTTTCTATGTCAAATAGTTTCGGAGAAAATCGAGTGAGACAGACAGACAGGCACTGAAGTGATCTTGTAAGCGTTCCGTACGGAACACTAAATAAACAATGTCGAAAATTCCTTTTTAGTGTTCCGTACGAAACACTTATGGGATCCCAGATCTTCTTCGAGATTATTTGACATAGAATGTTGAAATTTGGTACAAATATAGAAATTGGTGGCCCAAGCACAGCCGTGTAGTAGCCGAGTCCCACCAAGTAAGATCTCTACTTCGTATGGGTATGCACGAGTCGAGTCAAGTCGCGTTGGATGGAGAATGACTGTTGAGGCAGTAGCCGCATAGTGTCACGAATACTCCTATTGGGCTGAAAGGATTGACACAGAGAGATAATCTGCTCAAATAGTAAATATTTACCTTAGTTTTTCTCACTCGCGTTCTCATTCGCGTCCACATTTTCAAAATGTAGATTTAACAATTTACGTAAATGCTCGATTTTTAGCAACAACCACACTTTTTTCGAACTTATCCTAAATAAATATTTGTCCGGTTTTGTTAAAAACGATCTATTAGTAAGTGGGTCGATCAAATTTACTTTTTGCATAAATTTATTTTTTGTTTAAGTTACATTTGTATACCGAAAACATGTTTTAAGATAAATAATATTTTATAATCGAAATTGTATTTGTCGCTTACGTCAATAAGTGTGACTTTACTTATCTGAATTTTGTTGTTGATTTTGTTAAATTTAACTGTATTGACCTTTCAAATGAATTTGCCCCGCTTTTTGAATTAGTTATAGAAGAATTATCGACGTATTACCAAATTTACTTCTGCGTTTTAATTCGTTCGTCGCCGGTAATTAAGTGGACCTGTAATAATTGAAGCTGAGGTGAAATTAGCGATGAACAGACTGAAAAACGGCAGGAAACCAGGACATGACAAGGTGTATGCTGAGGACACAAAACAAATCGCACACCTTTTCAACAGAATCTGCGAAACCGCACAAATTCCAAATGAATGGCTAAGATCAGCATTCGTAACAATCCCTAAAAAACATAATCCTAGACGCTCTGAAGACTTCAGACTTGTAACCCTAATAAGTCACGCCCACAAAGCTTTTTTGAGAATAATTCATTCCAGAATTGTCAATAAGTGCGAGGAAGTAAATGGGGCAACTCAGTTTGGAATTATGAAAGGTTTGGGAACGAGGGAAGCATTATTTTCAATGAAACTTCTCGTACAAAAATGTTACGACCAACGGCAGGCTGTAGTTATATGTTTTATTGACTATCAACGGGCAGTTGGCAACATAAAGCGTGACTTTCTGACGCAGCAGCTTCATGAGATTCGTATACATGATAAGGATGTACGAATAATAAGGGAAGCATTATTTTCAATGAAACTTCTCGTACAAAAATGTAACGACCAACGGCAGGCTGTAGTTATATGTTTTATTGACTATCCACGGGCATTTGGCAACATAAAGCATGACTTTCTGATGCAGCAGCTTCATAAGATTCGTATACATGATAAGGATGTACGAATAATAAGGGAAGCATTATTTTCAATGAAACTTCTCGTACAAAAATGTTACGACCAACGGCTGGCTGTAGTTATATGTTTTATTGACTATCAACGGGCATTTGGCAACATAAAGCATGACTTTCTGACGCAGCAGCTTCATGAGATTCGTTTACATGGTAAGAATGTACGAATAATAGGGGAAGCATTATTTTCAATGAAACTTCTCGTACAAAAATGTTACGACCAACGGCTGGCTGTAGTTATATGTTTTATTGACTGTCAACGGGCATTTGGCAACATAAAGCATAACTTTCTGACGCAGCAATTTCATGAGATTCATATACGTGATAAGGATGTACGAATAATAAGGGAAGCATTATTTTCAATGAAACTTCTCGTACAAAAATGTTACGACCAACGGCTGGCTGTAGTTATATGTTTTATTGACTATCAACGGGCATTTGGCAACATAAAGCATGACTTTCTGACGCAGCAGCTTCATGAGATTCGTTTACATGGTAAGAATGTACGAATAATAGGGGAAGCATTATTTTCAATGAAACTTCTCGTACAAAAATGTTACGACCAACGGCTGGCTGTAGTTATATGTTTTATTGACTGTCAACGGGCATTTGGCAACATAAAGCATAACTTTCTGACGCAGCAATTTCATGAGATTCATATACGTGATAAGGATGTACGAATAATAAGGGAAGCATTATTTTCAATGAAACTTCTCGTACAAAAATGTTACGACCAACGGCAGGCTGTAGTTATATGTTTTATTGACTATCAGCGGGCATTTGGCAACATAAAGCATGACTTTCTGACTCAGCAGCTTCGTGAGATTCGTATACATGATAAGGATGTACGAATAATAAGACAGCTATACTGGAATCAATCTGGCGAGATCAAAATTAATAAAGACATTTCAACAAAACCTTTTAAAGGATGCTAGGCAGGGGTGCATACTGTCGTCAGTATTATTTAATATCTACGTAGAAAAAATATTTCAACTTGTTCTAGAAAATGAATGCGGAGGGATAAAAGTTTAAGCCTGTAAATAATATTCGGTATGCAGACTATACCCCAATAGTTGCCAATAACATGGAAGATCTGCAAATTCTAATCGATAAGCTGAATGATATTGGCGAGGAATATGGTCAACGTTTAAATATTGGGAAAACCAAAATGGTTGCAACGGCCGGCTTGGCTGTAGCTCATCCTAAAATCATAAAAAAATCTAACGACGTCAAATCACATCTGCGCGGTGGCCATGCCACTTCTCCCAAAACGGTTGATCACATGATTACCGAACTTAGTGCGCAAAAGATCGATTGTTTCACGACTAATGTGACATGTTGCGCCATCCTGCTGGAATCAAAGGTCCTCCAATTCCAAATCGTCCAATTGCGGCCACAAAAAATCAGTTATCATGTCTCTGTAACGCACTTCACTCACCGAAACGGTTTTGCCAGTTTCATCTTCAAAGAAAAAAGAGTTAATAATGCCTAAAACCACACCAAACAGACGCTCTTTGAAGATGCATTGGTTTTTCTACGACTAGGTGTGGATTTTCAGAATACGAAGTTCTACAATTTTGCTTGTTTACAGATCCTTCAAGATGACTATGTGCTTGGTCTAAAAAAATGATGTCATTTTTCAACTGGCTAATTGGAAGTGCAGTCTTTGTGCACAACACCACGGTAATTGAAGGAAACAGTTGACATGACCTTGATTTTTGAGCGAGTTTGACGTAGTTTTCTGGGTTTCGGTTGACAGATGTTAATAACAGTTCTACCAACTTAAAAACAAATATGTTTCTCTATCTTTGATTTTTTTTTCGTTTGTATTCAGTAGCTAGTCAAAGTAATCCCTCCAAACAAAAATTAATCTCCCTATTTTTAAACGTTTGTCTGAGTTTAACCCGAAAACGAATAACCTAATTTGTAAGCACATCATCTTGCTAGATTTTCACTAGGTTTGATTAGGATGAACATAATTTAATCTATGAAAAAAAAAGTCATTAAATCAATACAAATACTGAAATTGTTACCCTCATATTGTACTATAATTTGATACCTAAATGTCCATAAAAAATATAATTTCTTCCATAACGACTAGGAAAAATGCTACTTGCAAAACAAGCAATTTAAAAATAGATTCATTAAAAAATTAGTCAAGCATTAAACCGTATTTCCATTTCCTTATTCGAAAGGCTTCCTTAAAACGGTGAAAATTAGACCAACTGTAGGTAAACAAATCAATTTTCATTTCCTTCTATCCTAATTGTATTCCACAAATTTCTGTTTTCGGTGAAAATTGGTTTATTTTCTTCAATTAACTGGCATATGATAGATTTCTCAAGATAAATCGGATAATTATATTATCTTCTGTTTTACGTTAGTTTGTTCGGTCAGGTATTTCTCAACTTAGACCACAGTGCAAAAATCATTTAAATCGTTTTTGTAATTTAAAAGTTATCTTGAAAAAAGGAATATATATATATATATATATATATATATATATATATATATATATATATATATATATATATATATATATATATATATACAGGGTGTCTCTAAAAGGTGCGGAAAAAATGCTACCACAAATTCCTGAGGTCAAAATATGACGATCTAACGCAACTTACCTCAGTCCAAAAGTCGATGATTTCGGAGATACAGAGTGTCAAAAGTTCAATTTGGTTTTTAGTTTTTCATAAATAATTTTTTTAATAATTGGTGTATTGTCACAATTTTCAGCTAAAGGGGTGTTTTGGGGTGAAAAATTGAAATCTGCATTCATTTTCATTGTAAAATTTAGAGGGCGCCACCTGCGGTACTTTGCATACATTTGAAACGACATAACTTTTTTAAGCCACACTAGATTTTACTTTTACATAAAATTTCTTATTCTCCAACGTCTTTTACCTAAAAAGGTATACCTGGTAAGAGTTGATTTGAGCAGCCGTTTTTGAGATATCTGGATTAAAACTCGTCATCTGGTGTGAACCGCCAGATTTTTTAATGCGAAAGTAAAGCAAGGCAAAAAAAATGAGATTTCGTACCTATGTCGCGTCGACGTCGTCAAATCGGATGGTGTTGAGGTTTATTGGCTACTGGCACATTTGGATGTATGTTTCTTAAATATCTCCTGCTGTTACGGGTGTGTTGCGATTGCCTCTTCACCTAGGCTAGCCGTAGAGCTTAATGAGTAATATATGTGTTTCTTTATTAACTGAAATTGTTCTTTCGCAGAGTGGACGGTTGTCGACAATTTCTCCATATATATATATATATATATATATATATATATATATATATATATATATATATATATATATATATATATATATATAATCGTATATCCCTTCTACCATATGGTGTAGGGCAGTTATACATTCTCCTTTTTCTTCCCCCTCAATCTCCACAGATAAACTTCTTCCATCTGTCTCTATTCTTTGCCATCTTCACTGCTTACTACTCCGTATATATCACCACTACACCAAACACTTTATTTTTGCACTCGACGCGCGTTTCGCTAACCATGTTAGCTTCATCAGAAGCGATGATTGACTAACATGGTTAGCGAAACGCGCGTCGAGTGCAAAAATAAAGTGTTTGGTGTAGTGGTGATATATACGGAGTAGTATCATTGTGCCAAAGATTCCACATTCCCAACTTAATCTTCACTGCTTCTTTCCAGGATTTTCCCTTCTCCTCAAGTATACTTCCAATACTTCCATCCCAGGAAAAAAAAAGTAATATATTATACAAATGATCATAAGAAAGATTTTTTTATTTTTGATTTAAAAACGGGTAACATTTTTATCGCAACATTTTTCATTCGAGGGCGAATTAATAGGCGTGCACTCAATTTTTAATTTAATTTTCCAGGTTTCCCGAAATTTCCATTAAAGCCGTGCGCTGGTTTATGATCATAACCCGGTATCGTTAGAATTATGTTTTAATACAATTTAATGCAGAAAATAGGGAGTTTATGCAAGCGCTACCGCTAATTTGTGACGCTAACCAAGGGATCAAAATAAGGTTAGGCCAAATTGGAGCGGTATTGCTGAGATCACTCGATTCGGAGTCCTCTTGAGCATTCGATTAAAACACCCGACGCTACCCGATCATTAAATCGAATACTTGCATGATAAAATCGAATGAAAATCGTCGCTCGAATACGGTACTCATTCACGTGACACCTTTTAGCAACGAATTATCCCGAATTATTCCGAATTCTCTGCACGACCGATAAAGACCAGATATTTGTTGCTGGAAAATCAAAAATACGAGGCGTTTTTAGAAGATTTGGTTGATTCAGATTGTTTGGACTCTTGAGATTCGAATACTCAATATTCGATAATTATGGAGTAAAGAGTTTTTTAAATGGCTCGTGAGATCGTACACGGAACGTGAAAAAAATCACTTCAATTTCACACGGATTATCCTTAAAAACAATAATTGCTCACCTACTTCTACGTTTTTTATAGTTCTCTATCAGGAAAGCAATATTCCTTTTTGTAGGATAAGCGGAAAGGTCTACAAAACTGCATTGTGGAAATAGTATTTTTTATTTTGTGTTTGATAATATTTCTCTGTAGCTTCCTGTATCTCTTTGATTTGTACGATCTCTTGGTTATCGTTATTTATAAGTTTTATTATTTGATGCCCCCCTTCATTCTTTGTTTGTTTGGGTGTTTCAAATTTTTTCCGTCTTCCAAAGTTTCTTCTATTTTCGAGTTTCTGTACTGTCTGACTACTTCTCTAATCGTTTTCTTTATTTTTTTTTTGTCTATTTCTGCCAATTCAAATCTGCTCTTTGTAGGATCATTTCTTAATAGTCTTCTCTGTTTCATAAGATTTTGTGTCACTTTACTTAATTTTTGTGTTTTTTCTTTTTTCGATGTTGCTATTTGTTTTGTAGTCATGAGTAAGCTGTTGATTATTTGTGTGTGATTTTGCAGTGCTTGTCGATATTCGTCTATGTTTTGCTTTATTACTTTTGTTAGTGTCTTTATCTTTATATGCGTTATGAATTTACGTCTCTTCTGCTTCAGACTTATTCTTATTTTTGTTCTGAGCATCCGATGGTCACTGCCAGTAATTATCGTGTTCAGGACTGTCGTGTCGATTATAATATTCTTGTTATTTGATAAAACATTGATTATGTTTTATCAAATAAATCGTTTCTTAGTATACCATGTGGGCTTTTCCATGTCCATTGTCTACGTTCTTGCTTTTGGAAAAATGTATTCATAACGTACAAGTTATTTTCGTTTACAAAATTTGATAACATTTCTTTTCTACTGTTCCTCGTACCCAAACCAAACTTCCCGATCTCTTCTCATTTGTATTCGCTGGTTTCCCTATTTTGGCATTGAAGTCGCCGATTATTATGATATTTCTTGTTTTATGATATAGCAATGCTTTGTTTATATTTTCGTAGAATTGGTCAATTTTATCTTCCTCACGAGTGGTGGTATAGTGGATTTGGTGAAATTCTGAGTCTAGCTATTGACCCAAAGCACCTGGAATTCTTGAGATAGGCAAGAAGCTTGTTTTTAATTCTTTGATTGTATCTCTTCTTGGTTTTATCGATAATTTCTTTGCATCTGTTCCAAGTACGAACAGAGATGCTACAATTTATGACGTTAGGATTGTCACGCCGGTCGAACTACGCTTGCTATTGGAATGGCATTTCTTCAAAAAAGAAACGTAAGCTTCCGTACTAGCTAAAATGACAGTAGAAACCTCCTTAGCACAATCTGATGGGTCGTTAGATCTAAAAAAACATCTAATCAAGAAGAAATTCGATAATATTGCTTTCCTTACCCACGTAAATTGCCGAAAGTAAGACTGTTAAAGCAAATAATCAAAGATTATTCTCGTTGGTTAACACTTAAAAGTCCTTATTAGTAAAAATAAAATTCTGGAATTTGAACTTCAACGTATATAGAGTCTAATGATGTAGATTTAATAATAACAAACAGCAAGCGGTCCCAAAAAAATTAAATTTTTTTGAAAAATCAATAAAAAAAAATTTCTATAAATATTTTTTTAGAAATCGTAGAAATTTCAGCGAAACTATTCGATTTTCATAATGTAAATTAATTAGCATAAAGAAAATAAAAAAAGCAATTAAACGATCTCTGTTCTTTGTGCTGTTAAAATTGTTTGGTTTAAAAATCACACATTTTTCAGTTTTTATTACGAGCCAGATAATTATTCCGCGAATAATTTTTTTTAAATTTTTTTTATATTATCGGCGCTCGTTTATTTTTTGAAAATGGCTAGACTTAACAACGTTGGGGCATAATGCTTCCCTCCTTTTTCTTCCCTCAAATCGCCTTGAATCTGAAGTATCCTTAAAAAAAACAAGTTTCATGAAATGGAAGCTTCTGTGGGTTTGATCAGATGAGAAATCATAGTTTTTTTTTGGGATTTGGTCTTATAAAATAAAAGTCACTCTCCAACATTTAGCCCACGATTGCACGAGGCGTCTTCAGGGCTTCTTACTCGGTCATATTCGAACACAGAACAATCAAGTCGATTAGGATGCGTTAGGCAATTATAAAAGAAAGGTCGCAAATGTTATTTGTGCGATGTTATTGAACCAATTTTAATCAAATTCGATAAAAAACTATACGTGAAATAAAACTATATGGAAACGGGATTATAGGTTCTCTAGTTTATACAGGACATACTTGTACATATCCTTGTAGATCTGGGAGAACATTCGTTCGTAGGTGTTGCCTTGACTGAAAAGTCGCTGACGGTTCACCAAAGTCTAATTTGGTATTATCGATACTTAGTAATCGATGATTAGCGGTAAACGGCCAATTTGTGAGTTGAGCTCGCTATTTACTGCGTTGTCGTCACCGCCCCGTCCCTGCTAACATGGATGCTATCGGCGTCAAGTCATAATTAGAACGATTTTCCAGCGGAAAGCGATTCAAATTCTGATTTCGATTATATTTTCGGCACGTATTTGATGAAAGTCTCAGTGACGACTCTACTATCTCTCTTCATCTTGCCTTAAAAACATCCATGTGTCAGTGTTGTTTGGCCCTAATATACGTTTCTCCAAAGCCTCATTTTGTGGAATGTAAAAATATTGTTTCAGTTTACAGTCATCAACCGACCAAGTAGGATCAATGATACTAAATTATACTTTGACGAAACGACTGTGACTACCAAGCCCGACCAAAACAACATTGATCAACAGATGAACTCCCTATATATATATATATATATATATATATATATATATATATATATATATATATATATATATATATATATATATATATATATATATATATATATATATATATATATATAAATATCGAGTAGCAGCAGCAGCAAGAGCATTTAAAAATGCCAAATTTGGCGAAATGTCGTGCAAATTCATTGTTAGACTAACGGATTGAAGCCCAGAATTTTAATGTATTATATATATATATATATATATATATATATATATATATATATATATATATATATATATATATCATGCATCTCCTTCGCCCATTGTCGAACATAGGTCTCCTCAAAATGTCCCCAGATTATTCTATTCTGGGCAGTTGTAATCCAGTTCGTCACAACTCTCTTCAAATCGTCACTCCATCGGGTAGGAGGTCTGCATCTGCTGCGTGTGTCAGCCCTTGGTCTCCATTCAAGGACCTTTATCGTCCAGCGACCATCTCTCATTCTGGTAATATATCCAGCCAATCAAGATATGCTCTAAGACATCGTGTACTCGCGTTCTTCTGCGTATCTTTTCGTTCTTCATCCAGTCTCTAGAACTCAACTCAAGCACTAACCTTTCCATGTTTCTCTATGGTACTCGGAATTTCCTTATGGATGATTTAGTGAGGGTTGTATCCCTTAAAAACATCTCTCATTTTTCCATATGCTGCCCAGCCCAGAGTAATTCTTCTAAACAGCTCAGTTGTTTGGTTATCTTTGCTGATGCGCAATTTATGGCTCAGATATTTATTTATATTTATATATATATATATATATATATATATATATATATATATATATATATAGTAATGGTTTTTTCGGGTATCCCGTGTTAGCTTGAAGTCCCTTGATGGACGGTTTCGCTGACGTTTCGATGGAATCTCATCCATCTTTTTCAAAGCGTTGATCACTGGTCGGTGTCTTGGCGTTGAATGTTGAGACTGGCCCTGAGTGCGCCGGTTTTACGTACTCGGGGGTGTTTCTATTGGTCGGACGGATCTGGCCAATAGAGGCTCGGCTTTGGCTGCGCGTTGTCTGTCCTGTGGTTCTTTGTAATGTTTGTGCTGGTGAAGTAACATATGGTTGAATTATTGTTTCTCTTGGTTGGACTTGGTACTGGGATAGAATATGTTTCCAAGAGTTCGGTAAACGTTGGCTATCATCACGATTATTTAAGTTGTTGGGCCTCTTTTCTATTTCTATGGCTTCTTTGATTATATATATATATGATATATATATATATATATATATATATATATATATATATATATATATATATATATATATATACATTTATGCACTATTTCTACACTAGTATTTTCGAGTTGTATTGGTGTACTTAGTACCATATTACTCATCATTTTAGTTCAGGTTGCATTCTGTAACTCTTGGAGTAGATTTTTGACTTCTCCGATATAAGAACAATGTCATCCGCAAAGCAGAGATGATTGAGACTCTCTCCATCAATGACCACACCTTTATGTTCCCAATCTATTTTTTTGAATGCTGAGGCGAGGACTGTTGTGAATAACTTGGGTAAAAGTGTATCACCCTGTCTGACACCTCGATTGATATGTATTTTATTGGTGAATGAATCTGAATTCACAATTGTTGTATTTAGGTTTATATTCGAAGTTATTTTTAATCAAATCTACTTCCGTGTAATATATATATATATATATATATATATATATATATATATATATATATATATATATATATATATATATATATATATATTGATTTAATAAAAATTATGATTTGTAATATCAAGTTTTCAGTCCCAAATTGACAATTCAGCGAAAGAGAAACTCCCTCACAGGAGAATAATGTTCGCTCCGATTTTTTTAAAGTAATATACGAAAAATTTTGTCTCATAATTATATTGTATGTACCATAACCTTCAAGATCGTTTCATTCGAAAGTAAAGGTTTTTCATATACAATTACAAAAATAAATTATGAACCGGATGACCTACAACTTTCTTGAGGTCTCGTTAGTTACCTAATATGAACAGTTCAATGTTCAGGCTGTCTTCCATTTAGTTTACTAGAGATTTACGACGACATATTTTAACGGTACGATAAAGAGTGACCGCAAAATTAGCCCGTTTTTGCAACCTGCATAACTTTGAGACAAAAAAAGCAAACTTAACATAAAAGATCTTAAATTAAAGCTAAAAAGCCCAAACAGGATTAACTCCTTACTCACCCTACACAATATCTTATCACCTAAATTTAACTATCCATTACATTCTACTTTTCCTCCGTGGCTAACCCCGTGTCCTCCCATAGATTTTTCAATGATGTCTTTCAACAAACTTAAATTCTCTACCACCTACATCAACAAAACATTCTTGGAAAAAATTATCACGGAATTACTCTCAATATGACATCATATACACAGATAGTTCCAAGTTTCATGCTGGTGTGGGATCAGCCTTCCACATGTCAAATGCAAACATGATGTATAAATTACCTCACTACTCGTCCATCTTCACAGCCGAACTTCTAGCCATCAAGGAAAGTATACGTGTTGCCCTGTCTACACCAACCTCCCATAAATTCCTCATAGTTACAGACTCTGAAAGTGCTCTCCGATCAGTACAGTCAAAAAATCAGAACTACAATTACATGACATTCTGACACAAGACATTCTGGTTTTTATGGTTACCTAGTCATATTAATAATCACGGCAATGACAGAGCTGACCTTTTAGCAAAAAATGCAATTACTAGAGGTACTCCCTACATCGGAGAAAATCATCCAAGTGATTTCAAAAATTATCTTCTAATCATTTTGCATAATACAATCCAATTGAATTGAGATATCTAAGACCCTCTCAATAGATTGTGGTCGATTAAACCCATTGTTTACCCTTTTCTTCACTCTTATAACATGAACGTTACTAGCTGTAGATTAGCCATTGGACATACCTATGGCACACAGACTCTGAGAGTGCTCTCCGATCAGTACAGTCAAAAAATCAGAACTACAATTACATACGACAAATACGAGGTATATCCACAAAGTAAGTTCCGTTTAGTTATATAAAAAAAACGTGTACAGATACAGAAAAAATATTTATTTATTGTACAAAAATCTACAACTGTTAAACTAATTTTCTACATAGCTTCCGAAATTTTGTAGGCACTTGTCATAGCGTGGCACAAGTTTTTGTATGCCTTCTTCACAGAAGGTTGCCGCCTGTGTTTTCAACCATGTGGTAACATGTTCTTTCAGCTCGTCATCATCGTTGAAGTGTCGACAAGCAAGGAAAGATTTTAGGTGTAAGAAGAGATGAAAGTCCCAAAAAACGGTGCACATGAGTTTTCGAGGTGTCAAGATTTGCTTAGGCTTAACTTTCGTTGGGGACGAAGTGTGCCTCCATTCCATTGAGTGCCGTTTAGTTTCTGGGGTGTCGTAAGATACCCAAGTTTCACCCGAGAAAGAAAATCATCACCGTCATTGTAGCGTGTCAAAAACTGAAGTGCACTGCCCATCCGTTGTTTTTTGTGTTGTTCAGTAAGAATTTTGGGTACCCAACATGAGCAAAGTTTTCGAAATTTCAGTTTTTCATTAACAATTTCATGAATTAGTGATCGTGAGATTTGCGGAAATTCCTTAGCAAGAGCACTAATTGTAAACTTACGGTTTTGCTTAAGCTTCTCTTCAATTGCGTGAACCAGTTCATCAGTAACCAAAGACGGGGGTCCACATCGTTCTTCATCGTGCACTTGATCACGTCCTTCATTGAACTGTCTGACCCATTGAATCACTCATAGCAGTTTGTCCGTAAACCTCGCAGATTTGCCGATAAATTTCACTTGGTTTAACTTTCTTTGCATTTAAAAAACGAATCACAGATCTGATTTCACAAGCGGCGGCATTTTCAATTAAGGCTGACATCATAAAGAAGCACTACAAAGAACACGTCGGCAGCAGCGATCTGAAAATGGCGTACATTTCTTCTGCTTGAGTCAGAGTAACTGCCACGCATGCTCGGAACTGTGATCGCAGCGCTGCGCGGGTAGAAATAGAAACGGAACTTACTTTGTGGATATACCTCGTATATGATCTGCTCCACATAGCAGCTCTGAGACACAAGACATTCTGGTTTTTTATGGTTACCTAGTCATATTAATAATCACAGCAATGACAGAGCTGACCTTTTAGCAAAAAATGCAATTACAAGAGGTACTCCCTACATCGGAGAAAATCATCCAAGTGATTTCAAAAATTATCTTCTAATCATCTTGCATAATACAATCCAATTGAATTGAGATCTCTAAGACCCTCTCAATAAATTGTGGTCGATTAAACCCATTGTTTACCCTTTCCTTCACTCTTATAACATGAACGTTACTAGATGTAGATTACCCATTGGACATATCTATGGCACACACGCTTATTTGTTAAAAGGTGAACATTAGCCAACATGCCCCAACTGCATGATCCCCTTCACCGTAAAACACATCTTCGAGGCAGCACATTTTCAAAACTTGAGAACCTCACTCAACATATCTTCCAATCTAGTCAGTGCCATCAACTCTTATGAGAACAACAAAGATAACATCAGGAAATTTTTGAGAGAAGTCAATCTTATAGTATAGCTTCAAAATTAGTCACAAGTAATTAGCACATTGGGTCGCTAAATAACCAAGATGTTGACGCGCCCTAAACCCTAAATATCTATCTATCTAAAGCTAATTAAAAATCTAGAAGGAAATATTTTTCCATTTTTTTATTTAGGGGAAACTACCCCCTATTTCGAGGGTTAAAAGGGTGAAAATAAAAAAGTTTTTAACAGAAAATAAAAAAAATATTTATGATGTGTATTCATGAAAATAGTATTCTCTACCCAATACCGCATAGTCAATCAAAAACCACCCTCTAAAAGGGGGTGGGTCGCAATTAATAGGGGAGTCTGCCATACTCACAAACATGACTCCCAAGAGTAGGAAAAAAATACAAAGGAATAATCAAAATACTGAGAATATAACGCTGGACTTATAAGTCTCCCAAACTTATCGCTAAGCGATAACCACCCCCTAAAAGGGAGTTGAAATTCGTGTAGGTGCTATTTTAATCTAAAATATAACTTTTAATTTTGGGAAAAATCTTATTTATTTTCACACTTTTAACCCCGAAAAGAGGGGATAGTTACTAAATGAAAAATTTGAAAAATATATCCTTCTCGATCTTTTAATTAGCTTTAATTTAAGATTGCTTTTTTCGTCTGCAAGTTATGAAGCTCGCAAAATCGGACTAAAATTCACACTTTTTTTGCGGTTAATCTTTAAACGGGGTTTTTTCATTTATTAAGCTGAGCTTTAAAAGGATAAAGTGAATTTAAAATAGCACATTATCAATATAAATGTAAAAAAAGCCAAAACAGTGAAGGTGATCTTGCATCAAGAAGACTGACATTATATAGCAGATCGATATAATCAAAAACAGATTTGGAGAGGGGGCCCTCAAATACAATGTATTTCAATTAAAATACGTTATTTTTCATTACGAAATTCGTTATTCAATCTGCACGCGCTGTAACTCCCTACTAAAAGGATTAAATTCAACATTTTCAAGGAAATCCGCTTTTCCAGTACAATGCAAACAGGATATATTATTGATTTGACAGCAATTGTACTCATAAATACATTTTTTCCTTTTTATTTCCGTATTTCTGTGACTATTATCTATAAAAGGAAGGGTATGTAAATAATAGATAACAGATACTTATGTTGTTATCGGATGTAACATATATTTCTAAGGAAATTTCGATGATTTAAGTTAGAAAATGTGGCGTTCGCTAGCCTGAACCTTACGAAAACCTCTCAAATATGTTACATTACGGATCATCAATAAAAAAATCTGATTTTTTGGCAGAAAATTACCAAAACGCACCTAGAAATATGAAAATGATCACGCTACTAAAATAGGCTGTTATATATCTCGAAAAAATAATGAAATGTTAACATACACTTTTCCAAATCTTCTTCTTCTTTGCAGTGCGATATCCGATACGGACGTAGGCGACCCTCTTGCCTTTGCCTGTGGTTCGTGCCTAAGTATTCCACAGACAAAGGGGACCTACAGTTTAATGCTGGCTCCGAACAGTCACAGTGAGAGGGCTTTACTAGGCATGATACTTAGTTGGTTTGTGATTGCCTTGCCGAGAGAGAATCGAACTGGGGTTTCCGGCGTAGAAAGGAGACACGTTTACCTCCACGCTATGGCCGCTTCTCTTTTCCAAATCTTACATGACCCTTTTTCTACTTCGTGTAATATTCCAGAAGTGTTAAGAATGACAAGGGGTCTTCAATATTAACCCTCTAAAGAAAGCAAGCAGAATTATAAACATTTTAAAATTAGGCTAAAAACATTTAAGATATTTTTAAACTTCTATTACACTGGTCAACACAAGTCTTGTTTCCTTTATTGTTTTTTTTTGTTATTGGGTATTTCTATGGCCCTGACTATGAAAAAAATACTGGGAGATTGCTAACAGTTTTATCTTTTGAAATATACAATTTTATTATTTTGCCAAAAAAATACAAAAAAATAATACATTATGTTAACAAAATTTCTATTGAACACTAGCAAATGATCTTTTATAAGATTTTCTTGAATGAACGACTTTAGGTAGATCTCTTTGCAAACTCCAGCAGTAGTCTGCCATCATATGCGAGTCCCACTGCCCCTGATAACTCTCTTCCATTGTCCGAAGATCCTGATGAAATCTTTCACCCTGCTCCTCACTAAAATCACCCAGATTTTGTGGAAATCGGTCTAAATGCGAGTGCAGGAAGTGGATTTTTATGCTCATGTTGCACCCTAGCTCTTGCAAGTTCGATAGCATGCACTCAACAAGCTCGACATGGTCGTCAGATTTCTTTTTGCCTAGGAAGCTACTCATAACCAAAACAAATGAATTCCAAGCTTTGGATTCGACTTCAGTCATTGATTTGACAAAATTAGAATCTTTCACGAGTTGCCTAATCTGTGGCCCATCAAAAATACCAGCTTTCAATTTTTTCTGAACTTAATCCTGGAAACTTGCGTGAACGAAAATTAAAACATTCGCCACTTTTGTCAAGCGCCTTCACAAACTGTTTCATTATGCCGAGTTTAATATGAAGTGGTGGAAGTATGATGCGATCTCGGCTAACTAAAGGCACGTTTATAACATTTTTTGTACCAACTTTTAGCTCTTCCCGCACTGGCCAAACTTTTTGTGACCAATGGTGTTGTTTGTCACGACTATCCCAGAGACACATGAAACAAGGGAACTTTGTGTACCCCCTTGTTGACCTAAAAGAAAGTTAACCATTTTCAGATCAACACAAATGACCCATTTGTGGTCTTGATACTTAATTTTTTCCATAACCTTAAAAACATTTACCTATTCTTCTTTTAAAGTCGTCGAATGTGCAATAGGTACTTGTTACCGTTATGAAGCAAAACACACTTTAAACTTCTTTTGCTGCTGTCTATGAAAATACGCCAATCACTAGGTTGGTACTGTTTCAATCCCATCTGCTGCAAAATACCACCAACATCGTTACAAAAAACTAAATCTTTCTCTTGAGAAAAATACGGTAACAGATTTTTTTCTCGGGTACGATAAAATGTAATGTTGGTTTACGGAGTAAGCAAATTTTTTTCTTTTAAACGAGATGCTAAAATTTCAGAAACTTCTTTTGGTAAGTTCAGATCTCTTACTAAGTCATTTAGTTCTTTCTGATTAAATGGTTGAGGTTCAGAAAGGCTACATTTGTAGTCTGAATCAGAGTCTTCACTTGATGTATTTTGTTCGGGTTCACAGAGATTTGGATTATCAGAAGATTTAGATGTGCTGGGTTGTATCCCTTGTGATTTTAATTGAGGTCGTTGAGCAGAAGATAAGTTAGGATATGACCACTTACTTCGATTTCCAGGGTTAATTCCGTTTATTTTCACAGAGCAGAAGTAGCAATCGTCATGATGGTTTCGAGGTTCTCGCCAAATCATCGGTGTTACAAACATTATTGCATCTCTTTTTCCACTGGACCATAATCGTAGACATACCACACATTTCTGGCATACAATATGAGGAACCCATGGCTTGTCCTGATTACACAATTTTATTTTAAAGTATTGATGATAAGCAGTTTTCACAAAGTCCGATATAGGTTTTCGATATTTTGCAAATATATATTCACCACAAATATAGCAAAAAACAATCGGGATTAAGCACACAACATCTTCTTGACGAAGCCATATCTAAAACAACAACAAAATATATTTTAGTATCCAATAAAAAACGAAAATCTAAGTGAAAATAGTAAATGAGGGTAGTTAGCTATAACTCAAAAACAAAAGCTGTTAGAGAAAAATTGTTGTCATATTTAAAAAATACGCGTCAATTTGAGATAGAAACAAAAAAAAAATCAAAGGAAACAAGCAATTTTCTTTTTTTTTGTTGACCAGTGTTATCATCTAATTTCCAATAATAATTCTGATCAATAGATAATTCGTAAAATTATTAATTCATAAAGAAAAAAAAACCATCTACAAGACTAGGTTTAAAACACCTGTTGCTTACGGGTTGACGACTTTTTACTTTATTTTTAGTTGTTTCTGTAAAACAAAATATCATATGAACGAGAAGTGTGCCAAAATCGAAATCGTAACCGCTTGACCAACAGGCGGTTTCGCGGATGACTGCCAAAATTATTATTTCCAATTAAACTAGGATACGGTTCTGTAAGCAAGTCAACTTAACAGGGTGACAAACTTATGACATTTAATCGAAACAACAAAGATAAAAGATCCTTATTTTGACAGTCGCTTTGCTTATTTTTTTACAGAATCTCAGCCGTCGGAATAATCTCCAAATTTTTCCCGAGTATAGTTTTTTACAACGTATACGTGGTATATTTGTGCAGGGAAAAGCATCAGATGCGGTTTCGTTGTTTTGGGGAAAATTACAAGTAAATTTTGATATCTTCAAAAATTGTTGGAACTCAAATGACTTTCTGTCACCCCATTGAGTCTAATGTCACATTAGTTCAGCTTGAAAATAATACAATTTCATATCGTAACGTTATGAAAATAAAAATAAATTATTACTCAGAAAACATTATATATATATATATATATATATATATATATATATATATATATATATATATATATATATATATATATATATTATATATAGGGTGTTACGGAAATCACTTAATATCTTGAAATGGGTTACTCTTGGGGTCATGTAGAGGCATATTAAGCAAGACTGGATTTTACCGCCAAACCAACACCGCACCGACATCGACCGGCTGCGGTTATATCAAATAGCTCAGAAACAGGCGCATTTTCTACCACACAATTTACTTTGACAACTATAAATTTTCAAAATAATAATAGATTATACACCGCAAACCTAGTAAACACCCGCCGCTCACACATGCCGCTCCTGGAGCGCTTTAGGGACTTCCCTGTAGCACGTGTGCTAGATCCATAAAAAAAAAAAAACAGTTTTTAATCATAATTAAGAAGATCTATTAGTTACGAAGAAATCCCTGTGAATTTAAGCGACAGCAAGTGAGCTTATACTCTGGGTCATTGCCACTTAACATTTTACGTTGACGTTTTAGTTAACTTTATAAACTATTCGGGAATAAAAGGGTTAAAATTTTTGGTAAGTGATGTAATTCAACAAAAACTCACCTTTGGATAAAGAGTTTTAAAAAAAATTACAGTGCACCTTTAGCAATTAGGATATTGGAATATCAAACTCAAAATGTAATTAATTGTTGGATGTCAGGAACTAATTATTTTAAACGGTAACAATTTTGTTATTTTTTTTTTATTAAATTTGTTGTAAAAGACCTAGTTAAACTACAGCAATACTGTAAATGTCACGTTCTTGTTAACGATCAACCAGTGGCAGAGCAAAGACAAGATTCTGCATTTCGTTCATTTTTTTTTACTTTATTATTGAGATCCACTATTTAGGATGAATTTTCTTCAATCGGTCTTGCTACAAGGATATACCAGTTTCAATATATATGTATATATATATATATATATATATATATATATATATATATATATATATATATATATATATATATATATATATATATATATACATATATGTACATATATCCATATAAATACACATATGACATTGGAAGGTCAGATCAGCGAAAGGTAACGAAAGAAATACTGGAAGAGAAGTTGAGGAGGTATGGTGGTTGACGCCATCCGTGTTTCAGTTCGGCAATAGGTTAAGTTATAGGCCTAAAAACAAAAACTTCCGAAAAAAAAATAGAAAATAGGAACTAGCAATTTAGAGATATTGTTAAAATATATCTAGAAAACTCTTTTGCAAATTTTTCAAAGAACGACCTGTTCAAAAATTATCTTTTGTTAACGCTGCCTCTATCTCAGCCAAAAATCAATATTTCTCGATGATATTTTGTACTGCATATATATATATATATATATATATATATATATATATATATAATATATATATATATATATATATATATATATGTATATATATATATATATATATATATATATATATATATATATATATATATATGTAGTAGTGGTTTTTCCGGTATCCCATGTTAGCTTAAAGTCTCTTGATGGACGGTTTCGCTGACGTTTCGATGGAATCTCATCCATCTTTTTCAAAGCGTTGATCACTGGTCGGTGTCTTGGCGTTGAATCATTCAACGCCAAGACACCGACTAGTGATCAACGCTTTGAAAAAGATGGATGAGATTCCATTGAAACATCAGCAAAACCGTCCATCAAGGGACTTTAAGCTAACACGGGATACACGAAAAACCACTACTACATTTCACATATATATAATAAATATATATATATATATATATATATATATATATATATATATATATATATATATATATATATATATATATATATTTATATATATATATATATATATATATATATATATATATATATATATATATAGACGCAATATACAATATACAATACAACCTATATATTATGATAAAATAGCTCACATTATTTCCACTAAAAAAAATTTCCATATAGTTGTTATTCCCAAAAAAAAGCCCATTATTATAATAACACCTACTTTATTGTGTAAATAATTAAATGAAATGACCGCCTTTTTAATAAAACTAAAATAAATAGTATTAATGAAAGAAAAAAATATATAACGTGAAGTTCACCTTGACCTAAGCTAACCAATATTGCTTATTAGGGAGTTTCCGAGCCGCCGAAATAAGGCTACCGTAACGCGACCGGTTAACGTTACCGTTATGTTTAAGGGACAGCTCTGAAGCTCCCTATTATACGTAAGATTCACTCACATGCCTTAAAATGTGTGCTTAGATTGCACCTTTTTTTATACGGAATTTTTACCTGTAGAATAATTTTTAAGTTAATGTTTTGGGCAGTTAGTTTACTAGCTTCTAGTTATGAACTGAAAAACAACATTTTGAGAATATTTTTTTTTATATATACAAAGATGATAATGCGTTTTTATTTTCCAATTATTTAACTAATACGTTTCAGAATTTTAATGGTTAATGGCAAAATTTGATAATATTTATTTCATTTGTGTTTTTACGCTAAACATTAGAACAGACGCATAACAAATCTATGTGACGACATAAAAAGAGTAACTTGAAACGGACAATACCGTCTGAAGGCATCTAGTAGAAAGTACCTAGAAGGTATTTTTGACCGCGGCCTTTAATCTCGCCCACTTAAATAATTTTTGGCAGTTTTGTTTTCATTTCGTTTTTATTGTTGTCACACAGGATTGTTTTACGATTATATCACTCTACCAAAAATAAGTGATCATATAAAAAACAAATCATTCTTTCTGAATAATCAGTTGAGACTGTTACCTTTTTGAAGAAGGTGTTTTCGCAAGTGAAATAGAAATAACGTTAATGCTGGGATGTTTCAAGTGACACATTTGAGCAGGGCATTTTTTAAATAAAGGATAATCGGTTAATGAAGTCTAGTTGTAGAAAGTTTTATCATATCACTTGCTAAAAACCCCTGCCTTCAGAGGCCGGTAAACTATTAAATACACCTATTTTTTAAATGTTATTTGCACAAGAGAGGATAAGAAGTCACCAACGAAAAGTACACTTTATTTGACTTTTAATAACAAAAATCATGGTCAATAAAATCAAAAAAAAAGAACATGGAAAGTTGGTAATTTTTACATTATAAGCTGGTAATTCAAGTGATTTTTATTTATGGTGCTTTGTTTGTTATTAGCGTAATAGGATTTATGTATACTCGTACATACATTACACTGAAATGATGTTTTAAGTTATAGAATATTATATAATAATTATTTTTATGGAAAAACCTTGAATTATAAAGCAAGACCATTAGTAATCATGTGAAACCATAACTTTGAACTTGTTCGGGTCGTAATTCAAAAAAGATTTTATTTTATAATATATACTTGAAATATTGCATTCTTGTACATTATTATTATTGTGTTACTCCCAATTAGTTACGTATTAATTGTGGTTGTTTTAGGGAAGTAATATTGTTAAATTTTATGATTATCTTTGTATTCTGGAATAACATATCGTTTAGTTGTTTTGTATTTTTAGGATCCTTAGTGAAAATTTAATTTTTTTTCTTGCTGGTAACATGTCTTCGAACACGTATGAGCGTACATATAAATAAGCATCTACTTGAAGAGATGATCTCATTTTCATGGCCCCTCTTAAGAAAAGTAGTTCAAGAGTCTTTTTTTATATCGTGCGCCAATTCGTTAAAATGTGGCGTCACTATTTTGCTATGAAAAGACTAGGAGAGACGATAAAAAAAGAAAGAATATTTTAAATTCATTTTTCAAAAAGTTTACTATTTCGAGCACATTTTCAAATGAAAGTAGATTCTCAATCACTACTTATGTGTTTAATATCGTTTAAGTGTCGTAATCCTACTTCCTAAATTTCGCGAATGTTTGTGTGTTTATCCTCAAATATTTACAAAACTACTGGACTGATTTTAACGTGAAAGAATTATTTAAATCGATTTTGTAGTTCAAAGGTTACCGTCATAAGAGTAACTAACTGATTTTTGAGAGTAGTCTAATGAATAGCATATATATATATATATATATATATATATATATATATATATATATATATATATATATATATATATATATATATATACATATATATATATATATATATATATATATATATATATATATATATATATACATATATTTATATATATATATATATATATATATATATATATATATATATATATATATATATATATATATATATATATATATATGGGACATTCTCTGTCAACCGGATCCCCCTTCTGTCCATTTTTGGTTTCGATACAAAATGATTTTTTTCGGCTCAAAATTTTCGTTGGAATTTCTATTTTTAAATACTGTGTGCCCCCTTAAATAATTCAAAATGGCGGCTGCAATATGGCGGCTAAAACCAAAAAAGGCACCAAAAATGTTTTCAATATGAAGATAAATTACTTAAATAATGAAATATTCGAGCGAAACTCATTACCAGGGGCTTTTTTTGAGGTGCTGAATACGAATTTGAAGTCAGAAAATAATTACTTTTTATTCCAAGATGGCGGATCCAATATAGCGATCGTAAATTCAAAAAATCACATATTCATACAAAGCTCGGTACTCGAGGGTTTTTTTGAGGTGCTGAACACGAATTTCAAGTAAGAAAACGGTTATTTTTTATTCCAAGATGGCGGATCCAAAATGGCGGACGAAAAATGCTTAAATGTAAAATATTGGCACAAAAGATGTTTCTCATTTTTTTAAGAAGGCACTTTGAGTAAATTTTACTCGGTTCGAGTGAAAAACAAGGTGTCTCATGAAGCTGATCGAATGTCAATTTTATTTGAACACAATAGGAAGTTTCTGGTACTTTTGGATCAAAGATTAAAAAAAAATTTTGTATAACAATTTTTTAGCAAATTTTCTGAACTGAAACTTTTCACATACTTTTTCAAACATCTAAGAAGTATTCCATAATTTTTATAGTATGAGACCCAGATTCGTCATCATCGCCTTCTTGGAAAAGCGGAAAACATATTTTGTGTCAATATTTTACATTTAAGCATTTTTCGTCCGCCGTCTTGGATCCGCCATCTTGAAATAAAAAATAATCGTTTTCTGGCTTAAAATTCGTGTTTAGCACCTCAAACAACCCCCGAGTACCGAGCTTTGCATGGAAATCTGATTTTTCGAATTTACGATCGCCATCTTGGATCCGCCACCTTGGAATAAAGAATAATGGTTTTCTGACTTAAAATTTGTGTTAAGCACCTCAAAACACCCCCGAGTACCAAGTTTTGCATTGATATCTGATTTCTCGAATTTACGATCGCCATCTTGGATCCGCCATCTTGGAATAAAAAAAAATAATCATTTTCTGACTTCAAAATCGTGTTCAGCACCTCAAAAACTCCCTAGTAACGAGTTTCACTCGAATATCTCGTTATTTAAATAACTTATCTTCCTAATGAAAAAATTTTTGCTGCCATTTTTTCGTTTTAGCGGCAATATTGCAGCCGCCATTTTGAATGATTTAAGGGGACACACGGCATTTAAAAGTAGACATTCCAACGAAAATTTTGAGCCGAAAAAAAAATCATTTTATCTCGAAATATATATATATATATATATATATATATATATATATATATATATATATATATATATATATATATATATATATATATATAATATAAATATATATATATATATATATATATATATATATATGTATACAGGGTGTTATGGAAATCACTTACTATATGGAAACTGGTATATCCTTGTAGCAAGACCGATTGGAGAAAATTCATCCTAAATAGCAGATCTCAATAATAAAGTAAAAAAATGGATGAAATGAAGAATCTCGTTTTTGCTCTGTCACTAGATGATCGTTAACAAAAACGTGACATTTACAGTGTTGCTGTGGTTTAACTAAGCCTTTCACAACAACTGTTGCCACTCTAAACGACAAAAGTAAGAAATGTGGGCAATATATAATTAATATTTAATGCACTAAGTATAATACGTAAACACGTCAAATGAAGCGCCGCTTTCTTACATCTCAGTGCGATGCAAGTTCTATATTAGACTCATGGAAGAGAAAGGGTGAGTGCTGTAAGATTTCTAAAATCTTGGATATGCAGTTGTTTAGCGGCTTTAGCTATAATATTAAACGTCTAATTTAAAGAACGAAGTAAAATCATCGTGCATAGTTTCAGCTAATAGAGAAAAACGTAATTAACATTATAGTTATAAGAAACAGCTGGATATTTCCTAAATATGTATTTTAATAGTAATCTGCTATTAAAATAACAAGTGACAACATCGCTACTTATCGACAGTCGGTTTTACTAACAGAACAGGTGCAATCGATTCCGGTTTTTAGCAGCGCTGCACAGACGCAGGATATAGTAATTTTTTTCCATAAGACCGAGTTAAAAATCTGTCCAGTGTTTTCTACTTGTTCTTACCGCCCTAATGAAGTTTCTTATGGAGCATTCATTTGGCGGCAAACGATGTTATGAGTGAGATACTCTGTCTATACTTTCATATGTCTGGGGATAATAATAGTATATAAAATTGCTTTCTTCTTCAAGCCTTAATTGGGAAACTTTTTAGACGCCGAGCACACGCAGCCAGAGCTGGGACAGCCATAAGAAGCTCACTCCTTTTACTTGTCCTAGACAGCTGGGTTCGCCGCTTATGGCTTTGCCAGCTAACTAGGAAAAGTAAAGGGAGTGAGCTTCTAACAGGGCGAGAAACTTAAACTGGGAAGCGCGGCTCAGAAAATAGAGAGCTTTTTCAAAATCTGCAAGAAACAAAAAATGCGAGATTTCGAAATTTTCAAGGTTGTATATTCCTTTAAATTTGATCCGAATTATCCTTTATATTTTATTGTCTACCATTGTCTGCTTATGATATTGATAAGACCGAAATCTTACAAATTGGAGTAGGTTTTCAAGCGGAATCGAAAGACATGTTTGGGCAAGACGTAGGACTTCTAAGTTGTTAAAAAACTCTTTGTAATAGTTTTATACTAAACAAATAACTAAAAATGAATATTTAGTACTTTCATAGATAGTATCGTTAATATACTGATTGAATTATTGTTATTTTTGCTTTATCTGTATATCATTGTTATTATTACTGTTATCGTAGGATATAATTTGGTAGTTACCAGTTTTGATACCCATTATTCCTATATAAAAATCTAGCAGATTAATAATTCTATATAAGGCATATCTAGGAATTTTTAGTATACCAGCTAATCCTGTATATTTGGCATTTTATAATATAAAGATATTGTTTTTACTATAAAATAAACTGCAGTTTTATTACCACTGGTTTGGATCCCAATTTCGATTTCCTATTTTAAATGTAACCCAATTTCGTGTATCTACTATGTTGACAAATTTAGAGGAATACTTTAAAACAAATTGGTTAAATATAGTGTGTTGCTCCACAGAACAAACCCCAAATAAGTTTTCAAAATCAATATCTAGGATTCAGACACAAATTTGTTTGTGATAGCTAAGAAAACTTTCTACAAAGTGAACTTCTATATTATTAGGACAATTGCACATTGTCTGTCAAGATTCTGTCTCTAGTATAACTAGAACACATTCAAAAAAAAATATACACGAGAGTCATTCAATAAGTAAATAGAAAATTGGTCCCAGCTTAAACCCTACTCAACGAAACCGCTCCATACTTCTAGGAGTGCAGGTTGGCAACCTTGTGATGAGTTTTAATCAGCTGTGCGATCATGTAATGTAAACATAACCTCAAAATATCCAGTTTACCATGGCGAGTCCATTGGAAGACTGCCCGTTAGAAGAGCAACGTTCTGTGATCAGATTCTTAGTAGCAGAAGGTGTTAAGCCAAGTGAAATACATTCTAGAATGTTATTACAGTATGGACAAAATTGCATGCAATCGAGGATTGATGGACTTATTCGTGATAACAGAAGAATTACTGTTGAAATGATAACTCAGAAGGTTGGGATAAGCGTTGGAATTGTTCACAATATTATTCAGAACCATTTACAATGCCCACCTTCATGCTTACCCAAGAAAAGCTTCAAGAACTGGGTTGGGACATCTTGTCTCACCACGCATACAGCCCAGACTTGGTTCCGTGTGGCTTTTACCTGTTCGGGTCTCGCAAAGATGCCTTACGTGGAAAGAGGTTCACCAACCAGTGGTATGTCTGAAAAGTTCTGTTTGTGGCTCTCATGTTTCCTCAGAGAGCGTTCTTTACGAGTGGCAGTCGACGGATTTCTTTCTAACACCTTCACTATCAACGCCAGTGTACCTCAAGGCTCCATACTGCCTCCTACTCTGTTTCTCATTTACATTAACGATCTGCTAACAAAAGACCGAGAATCCAATCTACAGCTTTGCAGATGACAGTACGCTTATCTCTTCATTCACTTTGAACGCTCAGACATCGGCTACTCAGACGAATATCCGCGGACAGCAGGAAGTCATTCAACTTAACAAAGACCTGGAAGAAATTTTATCTTGGGGTGACAGTAACCAAGGCGGCAGTTTTTTTCTAAAAAAGTTAACGTTGCTGAACCCGACATAGTTATGTCGGGGCACTCCATTCCTCTAACATGGTCACTCAATTTGTTGGGCCTTAATTTGGGAGCAAATATGTCCTGGCATGAACATGCAGGCATAGCAAGGAGAGCTTCTCAAAAGTTGGGTAAATTATTTCGAACCAGAAAGCTTTACACTCCACAACAACTGTTAATTCTTTACAAAGCTCAAATTCGGCCAACTATGGAATACTGCTCCCATGTTTGGGGCTCCGCTCCCAAACATACACTGCATTTGTTGGACTCTATTCAGAGAGAAAAGCCGTTCGTCTGATTGGAGACCGGAACTGACCGGCGACCTTGATTCGCTGGAACATCGGTTGGCGAGTTGAGCCTATTCTACGTATTTTCATGGAAAGTGCTCGAAGGATGTGGCCCGCTTAATTCCTCCCAGAGCGGTGCATGTTAGAAGTACACGTCGCGCTAATACTTCACATCCGTTGAGGTTCAGCTGGTTACTCCTCGTACAACGCTTTTCAAGCAGTCTTTTATATGGAGAACATCATCCCTTTGGAATAATTTGCCCAGGACTGTGTTTCCCACCGACTACAATTTACAGCGATTCAAGAACAACGTGAATCGCTTTTTCCGCACACGTGTCGCTTCTGTAGCGCTTTAGGGACTTCTTCCCTGCAGCACGTGTGCAACACCCATAAAAAAAAACCCGAAAGAATTCTTTACCACAGGAATCATGAGCATAAAGGTGGGACAAGTGTATTGACGGGAGGATTATGTCGAAAAGTAGCAATCCACTAAACCTTTCTTAAGCTAGAGCTATTCGTCTCTTTACTTATTGAATTATCCTCGTACCAGATAAAGTATCAGATCAAAATCACTCGTGGTAATTTTAATTCATTCTACACCTCATGAAGATAATTCCAGAATTTTTTCGAAATTTTTTGATTGGTACTCTTAGAGTTAGGATGGTGTGATCGCGATTTTTGGCTTTTTTTAAAAATTATACAAAGAAAAGTTTACGCCAGTATTAACCTCATATATATTTTTGAACTCGCGTTTTCACACGCTTTCATTTGGCACCCCACTCGATCACCTTGAAAAAAAATGTTTTTTCACTTCCGATTTCACCCCCCCAAAACTAAGCCCTTAAGTCAGGCCATCAATTCCTATGTTTGTGACAAATTTCAAGCTTCCATGTCAAATAGTTTCGGAGAAAATCGGCTGTGACAGACAGACACCGAAGTGTTACCTTGATTAAGTAATCAGTACTTAATAATTAAAAAATTACAGTCCTCTATTTTAATAGCATATTGAACAAAATATATGGTCTCTGCCAACGAAAAAAAACCTCTTGATGTAGAAATAAAAATAAACCTTTTTTTCTGCATGGCTAGATCAGGAGTGCTCAAACTTGAACTGCTGGCGATCTACCTCAATATTGTTAGACTACGAGAGGCTGCAAGTAAGTGTGATGCAGGATTGTCGTCTAGGTAGGGTGTATCGTGGCATAGATATTAGTTTTCCGCACAATATGCATTTTTTTAGTCAAGGTAAGTGTAGGTCTGCTCTAAAATGTCAATGAAAAAACTGTTTATTGGTTCTTACAAAACAAACGAGTTCTAGTGTCTAAACGTAACTAAAGAGTGACTTTGGATAAGATGGTACGTAATTACCGAGTGCTAATAGCAAGCATGATGACTTAATTATCTTCATTTCAGAAATGCAGACTCGCACAAGTAAGTTGACCCAAACATTGCCGTCAGTTGAAGGGCGATTTGCCTTAGATTCGGATATTTATCTTCAGATATAAAACACCAGAATTTTGTATCAGATGCTGTGGCTTTGAGATGTATATCTGATATAATCTGCACTAACTCATTTTCAACAGAACATGAGTCCATGTTAAACTGACTTGCTATTTCAGTAGCTAATTCCTCAATGTTTTTACACGAAAAAGGAAAACTCATAAATGATGCGATATTTGCCAATTTAACTGAAATCATAAAAACGTATTTCGAATTGGCCCAAAATATTTGATAATTCTGCCTCATAAATATCATAATTCAACTGAGGAATCCTTGCTTTCAAAGACGGAAAATTTTTCAGATCCTTTCTTTTCAGTTGATTTATCATAAGTTGCAATTTACTTTTGAATGCGTTTATTGCGCTAATCATCTCAATAATAGTTTTTCCTTTACCTTGAAGCTCCAAATTAATGGTGTTTAAATGCATTGTGATGTCTGTCAAAAATGCGAAATCAGTCAGCCATTTTCCCGTTTTTCAGCATCTGAGTGTCATCACCTCTTTCGTCCAGAAAAGCTATTATTTCGGGCAATAATTCTTGAAATCTTTCTAGGAATTTTCCGCGACTCAACCACCTGATGTCCGTGTGAAGAACTAAATCAGTGTATTCAGCTGACTCACTATCTTCCACTGCAATTTAAAGAGCCGTCGTTGCAAGCTACGTGCATGGATAGAATTCATAATTTTTATTGCAATGCCCATAATCTCCTCCCTGTTTAGAACTTTTGAACACAAAACTTGTTGATGTATAATGCAATGGAAGGAGAAAAATGAAGGGAAATCATCATTAGTTTGACACAATGCCACAAAACCGTTTTCATTTCCAGTCATTGCTGGTGCTCCATCGGTTGTAATGCACACTAGTTTATATATTGGTAGCTTGTAGTTTGTTACAAAATTGAAGAAAACGTCATATATATCTTCGCCACGGGTCTTTCCTTTCAGAGGAATCATTGTCAAAAACTCTTTTCCTTAGCCGACATGTCATTGAATACCATTCGAATAAAAATACACAGCTGTGCAGTGTCTGTCATATCGGTGGATTCGTCGAACTGTAAAGAAAAGTATGTACATTCCATGATATTATGTTTTAGTTTATCTGTCATGTCCTGACTCATGACTTCAACACGCCTTGTGACAGTCGGACGAGATAACTGAAGTTCTCTAATAGCAGACACACAGCTTCAATAAATGCTTCCTTCACAACCAATCCATCATCAAATGGTTTCTTGTGTTTCGCCAATATATGAGATATTTTAAATGACGCGATCGTTGCAGCTTTTGATTGTTTGGCTGGTCTTGTGAACATGGTTTGTTCTTTTTTCAAACAAGTTATCAAATCACGTACTTTTCGTTTTCTTAATTCACTCTGTGACGGAAAATCCTTTTCATAGTTTTTATGAACCGTTTTATGATGCCTCTCTAAGTTCCCACGCTTAGGTATTGCAACTGACGCACGGCAAATGAGACAAATGCTCGAACTATTTAGTATGCTGTCTTTGAATCTGAACATAGTTTCTATTCTGATAGTGTGTATTTAAATGAGCGTCCAGGAATTTATTAACCGTTTTGAAATTAAATTAAATCGGATCAATGCTGTCGGATTGGGAAAAATTAATTAATTGTAATAATTTTGAATCATGAATATTTTTAATACCAATATAAATTTACAGACCCTTATCAACTAAATGAAGAATTTGGAAGAAATGTATTTATACTCATTTACATAAATATATTAGTGAACCTAACCGAATAGTAAGATTTATTTTAAGAACTTGCAAGAACAAAAGGAACCCAAAAACTTACCATACAAAAGAAAAATTCTTCCTCCCAATCGTTATTGAAATGATAAGTTTTACTTTTCTTCGCCGCACTCCTTTTGGACTATTTATTAATAAACTTTGTATCGATGTATCGCCTTCAAGTTACAACTCAGACTAACTCCTATTCCTGCAGGCGCAACATTTATATCGGCGCGAACGAAGTCTCGAATGTTCCCGTCAAACACGCCGCCCGAAGTTTCTAGAAAAATCGGCGGGAATCAAAAACGCGGCTTTTCTTTGACAAGTACCGCGCGTTCCTTTGATAAATCCGCCTTTTGCCGCTAGCAGGGGGTTATTACGATAAAAGAAAGTGATGAGGGGGTTATTCTGGCCTAATTGTGGATCGAATAAATTTTAGTAGTTTATTCATTACATTTTGTTTTAGTTACCTAAAACAAAATCTGTGAATAGTTCTATATCGGAATTTTTTTCTCGAGATCGACTCAAAAAGCACTCGCGATCGACCGTTTGAGCACCCCTGGGCTAGATTATTATTTTTACGATATTTAATATTATTTATTATGATGTCGTGATCGAAAAGAGACTTGAAACAAATAAAAATTTGGGAGAACAATTTTTTACAAATGCCATAGTTAGCAGAGACAGTAAATACAATTACAATTTCCGCCAACCTCCGCTAAAACCTATTCTACACAACTCAATATTTTTTTGGGTTTGCAAACCAATAGTCAGCGAAACCAAGAACGCATAAAATCAAAGAATTAAACACAAACTTCTTGGCTCTCCGAGCAATTCCAAGTCTTTTTGATCAGTCAAAATTTCACTAAATCCACACTAACACCATTTACACAGCCAGATAATAAGATTGCAACATCTTGATAATTTGCCATAGTACTCAAAAAATTAGCGCGAGCGATCTAACACCAGTCTTTTGTAGATTTTTCAACCTACTCTACACAAAATGAATATTTCCTTTCTGCTGGAATCGGGCTACAGTTTAGCCAGTACCTAAAAAGGCAAAAAGACCTTGCCAAACAACTACCGGTCAAACGAAGAAAAAGTTAATATTATCATATATGGCTTTCGAAAGCAAAGATCAACAGGACCTTACTTATCTCACACCTATTTAAAATAAACGCTCGAGCAGTTACACCTTATATATATATATATATATATATATATATATATATATATATATATATATATATATATATATATAAGGCATTTGTATCTTCTTAGGGCATGTTATTTACCAGCGGCAGGTGATGGATTTCTTTTTAAAACCTTCTTTTGCAAAGCCGTTATGCCCCAAGACTCCATACTGTCTCCTACGTCTTTACATTAACGATCTGCTGAAAAGGAACAGATCTGCAATCTATAGCTCTGTCAATGACAGTACGCTTGTTTCTCTATTTATCTTAAATGCTCAAACATCTGCTACCCATACAAATACCACAGACAACAGGAAGGTCTTCTATTTAACAAAGACCGAGAACAAACAACCAGGTAGAAATTATCGCTGCAAAAACTCAAACTGCATTAATGTTAACTTTGCAGAACCACATAATTATGTCAGAAGCCTTTAGCATCCTCGCTTAATTTGATGGAAGTTAGTTTGGGCCAAATATATCTTGGCATGAACATGTTGAAAATATCGATGTAGCTGAGAAGTTAAGCAGGTTGAACTGGAACTGGGCGAGTCATATTGCAAGACTCTCTGATAATCAATAAGGTAATCTATTGGAGGCCCTAGAGTGAGAAAAGAAGTAGAGGAAGCTCGTAAACCCGATAATCTGACGACATCAAGAGACTAGTGAGATACAATTGAATAAACAAGGCCCAAAACCGAAGAAGATGGACGAACGAACGGAGGCTTATGTCCGACGATGGACTGCACAGTTGGGAATATTGTTTCATACTGGAAAGCTTTAAACTCCACAATAACCTTTAATCCTGTACAAATTCGACTAATGATATGTTGCATCTATAATATATATAAAATGCAACGTCTCTCTGTCTGTCTGTCTGTCTGTCTGTCCGTTAGTGCGCCTATCACTGAAAAGCACTTATCCGATTTACGTACTTTTTTTTTTAAAACATACATATGTTCCCTGGCCAGGTTATAGGCTATATTTTATTACGATAAGTAGCATAAGGAATGAGCTGTGACGTAAAATAGTGAATGATGTCGGAAATAAGTTTGCCGCTAGTGCGTGCCTTTGCAATACACAGCTAAACCATTAAATATGGAACAATATTATGTAGCAAAGAATATCTGTAATGTATAATCTATAATATATGTAAAATGCAATGTCTCTCTGTCTGTCTGTCTGTCCATTAGTGCGTTTATCACGCGGGAACCACTTATAAGATTTACCTGTCTTTTTTTTAAATTCATGCATATATTCTTTGGCCAGGTTATATAATAATAATAATCTATATCTATAATATATATAAAATGCAATGTTTGTATGTCTGTCTGTCTGTCCGTTAATGCGCTTATCCCTCGAGAACCACTTATCCGATTTACGTGATTTTTTAAATTCATACATATGTTCTCTGACCAGGTTATAGGTATATATTTTATTACATCTATAATATATATAAAATGCAACGTATTCTGTCTGTCTGTCTGTACGTTAGTGCGCTTATCAGTGGAGAACCACTTATCCGATTTTC
Source organism: Pachyrhynchus sulphureomaculatus (assembly GCA_019049505.1). NCBI lineage: Eukaryota > Metazoa > Arthropoda > Insecta > Coleoptera > Curculionidae > Pachyrhynchus > Pachyrhynchus sulphureomaculatus. The sequence goes on along the minus strand of CM032448.1, from coordinate 133,734,860 downwards.
GTACTTTTTTTTTTAAACATACATATGTTCTCCGGCCAGGGGATAGGCTATATTTTATTACGATAGGTAGCATAAGGAAATGAGCAGTGACAATAATCGTAAATGAAGTCGGACAAAGTTTGAAGCTAGCGCGTTCTCTTGCAATACACAGTCCAAACCATTAAATATTGAACAATAATATTGGTCAGGTTAGTTCAGTAGCAGAAAATATCTATAATATATATAAAATGCAATGTCTCTCTGTCCGTCTGTCTGTCTGTCCGTCCGTTAGTGTGCTTATCACTGGAGAACTACTTATCCGATTTACGTGCTTTTTTTTTAACCATACGTATGTTCTCTGGCCAGGTTATAGGATATATTTTATTAGGTGACATAAGGAATAAGCAGTGACGATAATAGTGAATTAAGTCAGAGAAAAGTTTGCCGCTAGCGCGTTCTCTTGCAATACACTGCCTAAAGCATTAAATATGGAACAATATCATGTAGCAAAGAATACAATATATATAAAATGCTACGTCTCTCTGTCTGTCTCTCTGTCCGTGCGCTTATCACTCGAAAACCACTTATCCGATTTACGTGTTTTTATAAATTTATACATATGTTCTATATAATTCGATATAAGCCTAGATAATGGGAGATAAGGTGAGATAATGGGAGATAAGGAGAAATAATGGGAGATAAGTCGAGATAAGCCTCGATAATGGGAGATAAGGTGAGATAATGGGAAATAAGTATAAATAATGGAAGATAAGGAGAGATAATGGGAGATAAGCAGAGATAAGTCTAGATAATGAGGAGTTATGGTGAGATAATGGGAGATAAGGAGAAATAATGGGAGACAAGGAGAAATAATGGGAGATAAGTCGAGATAAGCCTAGATAATGGGAAATAAGGTGAGATAATGGGAGATAAGGAGAAATAATGGGAGATGAGCAGAGATAAGCCTAGATAATGGAAATTATGTAGAGATAATGGGAAATAAGGAGAAATATTGGAGATAAGGAGAAATAATGGAAGATATTTTATTACGTTGGGTAACATAAGGAATAAGCAGTGACGATAGTAGTGAATCAAGTCTACGCGAGCGGAGCCGCGGGCCCGGCTAGTATGTTATAGTTTTTAAATATTATTGTCTTAAGTATAGTCAAATATGATCCACACATAAACAAATACTTGAGATATTTTTTTAATTATCCATCAAAACTTGAACAAAAACGATAAAACACGTGTCCAACTTTTTATTCTTATATGGAAAATGTGCGTCCTAAAATAACTTTCGATCCCTTGTTCACGGTCACACTGGACATATCACAGTCGGTGACAACAATAACTGTATACAAAATACTCAAATCAATTTTACCAATATAATACACCGATATCAAAATATATTCATTTAAAAGTTCTATTCTTGCAGGTTACAAGGCGTATTCGAAAAGTAAAGGCCGTCTGCTTATATTTAAATATTGGCGGGTCTGAACAAAGTTGTACACATGCAGCATCATCTGTTGATTGTTTCCGGGGCTACTGAAGTTATTGTTTTGATTCAGTAGCCGTCAGTGGTCTCGAACTTACCGATTTTTTTGGTATTTCTGCCGATATGGGGGTCTGTCCTACCGAAATACCGAAATTTAACGATTTTTCCACGATTTCTAAGAATTCAAGGAAATTCTCCCGATTTTTTTTACCGATTTTACATTTCCAAGTTGGCAACCCTTTTCGTTTATGTTTTTACGGGGAATCCCTTGATTGTATGATAAGTAGTTATTGCAGAATGTTCCCGATATCTTTTGGGGAATACCCTTGTGTCCTACAACTCGTAACTCGACGTTTTTAGGGGATCCCCCTAGCTAATTCGGTTGTCTATATAAACAAGAATTCGGATTTTATTGTTTCATTAATTTTCATTATTTAGAAGAGAAACTTTCTCCGAGTTACTAATAACGTCTACTAGTAGTATCTACCAAAAATATTATTATAATACTAAGTAAAAGTGTCGTCAAACGAAGAACCGAGTACAAGCGCGAGTGCAAAAAAGAAAAAAAATACCTACAATTTTATAGAAGAGAATGGGAAGAAGAATTTTCAGGCTGACTGCAAGAAAATCGTAAAAGCGCAAACTATACCTATTGTAAAAGTTGTAATGGGGATATTAATATTACATCAGGGAAAGACGCTTTTAGGAAACACAATTCTTCACAAGCAGACTCGGTATCATCAAAGAATATGAAATCGCAACTAAAGATATCATTTACTGTGACAAAAAATCAAAAACCTATATGCAAGTTAAATATGGTAAAAATATTACATTATTTTTTACTAAGTACCAGTACATTGTTATATTATTTTGTATTCTACCAGTGTATAGTAGATATGTCTTTTTTAATATATATATATATATATATATACATATATATATATATATATATATATATATATATATATATATATATATATATATATATATATATATATATATATATATCAATCGGTTTTATAATGTCTTCCGTCTTCCAATGCCTAATTTCCACTCCTTCCGGTTTCTCCATCCCTCCTCCTCTAGATCTCTCTCTAGTACTTCCTTGTTGATTCCTGCTCTCCAGCTTTGGCGTGGTCTTCCTCGCTTTCTTTTTCCATGAGGGTTCCAATTTAAAATCTTTTTAGGTAGTCGGTCTTGTGACATTCTCTGTACATGTCCGTACCATACCAACTGTTGGGTTCTGATTTCGTCCACTATATCGTGCTTTATTTCTAAAGCTCGTCTTATCGTGTCATTTGGTATACGGTCTTTTTTGGATTTTCTGGCTGCTCTTCTCCAGAAATCCATTTCTGTAGGTTTTAGTATTTTTTCTGTTCTTTCCTTCAATGGCCACACCTGGGAGCTGTAAGTTATTATACTTTTCACTATTGAGTTGTAAATTCTCTTCTTATTTTCAATGGTTATGTTTTGTCCCATAGTATACTATTAAGCATTGCAATCGCTTTTCTTCCTTGGATATTCCTCTCGAATATTGCTTCTTCCAGTGTTCCGTCCCTAGATATTCTCGTTCCCAAATACTTATAACTGGCACAGTGTTTGATGGTGTGTCCCTGTGGCCAGTTTCAACTCCTGCTGTTGTGCCCCGACGCACATGTACTCGGTCTTTTTAATATTGACTTCTAGGCCCCATTTTTCATATTCCTCCATAAGTTTTCGTGTCATGTATTCCATATCATCGATGTCCTGAGCGACTACTACCTGGTCGTCTGCAAATAATAGCGTGTACAATGTAGTATCGTCATCCAGTGGTAATCCCATACTGCTGCATTTCATTTTCCAGTTCTTCAGTGCACTCTCCAAATAGATTTTAAAATAGCGTTGGGGATATACAGCAGCCCTATTTGAAACCCTTTGTGACCTGGAACCCTGTTGTTATACCATATTTGGTTTTCACACTACTTCTTGCGTCTTGGTAGAAGGATTTTACGGCTTTAATTATTTCGGTGCTTACATTACTCTGTTGTAGTGTTTCCCACAATCTCATTAGGGCACGCTGTCGTAGGCCTTTTTTAAATCAACAAACAAGACATGGACTTCTTGATCAAATGCGGTTTTCTTTTCTAGGATTTGTGTCAGTGAGAAGAGATGGTCTATTGTGGATCTTCCTGCTCTAAAGCCTGCCTGTTCTTCAGCTTCTATGTCCGCGTATTCCGTTTTCTATTCTATTTTTAAGTATTTTTCCGTATATTCTGCTAATAGATCCTGTAACCATTATTCCCCTATAGTTATCGCAATTATTTTTTGTCTCCTTTCTTATGAATTGTTGATATGTATGATATTTTCCATTCCTCAGGTACTCCTGATGTGTTAATGCATCTTTGGAATAAGTTCCTCAAACCGCTAAATAGCTTTTCAGTTCCGTATTTTACTATCTCTCCTGGGATGTTTCCTGGTCCTGGAGCTCTACCATTTTTTAGCGTTTTACATACTTGTTTAACTTCTGATGTTGTTATCCTTATTGGGATCCTCGTATAACTATATTTGGGTTTCCATGTTGGGTACTTTTGAACTCTGGTCTACTTCTGTTAGCATATTTGTAAAATATTGGTTCCATTTTTCTGGTGTTATTGGTGAGAAGATTTCTCTTTTCCGTTCTGTTTTCATATTTTCAAGAAGTCTCCAGCTTTCTGTGTTTTTTCTTCCTCCTATGTAAGTGTTGAGTCTTGAGCAAGTCTTTTCCCATTGGTTGTTCTTTTTGTCACTAATCATTTTGCGTACTCTATCTTGGGATTCTTTGTATTTTACTTTGTCGTTTGTGCTCTTTGAACTTAAGTATTTGTGATAGCTTTTCCGTTTTTCTTCAATTTCGTATTTAATTTCTTCATCCCACCAATATGGTTTTTGCTGTTTTTCTCTTTTCTCTTGGTACCCTAATGCTTCCAGTGCGGCTGCGTGTAGGCATTCCTTTGTATACTTATATTCTTCTATATTAACAAACCCCGTCCGTTGTATCTTTTGGTCCAGTCTACTCTTGTATAGATTTCTGATACTTTTTATTTTGTAAGCTGTCTGTATTATATCTTATTGTTGTTTCACTGTTGTGTGCTGTGTACTTGTATCTTCCAGTTTGCTTTCCCGTATTGTTCGTGAGGTTATCTTTCCTTTCACAAGGTAGTGGTCGCTGCCACATGAAGCCCCTCTTTGGACTCTTACATCTAGGAAGTTTAATCTAGATCTCTGTCGTATTATCATATAGTCGATAATACTTTTTAAATCTCTTGTTGTTTGTCTCCACGTATATTTATGAATATCCCTATGCTGGTAGTGTCCGTTTAATATTGTAAGGTTGTTTTGTTCACATATCTCTATAATTCTTCTTCCGTTGTCGTTAGTAACTTCTTCGCCATATTTTCCTACCACTCAAAAGTAATATCTCTCTTGATGTTCCAATTTTGCGTATTTCCTCATTTAGTTGTTCAAAAAATGAATCCTTGTTATTAGCCAGATCGTCGTCGTTGACAGCGTATACCCCCAGTAAGGTTGTGTTATTACCTAGTATTTTGAGATTCATCTTTATGATTCTTTCACTAATCGGTTCCCAGGTGGTTATGAATTTCCTCAGTTTTTCTGTGTATTAGCATGGATACGCCTTGTTTTTGCTCTATCTTCTTTGGGCACTCCACTATAAAAGTGATCATAATGCCCCCAACTTTCGGAGCCTTTTCCTTTCTTCTTTGTTTCCGTCAGTACTGCAATTTCGACTCGAAGATTTTCTAATTCATTTACAACTTCATTTACTTTCCTGGAGAGACCTTGTATGTTCCATGTACCACATATCGTTGTCCTTCTTTGCTGTTTTCGTCTTCGTATATCCATTCGATTCCGAGGCTTTGGATTAGGTTTTTTAGCAGAGGCCTTTTTTTACATAGGGTAGGGAGCTGGCCTACCGCTACAACCCTCCTCCTTTGTCCGGGCTTGGGACCGGCAGTGACAACTGTAAGCTAACTATAAGAAAACTTTGGATATTGTGAGTATTGTCAAATTTTATCCCTTATCATTTAGAAAATCTTGAACATTATTTAATTTTTGAAATTAGAATTTACTAAATAATAACACCGGTCCACAAAGTATGGTAACAAGAAAACTGCCTGCTAATTTTGACATCTATATCTACCTATCTATCATTATAAAATGGTATTTATTTTGATTCGTTGGGGTCTTGTTTTTGTGTACAGTTACTACCTGTCTATCTGGCTATCCTGCCGGTTGATTGCTTTTAAAGTGTATTTATTTGGAGTTGATAGCAGAATTCTCTTATTGTAGATACAAATATACGTTGGGGTGCACCCAAAAAAAGAGATTTCTTATGGATTTTATTGGATTTTGCTACCTGTTTTGAATTATTTTTAAGGGTTCACCCTATTTTAGGCAGAAAACTTCTGCTATACAATAGAGTCATAAAATTGTAAATGAGGGTTCATTGGTAGCATAGCCGTCCGAGCGTAACCTGCTTTTTCTTGTTCTTAAGAATTGTTAATTGTACTCGTTTAGGCCTTTATCGTAAAAATAAAATTTTTACTTTCTTCATTTAATCATGAAAATAAACTTTGAAATGCGTTAGTTTATATAGCGCTTATTGTAAAGTTTAGAAGGCATGTAACAAAATATTTTTTTTAGAAAAAGGTCGCACTGTTGAATATAGATAGAAAATAAAGGTGATTAAAACTAAAAATGCAAATAATTGGTGGACAAATTTCGGACGCTTATAGTTTATGACATTTTAATGTTTATAACCCATGTTGTGTGCTATCAACTCCAAACAAACGGACTATATGTGCCGTATGGAGTATTGAGAAACAATTAATATTCGGAAATGGATGGCCTGTTTCTAAAAAATACTTAGCAAAGTGTGATTTTTTTTCATTTTTTAACCTATAAGACGCAGAACAAAATGCATCTTATAGGTAAAAAAATGAAAAATCACACTTTGCTAAGCATTTTTTAGAAACAGGCCATCCATTTCCCAATATTAATTGTTTATCAATACTCCATATGTCACCTAAAGGTAAAAACTTAATTTCTTAGAATCTATAGAAATTTACAGACATTCAAAGAACTATAATATACATTTACTAAATAGTTAAGTAGACGTCGCAAAAAGTCCTTTACCAACTTTGATAGTACCTAATATACCCCCATTTTTAGTGTTCCGTACGGAACACTTATAAGATCACTTCGGTGTCTGTCTGTCTGTCTGTCCTGTCTGTCTGTCTGTCTGTCACACCCGATTGTCTCCGAAACTATTTGACATAGAAAGGCGAAATTTGGTAATAATATAGGAATTGATGGCCTCATTAGAGCCATGTAGTTTTGAGAATTAAATTTTGAATTAAGGGGTTAGTTTTGGGGGGTGAAGTCGGAAGTGAAAAAAAAAAAATTTTTACTAGGTCATCGAGTGTGATGTCAAATGAAAGCTTGTCAAAACACGAGTAAAAAATATATATATTATATTACACTTGCGCGCACTTTTCTTTTGTATTATTTTTAAAAATTCGCGAAAAAAATCGCTGTCCCGGGCCTTATCTCGAAAAGTACTTATCAAAAAATTTCGAAAAATATTTTGGAATATTCTCCACGGGGTGTAAGATTGAACGAAAATTATCACGAGTGCATTACCTTTAATAATTTATATGGTATATAAAAAAACAAAAATTTCAAGGTCATCAGATTTCAGTAAAGATTGGAAACAAACTTTGTTGGAAATTCATTTGGGGTGTGTTTTGTGAAGTCACTAATCATTTTATACCACCGTAACATAAATTTTGACTTAAGGGGTTTGTTTTGAGGGGTGAAACCGGAAGTGAAAAAAAAATTTTTTTACTAGGTCATCGAGTGTGGCGTCAAATGAAAGCTTGTGAAAATACGAGTAATATATATATATATATATATATATATATATATATATATATATATATAATATATATATATATATATATATATATATATGTATATATATAATGTAATACTTGCGCACACTTTTCTTCGTATTACTTTTAAAAAATCGCTGTCCCCTACCTTATCTCGAAAAGTACTGATCAAAAAATTTTGAAAAAATTCTGTAATATTCTCCACGGGGTATAAATTGAATGAAAATTATCACGAGTGCATTACCTTTAATAATTTATTTGGTATATAAAAAAAAAAAAAAAAATTTCAAGGTCACCAAAAATATATCTAGTGTCAGTTAACAAAATAATTTTATTTTTAAATACAGTTTTAACTCTACGCTTTTCATTACGGGTTAGCTGCCCAAACTTTTGGCGTTTTGCTGGAGAAGACATTCTGTTAACACACAAACTGACTTGTCACTAACTGGCTTGACACTTGGACATGCTGCTCTAAATACAGATTTATAGTTGAGGCAACAGGAAGGTATGTAAATAAAATAATTTGATCGGCAATAAAACTTCGTTACAAAATACCTAGGAATAGATAAAACGCCTCTGGTATAGGAGTGCCGGTCAGTCCATTAGCATTCTTATTACTATCAGTTTCAAATAAATAGAGTATAGGACTTTTTTCCTTCAAACATCTGAAGAAAGATCACAGGAATACAAAATTTTCCTCGAATGATGAGGTAAAAACCGCTACGGCGCGCCGTCTTTTAAGGGACCACCAATTTTTTTTTTAATGAAAAAAAAAAAACTTTTTTTAAGCTTCACAAGTTTTCCTTCATAGGTAGGTAGATAACTTAAAAAAACTCTCGTAATTATGTCCAAAATATTGCGTTTCAAAACCACACAGGAAAAGGAAAAACATATAAAATCCAAAAATACTTCGAACTGAGTAAACACAAAAAAATATGAAATTCAAATCCGGATTTTGATCGGGCCAAAACGATGTCGCAATAGAATTTTTAAAATAAATAAATTTTCCCGATTTTTATGCGAATTTTCTCGCGTTGATAAAAAATCTGTTTACGTTGAACAGTGTTAAGGTTTGAATTATGAGTTTTATGAATATGACTTCTTTATGGAAAGATTCAGCTATAAAGTATTTTTAGTGATAATAAATCTTAAATACTTTATTTGATTTTGTGACGTGTGGTACTGGAATTTTACGTGCCTACCTACGACGACGCCATGTTGGGAAGCAAAGAAATCCGTAAAGGAAACAATGTAGGCGACGTGAGAATTCAGTAAATTGTACTATTATTAAAATATTGTTTTAGTAAAACTTTTAAAATTTAAAAATGTTTATAATACAAGTCATGCAATTATTTTTTTTAATGCGCTGTTGCTTTATTAAAGAATTTATTTAATACAAATATCGACCCATTAGCCTCCTGAGTCATAAAATTATAGGGTGTGATATGGCGCTACATGTTTGTTCCACTCTATTTTTCTGTTTCAATTCAATAATTTATATTATGTGTTTTGCATGTATCTAATATTGCCACTTGTCTGCCTAACCAATATAGTCTTTTCCGCTATTCTGCGCACTATTTTCATGTGTGATAAATACATATACGAGGCTGGTTTGAAAAGTTATGTGTTTGGGGTAAACCTTTTTTATTTTTTTCGACATAGTCTTCTTTTAGGCTTATACACTTCGTCCAACGATGTTCTAGTTTGTTGATCCCTTCCGAATAATAGGATTTGTCCAAGTGTGCAAAATATCCATTAGTGTCTGCAATCACCTCCTGGTTTGAATAAAATCTTTGTCCCGCCAGCCATTTCTTCAAATTGGGGAACAAATAGTAGTCCGAGGGAGCCAAGTCTGGAGAATAGGGGGGGATGTGAAAAGAGTTGGAATCCTATTTCCATAAATTTTGCGACCACAACTGCTGAGGTGTGTGCTGGTGCGTTGTCGTGATGGAAAAGGACTTTCTTGTGGGCCAATCGAGGGCGTTTTTCTTGCAGCTCGGTTTTCAAACGGTCCAATAACGATGAATAATATTCACCTGTAATAGTTTTACCCTTTCCAAATAGTCGATGAGGATTATCCCTTGCGAATCCCAAAAGACAGTCGCCATAACCTTTCCGGCAGAAGGAACGGTCTTCACCATTTTTGGTGCAGATTCCCCCTTGGTAACCCATTGTTTAGATTGTTGTTTGGTCTCAGGAGTATAGTAATGTATCCATGTTTCATCCACAGTGACGAAACGATGCTTAAAGTCCTCCGGATTCTTCTGGAACAGCTGCAAACCATCCTTGCAACACTTCACACGATTCCGTTTTTTGGTCAAGCGTGAGCAATCGCGGCACCCATCTTGCGGATAGCTTTCTCATGTCCAAATGTTTATGCAAAATATTATGTACCCGTTCAGTCGAGATGCCCACAGCACTAGCAATCTCACGCACCTTAACTCTTCTGTCGTCCATCACCATATCATGGATTTGATAAATGATTTCTGGAGTCGTAACCTCCACAGGCCGTCCAGAACGTTCAGCGTCACTTGTGCCCATATGGCCAGTCCGAAAATTTTTGAAACCACTTATAAACTGTTGTAATCGAAGGTGCAGAGTCACCATAATGTTTATCAAGCTTCTCTTTAGTCTCCTGAGGCGTTTTGCCTTTCATAAAGTAATGTTTAATCACCACACGAAATTCTTTTTCATCCATTTCTTGAAAATCACTCGACTTCCTTGATTCACACGAATGCCAAACACAAAGAAATAGACCAATATGGCTGAAACTTGGTGTGCGTTCATTCAACAGATGCTACTAACTAAACATGCCCTCGATATGCGCCGGTGGTGCCATCTCTCGGACTTTGCACAGACTTTTCAAACCAGCCTCGTAAGAACAATATACGAGGGTGAATTAAAAAGTCTTGTAAAAACAAGGTAATTAACATAATATTCATTAAACTCGATACATTTGGTCCAGCGAGATTGCAATTTTTTTTATTGCCTCAGAAAAAAGTGTGAATAATACTGGTATACAGCAAATCTAACCTCTTCAATCGACGAAAATTTCTTTTATCCCAGCCAATTTTCGAGCTTAGAAATAAAAGTCGCTTGGGGCCAAATCTGGGATATAGGGTAAGCGGAGAGTTATTTTGAAGCTGACGTTGACAATAAAATGTTTTGAACTGTCAGTTCGAAGAAATTAGGCCATCTTGATTTTTTCTTAAATGGAATGCCCTTTATATTATTATTTTTTTGAGTCCTACTAAAAATTCTAGATATTATACCATATGTCTAAATTGAATTGTTTCGGAATTATTGTCATTTGAAATTTAAAATAAAAAAAAGGCAAAAGAACTATTAATAAATACTGTAGGTTTATTTTTAAGGTAACAACTGCTCGAAATGCCTACCGTTAACAGCGAGGCAATGACCCAATCTGTCATAAACAGCCTGAACAAAGTTTTGCAGAGAATCCTGGGGTGATCTGTGCTACTTCATATTGAATTCTTTGTTGTAAATCTCCTACAGTTTCAGCTCGACTTCGGTAAACTTTGGTTTTCAAGTGATCCCATAAAAAAAAATCGAGTGGCGCAAGGTCGGGATTTCTTGCAGGTCATTCTACAGCACCTTTCCTGCATATCCAAATTATTTTCATCAAGAAAAAGAGCTGCACAAGTTGGAATAACTTGCTCTTGGAGTAACTGTAAATACCGCTGTCCTATATCGACAAAAAAGGGACCATTGATATGACGTCCACAAATCCCTGCCCACACGTTTATCTTTGGTTGTCTTTGAGAATGACTGTCGATTATCCAGTGGAGATTCTCAGTAGACCAGTACCGGCAGTTATGCCTGTTAACTCTTCCGTTCAGACAAAATGTAGCCTCGTCAGAAAAAACAATATTATAATTTGGGTTGGGATCATTATTGATTCGTTCCATCATGACCTGGCAAAATTCAAGGCGTCTATCGTAGTCATCTTCAGATAATTCTGTTTTAATGTTTTGCTAACTACGGATTGGGTAATAGGTTCTTGATTCGGAACTTCTGTGTTAAAAAGATCACACACCTACTGTTGGGTTCTTCTATGGTCTCCGTAATCAACCATCATTGACAAAGTGATTCTTTCAGTGTTAAATATACCATTATGATATTATGCCCAAATTGCAGTTTCACAAAATGCAGCAATAAACGTTTCCGTCAATAAATCATTTTTTGGCGCATTAAGTGGTTACCTGACAGTAAATGTTTTTTTTTTTTAATTTGATCTCCTTAATTTCAAATATCAATAATTGCAATTTAGACATGGTATGTTAGACAAATAGTATCTAAAATTGGTAAAACTTCGTTACGCGGGCTTTTCAGAAAAAAGGTTTTTTTTGAAATAGGCTTAAAATGGTTTAATTTTGAAAGACTTACGAGTCGGGGAAAAGCCGTTTTTGCACTTTTTTTTGCATATAAACATTGATACGTAAGTGTACGAAAGTCTACTATGCTATTGACAGCGACTGATCGAAACTGCTCGGGAGAACTCAGTTCGTTTACGCGCATGCGCCGAGATGATTATGCTACATAATAAAATTCCAACCAATAAGGAACTTTGCTGTGAAATTTTCTTTGCGGAAAACAACACGAAAAGAACAAATCATAAGGTTTTTTAAAGTATTTTGTAATTGCTGATTATTTAAATCAGGTTATTTTCAGTTAGTTAAGGTTAACGAAAACGGTTACCTCCCGATTTCTTCTCATAAATTATTCAAATTTAGGCCATTTTAAGCCTATTTTTTAAAAAAAATCTTCCTTTTTCTGGAAAGCCCGCGTACCGAAATTTTACCAAAAAAAAATGACAATAAATAATTTTGTGATAAAATTAGATGATAATTGAAAAAAAAATTAATAATTTTTTGAAAAGATTAGGCTGACCTCTACATTTCACCTATTAGTGTGAACACAGCCTATTGTTCCGAAAACAACTGACAGTTTCGATCAGTGGTTATCAACAGTTGTCAGTGATATACACTCCTGGACAACATTAACGCAACAATATATTAAATCATACAAATCTTTATAATGAATTAATTTTAATAATTTTTTATGAACATTGATTACACTAAAAGTTAGAAAAAACTTATTCGGATTCTTTAAAAGTGAATTAGCTACCAAATTTCTCTATAAGATTCGAATTAAAATTATTCTTAAGACCTAATAACAAAATCGTTGAAATTATCTATTAATCAAAAAAATTAACTGGGACACTAGTAGCAAAATTAATGGTGTAACTGGGACACTAGTAGCGTGTGTTGCCTCCTCTACTTCGGATGACAGCGTTTATGCGCCTAGGTATGCTTCTAATTAAATTTTGGATAAAATCTTGAGGAATTTGCTCCCATTCTGTAATAACTGCATTTTCAAGTTCCCTCAGGTTTCTAGGTGCAGGTATATGACGTTTCATATTTTTCTTAAGGTGATCCCATACATGTTCTATCGGATTCAGATCCGGGCTTTTTTGGTGGCCATTGCATAATCGGTATATCAACTTGATTAAGACAACTGAGTACCTCCCTAGCCACGTGAGGTCGAACGTTGTCTTGCATAAACAGGAAATGACCGAAAGGCATCACATGTTCTATTACAATATTCTCAAGAGAGTAGTCAGCATTCATGGATCTCGTACGGACAAGACTAACTCTGTGCGAGCATCAAAGCAGATGCCACCCCAGAACATAACAGAGCCACCGCCGAATGGAATCCTTGCAGAGATATTGCAAGGAGCAAACCTCTCTCCTGGTCTTCGCCATACTCGCTCATGACCATCTGGATGTTTTAGACTAACCCTAGTTTCATCTGGAAGAAAACTTGTTTCCAATCATCCACAGACCAGTTTTTCGTGATTTCGCGCAAAACGTAACGTTCTCTCTAGTAAACAAGGGCGCAGTGGCTGGTCTCCTACTGTTTATTCCAGCTTCATTTAACCGTCTTCTAACTATTTTAGAAGAAATTCTGACATTGCGAACAGCTTCGAGTTCGTTTCTTATTATAGAACTAGTGACAGTCCTGTTTCTTAAAGAATATTGTCTTATAAAACGTTCATCTAGGTTGCTAGTGCATCGTTTTCGCTCTTGCCCTAGCCTTCTAGAATAAGTTCCTACTTTATTCAAGCGTCTTACCATACGACTTATTGTGGAACGATGTTTGCCTAACAAATTGGCAAGATAACTCTGACAATATCCCTCGTCCAATAAAAACTGAGGCTCGCACTACCTCGCGTTCAGTTAAATTCCTTGTTCGATTCATTTTTCTAATTCTTCGGGGTCAAAAATAAAACAGTCTACCACAAAAACGCATTACTTTGAAAAAGGGAACAATTTATAAGCTTACTTTTAAAGAAAATCTATCGCATTATTACAGAAAATTGTTTATCTTCTAAAAAATTCTTTAAAACTGTAAATCTAAACGAATTGTTTTGATTTCTGTCATGAACAACGAAACAAAATATGCATAGCCTACTATTCAAATACTCGATAAACTTTAAAACTGACTTAAGAAAAAGATAAATTAATTTTCAGATTGTTGCGTTAATTTTGTCCAGGAGTTTAGATTAATTATTATTTACCAAAAAAAGAGTGCAAAAAACGACTTCCCCGACTCGTAAGCCTTTTAAAATTAGACCGTCTTAAGCCTATTCCAATAAAAAAAAAAACCTTTTTCTGAAAAGACCGCGTAACGAAGTTTTGCCCTAGAATTTTTAGTACTACTCAAAAATAAAATAATATAGAGCTCTCCATTTAAAAAAAAATTTAAGATGGTCTAATTTCTTCGAACTGACAGTTCAAAGCATATAACTTTTATTTAAACATTTTTTGATAGACTGATTAATAGATGCTGTGGAATCATTATTCCATACATATGGGGCACCCTGTATACAAATTGTGTCCTAAAATACTTACCAAACGTCTAACAAATAAATCTGAATTTGTTCTTTCAAAAGAGCAAGCAGGTTTCCGCACAGGGTATGAAACAAACGACCATCCGCTTACAGTTAAAGTCCTCATCGAAAAATGTATAGAATATAATAAGTAGAGACCGGATTATATGCATTTGCATATTTTCATATGCAATTGCATATTTAGACCATTCTCACCGATTATTGCATATTTTACCCAAAATCTAGTAATGATGCATATTTTCCCTATATTTACAATATTTCTCGGTATTACTAGGCAATTGAATTGCTCAGGGTATTGTTAATGTCGCCGTCTGGAACCGATTTTATCGCCGGAACATTACCTGCAATAGTCTAAACATCGATTAGGTTATAGTGCCAAGGGAATACCAAAAATTACGACGGTATTTTATTTCTTTGTTTCTTGGTCGGGACATTAAGTGATAAGTAATTAGTTTCTAAGAATATTTGTTTGAGCGTGGATCAAATAAACAATTTCCTCGAAGACGAATTTTTATTTTAAAACAAGATATCAGTTTTAACATTATTGTTGACGCGCTTGCATCAGTGTAGTTTTTTGCATTTTTTAACGTGTTGTGTTAAAGTTTAACGTGTACCATGCCACCCGCAAAAAAAAGTATCTCTTCGTGTAGCTGATTATCCTGGAACATTTACATACGACGGAAATGTTTTATATTGTCGAGTTTGCTAGAAAAATGTTTCGTGCACAAAAAAGTTTCAAATTGACCAGCATGTCAAGACAAGTCTTCATATCGCAGGATTGCAAAAAAAAGGCCCACGACAACAACTTATAACAGCAGCAAGTAACAGTGATCCCACTTCTACAGGCAAACAAAAAAACCACTTTAGCATGGATTTATTTTATTGATTTGTTGCATTGCTTGCAAGTAATATTCCTCTCCACAAATTTACAAATCCTACATTCAAAGATTTTCTGCGAAAATATTACTTGAATCAAAAAATACCAAACGAATCAACACTGCGTAAAAATTACATACCAACAATTTACCAACATGTTTTGGAAGAAATACGTAATGAACTTAAGGATGACATTATTTGGATTTCAGCTGATGAAACTACCGACAGTTGTGGTCGCTATATTGCGAATTTAATTGTGGGTGCATTAACCTCTTCACGACCGAATTTATTTGGGAAAGTAGGACCAAAATGCCCGATTTTTTTTATGGTATGTGTTAAATCTGCAAATAGGACTTACCAAATATGTTTTTTTCAAAGTTGCAAAAAAACAAGTGTTTTCACAAAAAATAAAACATTTTAATTCTGTTCTTAACATCACCCGAATTAACTCGGGCGTTCAAAGAAATGCTAATTTGAAACAAAATTTGAGCCAAATAACAAAAAAGTGGCTTATCTTATCAACTACATAGTACTAACTGTATGATATACTCTAAAGCAGGGTGTAACACAGAGCGGTACGTCACAAATAGGGCAGTAGTAGCGTGTTTCCTTTCGAACTTTTTTGCCGCGGGCATCACGCACTCTACAGCATACACCACATTGCCGAGTTGGAAATTGTTTTTTTTTTCGGTTGCCGGGATACACTCAGGGAAATGACGACCTGTCAGTCTAAGTGGTGTAGGTTGGCTTGAAGGTCGTCCTTTTCTAGAAGAAAATTCCGTGCGGTGATATTTTTCCATGATCTGTTTGATTAGATCCAACCTATAAACTAGTGCTGACTTTGTTCCTCCAGTTTTTCGATATAACACAAAAGAGTTCCACAGTGCCAAATCTAATAAATGAAAAAATATTTTTTTGTAATACTTTTTTCCACGCTTTCTTGGAAGGTTGTAGTCTGCTAAGTGTTGATCCACCCGATCAACACCGCCCATGGTGTCGTTATAATCGATGACAACTTTCGGCTTTATTATAATCTCTCTTGGTTTTTCTACCTCTACACAGGTGTTCGTATGAATGGTTGAAATCAAAGAAACATCTTTCTTGTCTTTCCACTTTAGGACACAAACTTTACCTCTTTGAAAGGCTACAACTTCTCCTTTTTTCAGCTTCTTTTTTTTTAGCTCTGAAGGAACTTCTTTCCGTGTTAATTTTAGTGTTCCATAAACGTCGGTTTTCTTTGTAATAAGTAAATCCGCAAGCTGGGGGGAGTTATAAAAATTATCCATCGTTATGCAATAGCCCTTCTCTAACAATGGCTTAGACAGCGTCATGACAACTTGCGACGAAATTGGTAGATTTTCATAGTCTTTGTCAAGGTTGGTTTGTTTTCCAGTGTAGATGATAAAATTCCATACATAACCACTTTTAGATTCACACAGTAAATAGGTTTTTATACCAAATCGAGCTCTTTTTAGTGGAATGTATTGGATCCAACCAAGTTTACCCTTATATAAAAGGAGACTTTCGTCAATAGACAGGTTTTTTTCAGGTACGACCAGTTCTTGAAACTTGCTAACCAATTTTTCGTATACTGGCCATATTTTATTAAGTTTTGGGTTTGGATGAGTTACTTCATCAAATTCATCATTATTAGAAAAATGGATGTTTTGATGGATAGCCTCAAATCTATTTCTGCTCATACAACTGGCAAAAAAGGGCGTCACCAAAAGAGGATCGGTTGACCAGTATTGACGCAATTTTGGTTTTTTTTTATAACGCTTTGTAAAATTGTCAATCCTAAAAAGACTCTAATTTCTTCGCTAGTCACAGGGTACCACATTTTTCCTCTTTTTTTTTTGCTGTTGGCTTCTGTTACTATATGGCCAACCAGATCGTCACCAACGAACTGTTCAAAAAAATCCAACATGTTCCAATCATTGCAGGATACACAATTTATAGATGGTACAGCCGTAAAAGGGAATGATGGTGGGGCTGGGGAATCAGGTTGCAATTCAAACCAATCACGTGCTTCAAGTAAATCCGCCGAATTATCTGAATTCGAGCTACTACTTGAAATATTGCCGTAAGATGTATCAGAGCCACTTTCGTCTATTGGTTCGTCAACTTCTGACTCATCTGACAGATCGTAATCGTGCCTGTCCATGATATACTAAGTACTTGGGTTTCAGCTACTAAAATGTAAATAACAGGTATAATAAATATATTTACTTATTGTAGACAAAAACTCACGTAAAATTTAATTCACAGAAGCAGCGCAACAAAACTTATCAAGTCGCAACACAAACTAAATTTACTCGCTGGCAGCTTATTTTGCCTCAAGATCAAATAAACAGTCGCAAAAATCCGACAAGACCCGAGGGGTTTGAGTTAAATGTGTAAAAATGCGTATTCCCGTTTTTCACGAGACAGTTCAGGTGATGGCGCGTAACATCCATAAAAATTAGAGATGAGAGAGTTAACTCGGGCATAGGAAAATCGAAACGTTGACCGTGCCCGAGTTATCTCGGGTACAGTCGTTAAGCGGTTAAGATTAGAGCCTTCTTCCTCCTATTTGGTGGCCTGCAAAGAACTTGACAAGACAAATCATTCTACGATCGCCAGATTTGAGAATGAGGTTATTAAAAAAATATTTCCTGAATCTTCTGCAGATGAAAGAGTGTTTATATTTCTCTCAGATGCTGCTCCCTATATGATCCAGGCAGCCAAAGTCCTCCAAGTATTTTATCTAAATTTAATTCAAGTGACGTGCTTTGCTCACGGAGTCCATCGACTCGCTGAAGAAGTACGATCCGCGTTTGGAAATGTAAATAAACTGATTTCATCAGCAAAGAAAGTGTTTCTTAAGGCACCTGCTCGCAATAACGCCTATAAAGAAAAACTGCCAAATGTGCCTTTACCTCCCGAACCAGTGGTAACTCGATGGGGAACATGGATCGAAGCTGTACGATTTTACAATGAACATTTTGAGGCCATCAAAGGTGTAGTAAATGACTTCGATAGTGCAGAGGCTATGGCAGTTCGTCAATCCAAGGAAGCATTTAACGATTCTGAGATTAAAAAAAAAAACATAGCTTTGATTAGCACTTACTTTTCCCACATGCTTGCGGATATTAAAAAGCTTGAAACTCGAGGTTTGGCGTTGACCGAATCAATTCAGTTAATGAATAAAATCCGTCAAATAAACTCCACATTGCCAGATATATTCGTAGAGTTAAAGAAAAGTGTGAAAACATTTTGTGCAATAACCCAGGCTTTGAACCTTTGTGTCAAATTGACAGTTTTATTAATGGGACGGGTGAACTTTTTTCCAGAAACAATAAGTGCTAACATAGCACCCAAATTCAAATACTGCCCAGTTACCTCAGTGGATGTGGAACGATCTTTTTCCACTTATAAAAATATTTTAAGTGATCGAAGACACAATCTTACTACCCAACATTTGGAACAATACCTGAATACAAGAACACAAATGTTAAATAATTTTAAAAAATGTTAAATAATTGTTAATTAAATTTTGATTTTAAAATAAAAAACTAAAAATTACTATTTAATATTGCATATTTTGACCCTTTTCATGCATATTTTAAGCATTTTTCATGCACATTTGCATGCATATTTCAAGATTTTTATGTTGCATATAATCCGGTCACTAATAATAAGCCTCTGATGCTCATATTCGTGGACTTCGAAAAGGTTTTTGATTCTGTAAACCAGCAGAGATTCTTGGAAGTGCTTGCTAAATCTCGTAATTGATCATCGATACTCCAGTGTAATTAAACACAAACTAACCAATCTACCAGTAAATTTCGAATTAAAAGAAGAGTGCGCCAGGATGATACACTCTCTCCTAAGCTTTTCTTAACACTTCTAGAAAGTATGCTACAATCAATAAATTGGGAAAAAAAGCGGCTTATCATTGACGGTAAAAAGTTAAATCGCCTTTGTTTTGCCGATGACATTTTTTGGATAACAGACAATATGCAAGAAGCACATGCTTCAAGAAGCTTCAGGTTTAAAAATCAGTCTATCCAAGACACAGTTTAGGACAAATCTTGTATTAAACAACACTATAAAACTGAATAACGTGGAGATCGAGCAAGTACACCGATATAAATACCTAGGACATGAATTCAGCATAGGACGAAACAACGAAACACATGAAATTCAGCGGAGAAGAGATTTCTCCTGGACCGCATATGGCAAACTTCCTATGTGTTTAAAGAGAAAAGTTTTTGACAGGTGCTTACTATCTGTTTTTACGTACGGAGCCGATACTCTCACATTGACGAAGAAAAATATCAACAAAATATGAGGCGTTGCGGATAATAAGGGCGAACTCAACATTGGGTCAAATTTTTTTTTTTATATAATTCTATTTTATAGTACTTTTCCTACATCACATACCGGTCTAATTGTTGAGTTCGCCCTTGCTTCGCCTTCAAATTTCAGTATCAAATAAATGAAAAATTTCGAACAGGCGATAGCCGGGCGGGTAGTAAGGGCGAACTCAACAATTTCGCGCGGAGCAACCGCCGGTATTGCGTCACTAAATGAGGTTTACTTGAAATTTTACGCTTTCTGCGTGTTAGTTCAAGTTAATTTTGAAGTTAATACGTTTATGTTTTGTTTGGTTTTGTTGCTTCTTTTTTTAAGAAAAGTATGGCGCAACCTGGACCTTCTAGTAGTGAAGTAAGTGTACAACATTTAGATGGTAGTGCTGTGTCGGGTTATTCGCGAAAGAGACCTGCTAAGATGAATGATTGGCAAAAAAACGAGTGTAAGTTGAAACGAAATTCAGGAAGTGCTTACATTTCAAGAAATAACAAAAGGCACGTTGTTGCCCGCAAAATTGGACCTCCTTGCAAGTGTGGATGTTTTGAGAAAATAGGCGCTGAACTGGTCACCAATATTTTTGACTCTTTTTGGCAAATTGGAAACTATGATCTACAGAATGCTTACTTATCAAAATTGTTGATCTGCAATGATGTAAAAAGATCTTACGTAAAGGGGCGTCCAAGTCGTACCCTGAGACGCATTCAATATAATGTGACTGTTGATCACGCTAATCGTGAAGTTTGTCGTACTGCGTTTTATAACATTCATGGCATCTCTGGAAAGCGCGTTCGAGTCGTAGTTGACAAAACCAGCAGAACTGGAACTGTTACAACGGATCAAAGGGGGAGGTGTGAACCCGCGAAGAAAATAGGAAATGACGATCTTTCTAAAGTAAAGGAACACATCATGTCACTACCTACTGTCACCAGTCATTACAGTCGCGCCAAAAGCCCTCATCGAAAATACTTACCTGTTGGACTTCATATTAAAAAGCTCTATTCTCTTTACAATGAATGGCTTACGGAAAATTACCCTGGTTACAGCCCGGTAAATCAGCACTATTATCGTGATACGTTTAATATGCAGTTCAATATTGGTTTTGAGCCCCCAAAAAGTGACACCTGTAATTATTGCGATAAAGTAGACATAAAAATTAAAAGTAGTCAAATGCACGATTCCGAAAATGTTGCTGAAATCGAGAACCTTAAACAAGAGAAGGAGTTACATCTGACCCGTGCAAAAGCTGCTCAGTCTCTTCTTAAGGGATTAAGGAGTAATGCCGATGACTCTTTTCTGGTCATAGCTTTTGATCTGCAGCAAGCTTTGCCAACCCCAAAGCTGACTACTGGGATTCAGTATTACAAAAGGAAGCTGTGGACCTATAACTTTTGTATCCATAATGTAAAAACCGGTTCTTCAACGATGTACCTTTGGGATGAAAGTACAGGGAGGCGTGGATCATGTGAGATTGCAAGTTGCTTGTACGATTATTTGTGTAAAGTTGATGTTAATGTTAAAAAAGTTAATATGTTCAGTGATAACTGTTCTGGACAGAACAAGAATTTAAATCTTGTTTTGGCAAATCTATACTTTATACACAAAGACCAGTTCACTGAAATTAAACACTATTTTATGATACCTGGGCACTCATACCTTCCCTGTGATAGGGATTTTGGGAACATTGAGAGAGAAATACGGAATAGCACTGTGTATACCATGGATCACTATAAGTTAATGATTGAAAGCTGTCGCCGAAAAAACCAGTTTTGCGTTGTCCAACTTAGACAGGACATGATTTTCAATTTCTCTAATTTTCAAAAGAAAATTACTAAAATGCAGATGGCTGGTGCTAAGTTTAAAGATGGAAAGATCTTTGAATTTACAAATAACTTTAAGCAAGGTTTCTACATTCATTCTGCTTACAATTTGGATGTCAAAACGGCAGTCAAACTACAAAAAGGCAAGGTGAAAAACTATGATCCTGATCATTTTCATTTGGCCAGTGAAACACTGACGAGACTTTACAGTTCTCCCATTAAAATACCAGCCCCCAAATTAAAGGACATTCAGGACTTGTTACCGTATGTTCCCCTACCTTGGAGTCGGTACTTTACTAACATTATAGCCTCTCAAGACGCAGCAACGAATAAGAGCACCGAAAATGAAGATGTTATGGACGATGACCAAATAGATTACAACTGAACTTGGCTAATTATTTGTTTCTTTTCTTTAGTTTTTTTTATGTTAGTTTCAATACCATATTTCCACTGTTTTGTATGTTGTATCAAGTAACTATTTTGTAATAACAAAACCTTTAATTAAAACAATAACCTTAAAATTAAATAAAATGTGTTCAAAATTTTTAATACCGGTCTAATTTTTTCCCAGGTATTGCCAATTTTAGGTGATAGTGTAGCATCAGAAACGAAAAGTAAAATATGAAAAAAAAATACACAAATAATTATTTAAAAAACATTTAAAAATTCACGGAATACACTATTCTACTTAAGTAAATAATAAAAAGCTAATAAATTATAAATAAAACACCTAATTTTGTCAATATTTTGTTGAGTTCGCCATTTAGATTTTTCTATAAATTCAATTTTTTCGAAACTTCATTTTGTTGAGTTCGCCCTTACTATCCGCAACGCCTCATATGTGTCATGCAAAAAATATGGAAAGGTCAATGTTAGGCGTTACTCTTAGAGATCACATCCAACATCACATTATCAGGAAGAGAACGGGGTTACAAGACGCAGTCAAATTCTTTCTACCTCTTAAATGGAACTGGGCTGGACATGTTGCTAGATTTAAGGATGGACGATGGACAAAAAAAATCGTTTACAGTAATTAATATTCACATTTTAATAAAAAGAAAATACTTTCATATTATTTAACCGATATGTCTGTTATTGTGGAACCATTTTAGTGAAATATAGTGTAAACACCTAGCCAGACGATGAACCTATACGTGAAAGAAAATCGCATAAAAACTGGATTATTACAAAGACGTACATAAAGATATCTACATATATTTAGCTTATCTATCATTGTGTTGCTATTTGTGTAGGTCGTGTGTCCGCGATATTATTAATGAGCTCAAGAAATAAATTTAATTTTGTTAAAACGCTTTGGTAGAAAAACAAAAAATGCCTTTGTTGCCTACTCCTCTTTAAAAAATTCTTGTAATAGATTGAATTCAATGGTTACTCAGTTATAGATGTAAGTAGAAGGTTTCTTTCTCTGTGATGGCAATCTATCTTCGATTTTCCCGGATTTATTCTCATAGAAGCGCCCGGCTGGCTCTTTTTAAAATGGATGTTGCATTTTTTTGTTTTAAGGTGGTATGATAATCTGGTACATGTTGCAAAGAGGTTGTCGTTCCGCCACCTAATCAGGAAGGTTAGGTCGCTACAAAGTGTCGATACTCCAGAACGAAGTTTCTCAAAGCGTTTTAATGTTTTTAAAGTCTTCTCCCCGTAGAGGGGTTCCACTACATGGAAGCAAAGCAAACACGGATGCCCGGACGAACACTCCCGATCCCCCCACTTGCGATCTGCGTAGGCACCGACCTATAAAAGACGGCGGCCGCATTTCGGTTTCTCAGTTAACTTCGAGCGGCAGGAGCAGCAAAATCACAGTATCGAGTAGCAGTAACAGCAAGAGTACCTGAAAATGCCAAATGAGGGCAAATTCATTGTTATGAATATATATATATATATATATATATATATATATATATATATATATATATATATATATATATATATATATATACATGTGTGTATATATATATATATATATATATATATATATATATATATATATATATATATATATATATATATACATGTATATATATATATATATATATATATATATATATATATATATATATATATATATATATATATATATATATATATATATATATATATATATATATATATATATATATATATATATATATATATATATATATATATATATATAAAAGATACTATCCTTTGGGAATAAAGAATTTTATTATTGACTATAAAAACTTTGTTTACCTTTTCTAGTAGATAAGGTTTTTAAGAAACGCGTTTTGTCTTTAACGAAAGCATTGAAATAATTTGATCAATTCTGCTTTAAGAGTACGTTATTGTTAATATGAAGTAATTTAGCAGCATTGTTTAAGAGTGCGGTTTTTGCCAAAGTGCAAATATTACAGTTCAGATCTGAAACATAAAATTAGTTCTCTGTGTCAAAGTGGAAAGAAGCAAAATCTTTAAACATGCATAGGGGCGCTGTCAGCAAAATTGTTAAGAAGTTCTCGAGAAGGGGCACTGTCGATCCGGCATTTAAAAGTGGTAGACCTCGAAAAACAAGTAAGAGAGTAGACAAAATTATAATTCGAAAAGCGAAAAATGATCCCCAAGAAAACTGCTGTTGATATTAATAAAGAACTAAGGCAGGAATATCAGGGTGTATTGGTGTCAAACATAACTATTAGGCGTTGTCTGTTATCTGAAAATCTTCATGGTAGGCGTGCTGTTAAAAAGTCACTCCTTACAAAGCGTCATAGAAAAGAGAGATTGAAATTTGCTAAGGAACATAAAGACTGGACTCAAAATAAGTGGTGTCTAGTAATCTTTAGTGACGAAAGTAGGTTCAATCTCTTTGGAAGTGATTCTACTGGTTATGTAAGAAGACCAATTAGTCTAAGATATGACCCAAAGTGTCTTATACCCACCGTCAAACATAGCGGTGGAAATATCATGGTATGGGATTGTTTTCGACGGTCTGGTACGGGGCCATTGGCAAAAATAAATGGCAGAATGGATGCTCAAATGTATCTTGAGATATTGGAAAATAATTTGATTCCTTATGAAGAAGATTTGCCACTGTCATGGATTTTTCAACAAGACAATGACCCAAAACACACATCTCACTTGGCCAAGAATTGGTTTTCTGAACAAAGGATTCGGGTGATGCGCTGGCCTTCACAATCACCTGATTTGAACCCGATAGAGAATCTTTGGTACTATCTGGATAAACAAATTAGGAAAAGAAATATAAAAAAACCGGGACGAACTTTGGATCGAATTAAAACAAGAATGGGGAAAAATACCATCCGATTTTTGTGCTAGGCTTATTGACTTTATGGGCAGAAGACGTCAAGCAGTGATTGACGCAAAAGTATATCCCACTAAATATTAAATATAAAAATAATTCCATACTTTCGTTTGTGCATAGTTTTGTTACGTTAAGAACTAAGCACATTTCTAATAAACAAAGACTGTTTTAGTCTTCAAAATGTTTGTTAGCATGTACACGATTACTAAATAAATATTGTAATTGTAAACCGTTTAAATGTTAAGACTAGAAATGGGAATTTAAATGTCTCCTTACTTTTCCTCGCATATATATATATATATATATATATATATATATATATATATATATATATATATATATATATATATATAAAGGGTGATTCATTTAGAGGTACTTTTTTTTAAATAAAAAAAAAATGAATAAAAATAATTTTATTTTATAATCTTTATCATATAAAAGAACCATTCTTTATAATTATTTCTTAAAGATAATTTCTTTCAAATGTTGTCCGCGACTACGGTTAACAACGTCCATTCTGAAGTTCCAATTTTCAATGACGCGTGTGAGTATTTCGAGTGGTATTTGGCCAATGACTCGAGTAATATTGGCCTCCAATGCCTCAATTGTAGCTGGCTTATCCATGTGGACTTTGGACTTTACATAGCCCCAAAGGAAAAAGTCAAGAGGTGTGATGTCACATGATCTAGCCGGCCAATTCACTGGTCCAAAGCGTGAAAATGATCTGTTCGCCGAATTGCTCTCGCAGTAAAGCCATGGTTTCACGGGCTGTATGGCAAGTGGCGCCATCTTGTTGGAACCAAATTTTGTCGAGACCACGGGCTTCAATTTCTGGCATCAAATAGTCTGTTATCATGGCGCGATAACAGTCACCATTCACAGTAACATTCCGGCCGGCCTCTGTTTTGAAGAAATATGGACCGATTATTCCACCGGCCCATAAACCACACAGTTGTTTTTTCTGGATTTAATGGCAGCTCTTGAACCTCTTCAGGTTGTTCCTCACCCCAAATACGGGCATTTTGTTTATTCACGAACCCATTAAGCCAAAAATGGGCCTCATCGTGAACAAAATTTTTCTCGAAAACAGTGGATCTTCTGCAAGCTTGTCAAGAACCCAACGACTAAAACGGAAACGATTCGGAAGGTCGGTCGGCTTCAGTTGTTGCACTAGTTGAATTTTGTATGTTTTTAAAGAAAGATCCTTACGTAAAATACGCCAAGTTGTTGAATATGACAGGCCAAGCTGTTGAGAACGGCGACGAATCGACACTTCACGGTCTTCGCGTACACTCTCCTCTACCGCCCCTATATTTTCTTCACTACGTGCTGGATGTGGTCTATTCGGTCGAGCATTATCCAATAATGAAAATTGGGTCTCAAACTTATTGATGGTAGAGCGAATTGTGCGTTCGGTAGGCCGATTATGTGGACCATAAGTTGCTCTAAGCGCCCGATACACATTCCTCGTAGAACGCCCATTTTCGTAATAAAGTTGAACAATTTGTAGACGCTGTGCCGGGCTAAGTCTTTCCATTATGAATTGTCAAACACTACTGAACAGGAATGCCACTTCAGTTGACACGACGCATGCGCAATCTGCAATTAAATCCCCATCACAAAAAGTACCTCTAAATGAATCACCCTTTATATATATATATATATATATATATATATATATATATATATATATATATATATATATATATATATATATATATATATATATATATATATATATATATATATATATATATATATATATATATATATATATATATATATATATATATATATATATATATATATATATATATATATATATTTAAATATATGCATCGAAGGTACGGGAGTCCAAAGCTATGTACTACCCAGGCGTACTATCTATGAATCACCAAATCGAAACAAGTATGTTTCGCTCTATAACTGATCTCGTCAGCTAGCCTAAGTAAAGAGGCAATCGCAACCCAACCTTAACTGTAAGAGGAATTTAAAAAGTATACGCCAGAACCCAACAAGTCTCAGCGCCATCCGGTGTGAACCGCTAGAACTTTTAATTCAAGAACCAAGCACAGTAGAGAAAATGCGAATTCGTACCTCTATAGCTAAAAGCAACTATACCATAATAGTAGTACTGCTATGTATTGTGAGCATTAAAAGATAAGTTTTAGTTTGTTAGTGGCAAATCAGTTCGTTAACTCATTAATATATTTCTCGGTTGTCATCTCTACATCTTTGAGATTTTCATTACTTAATAAACAAGTCATATAGAGAGCATAAATTAAAACTTTCGTCCCGACATATTCAAAGAGATTATCAACATGAATACTGAACAGCACCGGTCCAAACACTGGCTCCCCAGGGACTCCCGTTATCACGTTTGTCAAATTGGATTAACACAAACCACTGCTACATTGAATGGAGATATACCGTTTTCGACTAAACATGTAGGAGCGAAACCAAACTGCCACTCTCCCTCTCGCATCATACATTAACTTTATTTCGAAATATTACAATTGGCAACATCGTGTGTATCTAATTACAAAAGTAAAATACCACATCACATACTTATTTTTGCCGCTAATGATAATAAAATGCCCGGTAATAAAAAAAAAACGAATTAAATTTTATTGACTACTTTTTCAAACAAAAAATAATAATGTGGAATAACATTAACAACATATATATATATATATATATATATATATATATATATATATATATATATATATATATATATATATATATATATATATATATATATATGTGTGTGTGTATGTATATATATATATATATATATATATATATATATATATATATATATATATATATATATATATATATAGGGTGCCCCATATGTATGGAATAATGATTCCACGGTATTTATTAATCAGTGTTAGAAATATATATATATTTATATATATATATATATATATATATATATATATATATATATATATATATATATGTATATATATACATATATATACATATATATACATATATATACATATATATACATATATATACATATATATACATATATATACATATATATACATATATATACATATATATACATATATATACATATATATACATATATATACATATATATACGCATCGAGGAGAGGTGGTGGCGGCAGTGTTTTGTGATCTGTCTAAGGCGTTTGTCTGCGCGGATCACGGGATACTGTTGGCTAAGCTCGAGAGGTATAGTTTTAGGGGGAGCTTCCTTGCTTGGTTTGCGTCCTATCTCGGGGGTTGAGGCCAATCGGTGGGGGTTTCTGGTCGACAATCGCCCACAGAATGCAACAACTTCTATAATTAGCCACGCTAGTAAAGTAATGCTGCAGGTAATCAACAACCAGCTTTGTCAAAGAAAAACCATAATTTTTTACGACAATAAATTATATATATATATATATATATATATATATATATATATATATATATATATAAAGGGTGATTCATTTAGAGGTACTTTTTGTGATGTAGATTTAATTGCAGATTGCGCATGCGTCGTGTCAACTGAAGTGGCATTCCTGTTCAGTAGTGTTTGACAATTCATACTGGAAAGACTTAGCCCGGCACAGCGTCTACAAATTGTTCAACTTTATTACGAAAATGGGCGTTCTACGAGGAATGTGTATCGGGCGCTTAGAGCAACTTATGGTCCAGATAATCGGCCTACCGAACGCACAATTCGCTCTACCATCAATAAGTTTGAGACCCAATTTTCATTATTGGATGATGCTCGACCGAATAGACCACATCCAGCACGTAGTGAAGAAAATATAGGGGCGGTAGCGGAGAGTGTACGCGAAGACCGTGAAGTGTCGATTCGTCGCCGTTCTCAATAGCTTGGCCTGTCATATTCAACAACTTGGCGTATTTTACGTAAGGATCTTTCTTTAAAAGCATACAAAATTCAACTAGTGCAACAACTGAAGCCGACCGACCTTCCGAATCGTTTCCGTTTTAGTCGTTGGGCCCTTGACAAGCTTGCAGAAGATCCACTGTTTTCGAGAAAAATTTTGTTCACCGATGAGGCCCATTTTTGACTTAATGGGTTCGTGAATAAACAAAATGCCCGTATTTGGGGTGAAGAGGTTCAAGAGCTGCCATTAAATCCAGAAAAAACAACTGTTTGGTGTGGTTTATGGGTCGGTGGAATAATCGGTCCATATTTCTTCAAAACAGAGGCCGGCCGGAATGTTACTGTGAATGGTGACCGTTATCGCGCCATGATAACAGACTATTTGATGCCAGAAATTGAAGCCCGTGGTCTCGACGAAATTTGGTTCCAACAAGATGGCGCCACTTGCCATACAGCCCGTGAAACTATGGCTTTACTGCGAGAGCAATTCGGCGAACAGATCATTTCACGCTTTGGACCAGTGAATTGGCCGGCTAGATCATGTGACATCACACCTCTTGACTTTTTCCTTTAGGCCTATGTAAAGTCCAAAGTCTACATGGATAAGCCAGCTACAATTGAGGCATTGGAGGCCAATATTACTCGAGTCATTGGCCAAATACCACTCGAAATACTCACACGCGTCATTGAAAATTGGAACTTCAGAATGGACGTTGTTAACCGTAGTCGCGGACAACATTTGAAAGAAATTATCTTTAAGAAATAATTGTAAAGAATGGTTCTTTTATATGATAATAAAGATTATAAAATAAAATTGTTTTTATTCATTTTTTTTATTTAAAAAAAAGTACCTCTAAATGAATCACCCTTTATATATATATATATATATATATATATATATATATATATATGTATATATATATATATATATATATATATATATATATATGTATATACATATATATATATATATATATATATATATATATATATATATATATATATATATATATGTATATATATATATATATATATATATATATATATATATATATATATATGGCTCGCCCACAGAATGCAACAACTTCTATAATTAGCCACGCTAGTAAAGTAATGCTGCAGATAATCAACAACCAGCTTTGACAAAGAAAAACCATGATTTTTCTACGATAATAAAGTATTTTATGTATATATATATATATATATATATATATATATATATATATATATATATATATATGAAAGGATCGCCCACAGAATGCAACAACTTCTATAATTAACCGCGCTAGTAAAGTAATGCTGTAGGTAATCTACAACCAGCTTTGTCAAAGAAAAACCATAATTTTTTACGACAATAAAGTGTGTATATATATATATATATATATATATATATATATATATATATATATATATATATATATATATAAAATATATGAAAGGATCGCCCACAGAATGCAACAACTTCTATTATTAGCCACGCTAGTAAAGTAATGCCGCAGACATTCAACAACCGGCTAAAAGTATTCATCAGAGAGAGGCACAAGAGAAAACATTCTTCATGTATGACAGATCATAGAAAATGGAACAAATTATGGCCAATACTTGATATTATGGGAGTTCCCTTACAGCTTATCCAGCTTATAATGAAAAGAGTAATGCCAGAGTAAAAGTCGATCAAACTCTATCAAACTCATTCAAAATGGAAGCTGGTGTCAAACAGGGAAGCATCTTATCTCTATTACTTTTCAATGCATTCTCTGAATACATTATGAGACGAGTTCTGAAGGACTGTGATGGAGTTATTTCTGCCGCCCTTCGTCGAGTCCACTGTTAACTTTAGATAGTGTTTAGATGTAACCAATCGGATCATCACTGAGGACGACGCCGACTGCATGATGGATCATCTGACCTACCTTCATAACCCTTTACAGACCTATATACTTTTAATTCAAAACATAATGTTTCTTTTAATTAATTTTTTAGAATATGAACTATTCTCTTCGCATCGGCGAAACCCCCGCGAAAAGAGCACGGAAACAGTCGAGAGGGAATACAAAATCAGTAGTACTTAAAGTAGAATTTACATTTTCAATGTTACAGGTACTGCCAAATGATCCAAAAGCTAGAAGATTATTCGTAACTTCGGGAGGGTTGAAAAAAATACAATTCTTAGATCCGAAACCTGGTTCGAAAGTACAAGAATATGTAGCAGTCATTAATTCATGTTTTCCTGAAGAAATTGTCAGATTTTATTCACCAGGTAAAAAATACTAAATATATATATATATATATATATATATATATATATATATATATATATATATATATATATATATATATATATATATATATATATATATATATATATATATATATGTAGTAGTGGTTTTTCGGGTATCCCGTGTTAGCTTGAAGTCCCTTGATGGAAGGTTTCGCTGACGTTTCGATGGAATCTCATCCATCTTTTTCAAAGCGTTGATCACTGGTCGGTGTCTTGGCGTTGAATGTCGAGACTGGCTCCGAGTGCGCCGGTTTTATGTGCTCGGGGGTGGCTCTATTGGTCGGACGGATCTGGCCAATAGAGGCACGGCTTTGGCTGCGCGTTGTCGGTCTTGTGGTTCTTTGTAATGTTAGTGTTGGTGAGGTAACATATGGTTGAATTATTGTTTCTCTTGGTTAGACTTGGTACTGGGATAGAATATGTTTCCAAAAGTTCGGTAAACGTTGGCTATCATCCCGATTATTTAAGTTGTTGGGCCTCTTTTCTATTTCCATGGCTTCTTTGATTACCCTAGTGGATAGGTTATTACTTTTTTGTAGGGTTCTGGTTTTGTCAAAATCGATTTTGTGGCCGGCATTGTGTGCATGTTGTGCTAGAGAAGAGGTGGTGGATTTTTGTTTTACGGCGTTTTTGTGCTCGTCTCTTCTGGCGCTAATTTTCCTGTTTGTTTGGCCTATGTATGAAAGACCGCAGTCCTGACACGGAATTTCATATACACCTTGGTCTTCTAAGGCTATAATGTCTTTTGATGTAGGTAGAATATCTTTAATTTTTTGATTCGTTGTGTAAATGGTCTCAATTTGGTGTTTTCCAAGAAGTCTTCTTATTTTGTCTGTGATGCCTTTTATATATGGGAGAAATGCTTTTGTAGTATATGTCTTTCTTTCCTGTTTGTGTTGTTCATTTAGGACCCGCCGGATCGTGTTTTGACTGTATCCATTTGAAAGTAAAACGTTTCAAAGGAGCTTGGTTTCTTGTTGCAAATATTCCTCGTCTGTTAGGGTTTCTGATCGGTGAGCTAAGGATTTGGCAACGGAGAAGAATTGGACTGGATGATGATGTGAGCTGGCATTTAAGTATCTGTTTGTA
Organism: Pachyrhynchus sulphureomaculatus; assembly: GCA_019049505.1. NCBI lineage: Eukaryota > Metazoa > Arthropoda > Insecta > Coleoptera > Curculionidae > Pachyrhynchus > Pachyrhynchus sulphureomaculatus. Next base: position 133,702,922 of record CM032448.1, on the reverse strand, counting down.
TGTGTCGGTTTTCTATATACTGAGTAAGACAAAGAACCACGGGATACCCGAAAAATCACTACTACATTTCACACCCGTGAGAACATTCGTCAAAACATATATATATATATATATATATATATATATATATATATATATATATATATATATATATATATATATATATATATATATATATATATATTATATATATATATTATATATACATATATATATATATATATATATATATATATATATATATATATATATATATATATATATATATATATATATATATATATATATTATATATACATATATATACATATATATATATATATATATATATATATATATATATATATATATATATATATATATACATATATATATATATATATATATATATATATATATATATATATATATATATATATATACATATATTATATATATATATATATAAATATATATATATATATATATATATATATATATACATATATATATATACATATATATATATATATATACATATATATATATATATATATATATATATATATATATATATATATACAGGGTTACAGGGAAAGTCGTCCTAGATAATTAAGGACGTTATAGTTTAGGTCGTTTCTGACCGATTTGACTCTATGACATGATGTACTAAACTTAACCGTTTTCGAGATATTGAAGTTTAAAGATTTTCTAAAAAAAACATGTTTTTTTTTGCTTTTATATCGATTTTTTTTTTATTAGTGGTTCTCGAGTGTGATTTTTTGGTTATTTTTAGTTAGTCTGTATGTCGAGTATCAAAAATCATCAAAAAAATTTGAACTAGTTACTAACAGTTTCAAATGGCGGCTTATTAACGTTTCTAAATTACGAATTTTTACCAAGTGTTTCCTACTATAAATCAATAAAGAGAAAAAAGTATGGAAGTTATTCTGCAAATTATTTTAAAAACTTTTACGTCTTTTTAGCTATCAAAAAAGGTATAATACTAGGAGTTTAATAGGAAAACTGTACACAGAACGACACCTAAAGCGGGCTCGGGTAGCAAAAGGTAAATTTTTAGTTCTAGGTGAAAATATGAAAAATACACAAATAAAACAAAAAACCTTGCAATTTAATATTTTTTATTAATTATAATTCATGTTCTATATGGTCGCCCCTGTTTCTAACACAAATTCTCATTCTTTTTCTTAAATTACTTTTCACAACGCTGCAGCCTCATTTCGTCAGCCGCATCAATTATTTTTTGTCTTAGGACATCCACGTTTTCGATAGGGGTCATCTGGTCGTATACAAGACTTTTCATGTGACCCCACACATAAAAATCCATCGGTGTTAGGTCTGGGCTTCTCGCCGGCCAAGGTATAGGTCTGCCTCTTCCAATCCATTTGTTGGGATAATTGTCATTAAGCCATGCACGAACACTTCCTCTGTAGTGAGCTGGGCAGCCATCGTGTTGAAAGTACATGTTTTGTCTCAAACCAATAGGTAGGTCTTCCATCAAATTAGGTAAATCGTTCCGCAAAAAATTGTCGTATTCCTCGCCATTCAAATTATCTGGCAGGAAAGAATGGCCCAACCAAATAATTTGAAATTATACCCATCCACACATTTAAGCTGAATCCTGTTTGTGATCCTTTCGTTCTTTTTTTGTTTCGGTTGCCTTCCTCTTTAGAAGCCCAATAGTGGGCATTGTGGTAGTTTGTAAGACCGTCTTTGTCGAATTTCGACTCGTCAATCCATAGTATTTTCTTAAAAAAAAATGCATCTTCGACATCGGTATTGAGCATAAATCTGCAGAATTCTAATCGTCGCAACGGATCCCCTTCTTCAATAACTTGCACGGGCGTATAGTGGTAAGGGTGTTGCCCAACAGTATGCATTACAAACCATACCTTCCACTGCGAAATACCAAGCTGTTGTGCGACAACATTTGTACATGTGGTTGGGTCCACCTCAAAGAGACGTCGTATTTCGTTTTCTTCGTCTTCGTCAAAGATACGTGGTCGTCCCATGTCAGTCCGCCGTCTTTGTACGGAACCAGTTTCTCGTAGTCTTCGATAAGTTCCATCAAATACGCTAACATCAGGTACACGACGAGTAGGATATCGCAGTATGTATTCATCACGTGCACGCGACGACACTCCTTCGCAAAATCCGTAACACATTAGGATGTCACCATATTCCTCGTTGGTATACGTTGCCATTTTCACAAGCAGAGATCAAAATCCAGTTACGAGCCAATTCACACAGTCAGAAGATGAAACACAGATATTTTTGAAAAGCACGGTATAGCACATCTACCACGGACGAATCGCATGAGCAGACTAAAAATCATTCAATAATGTTTAGTGAACAGAAAATGTCACTCGCCCAGAGAGTACCCCCGACCGGAAAAAAATGCTTACCCAACCCTTTTTATTGTTTGAAGGTGCAGGTAGTAAACCGGTAATTGGTAGTATCTAAATTCTATTATTATGTTACTCTACATTTGGGCCTATTGAAATCACATTTTCTTAGAATTTTCAATAGATCCAGTAGATATTATACCGTTTTAGATAGCTAAAAAGACGTAAAAGTTTTTAAAATAATTAGCAGAATAACTTCCATACATTTTTTTTCTCTTTATTGATTTAAAGCAGGAAACACTTGGTAAAAATTCGAAATTTAGAAACATTAACAAGCCACCATTTGAAACTGTTAGTAACTAGTTCAAATTTTTTTTGATGATTTTTGGTACTTGACATACAGACTAACTAAAAATAACTAAAAAATCGCACTCGAGAACCTCTAATAAAAAAAAATCGATATAAAAGCAAAAAAACATGTTTTTTTTTAGAAAATCTTTAAACTTCAATATCTCGAAAACGGTTAAGTTTAGGACATCAAACAAACTATAACGTCCTTAATTATCTAGGACGACTTTCCCTGTAAACCCTGTATAGGGTTTCCAAAAGGCATGGTCAAAATGAAAGATCTAGTAGATTGCACCAAAATAAGGCCAGAAGTTCCTATAAAAATGTCTTCCATCTCCCCAAATGGGGAGCCTGAAGACGGATTTTCATTGAATATTTCAGAAACCGTTAAAGATAAAAACATGAAATTCAGGTTCTAAAGTCAAGTTTTTATGTGCTGAATCGGAGTTTTACCTTATAATCGTCGATAATTCAACGGGTACGTCAAAAGTAGGGGAGGGCGTGGTAAAAATGGACTTAACTTTTTTTACAATAACTTTTATTGCAATTTCGCGTCAGATTAGGGAAGCTTGAGATTTTTGGCGAAAAAAAGGTACTTTTAGTTTAACACGATTAGATGCACCAGTTCCGAGTTAAAATCGATAAAGAATTTCCATGTCAAAAAAAGAGCCCATTAAAAGGATGCCTACCTCCATACATCATTAGACCTCACAAGATCCTTATTACCTATTTTCAACCTTTTTACCCACATTTTAGGTTATCCAGAATCCCTCCTAGACAAAGTTGAACAATACGCCCCTCAAATGATGACTGTTCTGAGAGAATCCGCTCAGAACAATGAAGAAATGCAAACGGAAATAGTGAAAGCTGTGGCCACAGATGAAATAAGCTCAGAATCATCGGAAGAAGTCGGGGTACCTAATATAGCTACATAATGATGTGGTGCTACGAAACAATGATCCTATTTCTTGTAAAAAAAACTTTTACACAAATATATTGCGTTTATATTTTTATTTGGTTCAGTATCAACTAGTAAAATTGAAATATGTCCATATTTTAGCATTTATTTACTATTCTCTCATCCGTCAAACCAACTCGGGACGCTCTTCGTCGTATCACGACTCATCAGCCGAGCTTGGATCGACGGAACAAAATTTCAATTACTTATTAGAGTACTAGTGCAACGAATCGGTAAGTTATGAGAACTTGTATCTTTGGTTTGCTGTAAATTTAGTTTTAAAGGTATACATACGCTCTGTTAGGGGCTATTAAAGGCCAAGAGAGAAATCCTTTAGTGAATAGGCTGCGCAGTAGGTTCTTTGACTTCACCATGCTCACTCTGGGCCACCAAATCACTGCTGCGTACGTTAATGTAGGCAATAGCACCGCCTCGTATATCCACAGTGCGACCTTAGATTGCATACCCCAAGTTTTGCCCAGAGCTTTCCTACAGGCACAAAGGGAAGTGTAGAATTTGTTCCTCTTTTCGTTGAGGTGTTGTTTCCAGTTTAGTTTTGGATCCAGACGAACTCCAAGGTATTTCACCGAGCTCATGTAAACCAGTTCATTACCCAGAAACTATTGGTTCTTGATGGATTGACCGTTAGTCCCTTGCCATGCATCATCTTTGAGTAATCCTAAGGGCCCTCTGCATGATCGCCTTGAGGGGTTGTAGAAAGTTGCCTCTAACCACTATTGCCACATCAGTGGCGTAGCCATAAAAGGAGATGCCTTCTTCCTGTAGGGTTCTTAGTAGGTCAACCACCACCATGCACCACGGGGGTGACAAAATCCCTCCTTGCGGGCGTCCCTTGGCAGGATACCCTCTAATATCTGTTCCAGCCTTGATGCCTCTAGGGCACTCTCTACGCTTTCCCGAAACAGTTTCCAGCTTTTGTATTTGGCTTTTGTTATAACCTTGCTGTACCCTCTCAGAGCTTCTGAAAGGGTCCCAAAGATTTTATGTTCCATACCGTTTTGCCCTGTTGAAGTTACACCTCACTTCAAACCTGAGCTTTTCTAGCTCTTTGTTCCACCATGGGACCTTGGTCGAGTGAGATTTTTTTCTTCAACGGGCAGTTCGCCTCAATTCGGTGATTATAGTATTGCTAGGGTGTTGTGACGCTAGTTCCAAGTCTTGCTTGCCATTGAGTCTGGTTGTTGTACCTGCTAGACTAGATTCCAGGTCCCGTCTAAAGCCATTCCAGATTGTTTTCTTTGGATTTCGAATCCATTTTATTATATTTTCCTGTAGAAGGGTTAGAGAAATTTGTCGGTGGTCTGACCCAGAGGGCTCATTCAAGACCCTCCAGTCTTTGACCAGCTTGGCCATTCGCTCCATACAGATTGTTATATCTATTGCCTCTCGTCTTCTGGAGTCCATAAAGGTTGGTTCTGAGATTCTGTTGAGAATAATGAGACCGTTACTCAGAATAAATTCATGTCAGCTTTTTCCTCTTTGGTTTATGTTGCTACTTCCCCACGCAACATCGTGGGAGTTTGCATCGCAACCTAAGAGTAGTTTTTATCCGCTTTTCCCTAGCGTAATGAACTAATTTTTCAATTTCTTGATGGGGTGGTGGTTCCGGTGAATCATAGGGCATGTAACCTGACCCATTACCATTAACTCTAGTTATATTTCTAATATGATTCCTTTCATTATTGAAGTTTGCTCTATTCAGAGGAAAAGTGACCAAACGATGAACTAAAAAATGTAATGCGGCTAATTTTTGTCGTTTCCAATGAAATGAATCATTAGGAATATATCTATCTGTTACTGTGTCTTTTCTATAGATATCAAATTCTAACCTATTGTTATTCTGAATAATTAAAATATCTATGATGGCAGTTGTCCTTTGTTCTCAATTTCGAAAGTAAATTTAATAGATTCATATCGGCTATATAATTTGGAAACAGAATCATCCATATTTGCTTTCTTTGTATCAAAAATCGCGAAAATATCAACCACATACCTATACCATACCCTTGGGAAATACTCAAATTCTTGACTGGCTTCGGTTCGGGAAATATTCCACCTTTTTTACACGCGAAGCAAATAAGACCAAGTATGTCTCCATCCCATATAATCCGAACTATAGCAGGAGACTCAATAAGGTATTTAATAAGGTAGGCCTCACCTTAGTCTACAAGCATCAGACAATTTGAGGAATATCTTAGGAAATCCTAAAGACAAGATTCCTAATGGCTTCGCCTACGCCATTAGTTCCGTCTGAGTAATTCAGGTGTTAGGGTAACTATAAATAGGGTAGATTTGTAGTTTAGCTTTAGTCAATCATTATTCCTGATGAAGCAAAATGCGCGTCGAGCGTAAAAATACAGTATTTGGTGTAGTGGTGATATATACTGAGTAGTGTGTTTGTGCCAAAGATTCCACATTCCTAATATAATTTATTTGGTTGGTGGTTTATTATTTATGTCATTTCCTCAATATCAAGGGATTTTATATTGTTTCATCCAGTATTAAAACTATTTCAATTTCATTTCAGGTGTAGTTTAAAAGGGCCTCAAAGTGAAGACTGATGTATACTTCTATTTTTTTTAAATAAAGCAACTGCTTTAAGAAAAATGTATAATTTGTACTTATCCATAATAACGCTAACATATTTTAGGTAAAATATCACCACATTTAGCTGAAATTTTAAATTTCACCATCTTATCTGCTCTAGTCGGTCCTATATTTACTATACATATATTTTTCTTCTCTTCTAGGGCTTGGAGAACTATTCTATACCCTTAAAAAAAAAATTGGTAAAATAATTTTTTCTGTAATTCCCTTGCAAACATGCAGTGCTAAAATAAACACTACATTTGTTTATCTTACACTAGAGAATAATGTAAGAGAACATTACACTTTCTCGGGTTGGAAAAATCGACTTCTTAGTATTATATTTCAATAATATTCTCTGAAAATTTCAAATACTTTCAAAGTTATAGACGATTATAGCGCCAAGTGTAAGGCAGGCCAAATTAACCGCGCAGTTTGCCAACTTACCTTTCAGCCGTTTTACAAAGGTTTTGCTCTACCTGTGTCGAACATCCGCTGCTACTTTTATGATTCTAAGAAAGACAGAAGGAGGTAAAAAGGAGAGCTTACTCTAATGGGTATAATATGTTTTCAGTTTGATACAAACCTGTAGCTCCAAAGCAAACGGTACGCGGGCCTGCTCAGTTTGAAAATATCACTCGCAGGGCTAATATCGCTCACTAAACTTATCGGCTAATATGGTGCAAAATGGGTAAAAAAATACGGGAAATTTAGTTCGAAGCGAAGGTGCAGACCACGTAAAAGACAATTTTATGATAATCGATTTTCAGATGAAAACGATTCTAATTTTGCCGGTACATCTGCAGAAAAAACTGTAAAAACTTCTAATCTAAGTTTAGTTACTGCAGAGTACAATTCTTAGCGCAAAGTTTGTGATAGAGACATGAAATTTTTCAAACGAGACGAAAGGGGAATAGGTTTTAAGCTTGTGTGTATTGTGTGAATGCGGCGATACACTCATTGACTCTAGCCCCAAAATTGGGAAATCATATGATATTAATAGACGTTTAATTTTTGTAATGAGGTTACTCAGCTATGGAATCGCTGGAGTGAACAATTTTTGCGGTAATAGATTTAGGAACAACTTATTATAAAATCACCGAAAATATTAAAATCGCACTTGAGGCTGTATTCAGACTTGTTATAAATAAAGCCGCCAATGAAGAGAAAGATAATAATCATCTGGAATGTGTCCAAAATAAGTTTGCAAAATTCATTTTATACAAACTAAAATTTCCCTACAGCCATGTACTGTACTTGACTTGTACTCAATTGGTGGGCATAGAAACACGTGAAACATGAAGATGCAATGCTTTAGTTTTATTCTTGTATAAATTGCTTAACGGCCAAATAAACTGTCATACTCTGCTGTCCTGTTGATTTTCGGATTCCAAACAGGACCACAAGATCTCAACAACTGTTTCATATCACTTGCCATTGTACTACGTACGAAACACAAAGTTGTTCTAATAGACTGTTACACAATTATGCAAGTTTTAGTGAATCAGATCTGTTGAGATATACCCTGAAAAAGACATATTGATACAGTAACTCTAAGGCAACGACTCTAACAATTTATCTGTTATCTTTGTTTTTACTTCTTTTTATAAATTATTATAAGTACATTCCTTTTTTTTTCTTTTTGTTTGTAACTATGATTATTGTGTTACTATTTGGAGTTGTTGCTCTTTAAGTACTCATTGTAAATAAATAAAAATAAAGCAGCTGGTAATAAAGAAAATGAATTATCGGTATCAGGTGACGGATTATGGGCAAAACGTCGCTTTACGTCTCCTTTGGGCATCTCTTATTGGTAAATATAGTAATAAGACTTTGGACGTTATTGCAAAATCAAGTTTTTGTCACGCTGGTCGAAAATGGAAAGGAAAAGAAAATACTGTTGAATTTGAGGCATTTTGGGACAAGCATGAAGAACGATGAAAGAACACTTGAGAACGGGGTGTATGAGAAGTCGGAAGGAATTTTGTATGCAGTAGCCATAACTGATGGTAAGTGGATTTTATATGTGAAAATTCGTTTGTTAAAATTTTAAATGCGTTTTTCTCAAGACAACGTTTTTGTAATCGGCGGGCACGATAACTTAAAAACCAGTCTGAAATATTAATATTGTCCTCTATACAACAATAGCCCCAGTATAAACTAGAATAAAAAAGATTAGTTAAACTTTGAATTGTTGTGGCTGTTACTTGATGGAAATTCATAACGAATGTAATGAAAAAAATTTTTTCCTCAATTTTTAATGTTTTTTTTTTTTCACGGAAAAATAATGCTATTTTTGAGACCATCAACTTTGGAGGTCCACCATTCTGTGAATTTTTGCTCAAACAAAATAATCATAGTCTATACTGGGGCCATAGTCACACTTTTTCTAAGGATTTTTTTTTTTTTTCAGATGTTCCAGTGAGCTGCAATCGTGCACCCCAGCAGATCAAAATTTTAAAATGGCTTCCATGAGGCTGCAAAATATAAAAAAATCATTTAAAAAATTATGTAAAAAATTTTTTCTTGTACGAGGCTGGTTTGAAAAGTCCGTACTAAGTCCGAGAGATGGCACCACCGGCGCGTATCGAGGTCATGTTTAGTTAGTAGCATCTCTCGAATTAACGCACACCAAGTTTCAGCCATATTGGTCTATTTCTTTGTGTTTGGCATTCGTGTGAATTAAGGAAGTCGAGTGATTTTCGAGAAATGGACGAAAAAGAATTTCGTGTGGTGATTAAACATTACTTTATGAAAGGCAAAACGCCTCAGGAGACTAAAGAGAAGCTTGATAAACATTATGGTGACTCTGCACCTTCGATTAGAACAGTTTATAAAGTGATTTCAAAATTTCCGGACTGCCATATGGGCACAAGTGACGCTGAACGTTCTGGACGGCCTGTGGAGGTTACGACTCCAGAAATCATTGGTCAAATCCATGATATGGTGATGGATGACAGAAGAGTTAAGGTGCGTGAGATTGCTAGTGCTGTGGGCATCTCGACTGAACGGGTACATAATATTTTGCATAAACATTTGGACATGAGAAAGCTATCCGCAAGATGGGTGCCGCGATTGCTCACGCTTGACCAAAAACGGAATCGTGTGAAGTGTTGCAAGGATGGTTTGCAGCTGTTCCAGAAGAATCCGGAGGACTTTAAGCGTCGTTTCGTCACTGTGGATGAAACATGGATACATTACAATACTCCTGAGACCAAACAACAATCTAAACAATGGGTTACCAAGGGGGAATCTGCACCAAAAAAGGCGAAGACCGTTCCTTCGGCCGGAAAGGTTATGGCGACTGTCTTTTGGGATTCGCAAGGGACAATCCTCATCGACTATCTCGAAAAGGGTAACACTATTACAGGTGAATATTATTCATCGTTATTGGACCGTTTGAAAACCGAGCTGCAAGAAAAACGCCCGCGATTGGCCCACAAGAAAGTAATTTTCCATCACGACAACGCACCAGCACACACCTCAGCAGTTGTGGTCGCAAAATTAATGGAAATAGGATTCCAACTCGTTTCACATCCTCCCTATTCTCCAGACTTGGCTCCCTCGGACTACTATTTGTTCCCCAATTTGAAGAAATGGCTGGCGGGACAAAGATTTTATTCAAACGAGGAGGTGATTGCAGACACTAATGGATATTTTGCAGACTTGGACAAATCCTATTATTCGGAAGGGATCAACAAACTAGAACATCGTTGGACGAAGTGTATAAGCCTAAAAGGAGACTATGTCGAAAAATAAAAAAGGTTTACCCCAAACACATAAGTAGTTTTTATTTTTGCACGGACTTTTCAAACCAGCCTCGTATTTGAAGACTTAAAATATATGTCAGAAAAATTACGGAGTCAAAAGATGTTTTTTTTAATTTATCAGTCCCATAAAAATTATTAAAATTTTCGACCAAGAAAGTGTAATGTTCCCTTAATCATTAAAAAAGTACAAACCTCTCTTTTACAAACACACTGAACAAAATATATGCCCTCTGCCAATAAAATTCAAATGTGGACAATACAGATTAAAAAATTGTCACATAGGCTGAAAAAAAAAAAACCTCTTGAGGTGTACATAACATTAAACTTATTTAAGAATGAATGGCTAGATTACTACACTATCCTTTAGTAAGGAAAGTAATAAATCTAAAGCCATCATTTATCACATTTTAAAACCTGGGATATAAATTTTTAAACACACATACCTGAAAAAACAGATAAACTAGAACCCAACACTAATAATCCATCACTAGAGGAAACACACTGCTTTACAAGTTCTACTCTATCCTTAGGAACATTGTCACCAAAAAAAGTTATGTCTGGTTTCAAAACACCTCCGCAAGATTCACAAAAAGGCGAGGTAAAATTGTCTATGAATTCCTACAAATTAAAATTATGTACTGCCAGCTAATAGTCAGCTTTCTTGTTCCTTTTAATACCTGTGGAATATCAACATCTCCATCTGGCCTAATCATCTTCGTAGTTTCCTCAAAATTTACTTTATTTTTGGCCATGAGTTTTTCTTGGATATAAAAACGATCATAGGATGTAGAGCAATTTAAGCATATAACCCTAAAAATTATTGAGAGATTCAAAAGGGAAGCAAAAAGGTTTGCTCTCTCAGAATGTTTCTATTCTTTTGATTTTGATCAATAATTTTAGTTATCAATAGTTGTAAGATTTTGTCCCCTGTACGGTGTCTTATATTTTGTTGGATATATGCATATATTCTACTTTTTTGTGATGTTGCTTTTTTACGTTATGTAATCTTGATGGCGATAAGGAGTGAATAAATAAAATAAATAAATATCAAGTACCTTCAGGGTCTGTTCTACTTTGTACCTATTTTCAAAGGCAATTTTTCAAAGAACTAATACAGAGAGATAGAAGCTTATCTATTTTTTATTTAATTATACTTTTATGTATATTTAGCAACTTTTCTTATGTCAGCTTTATTTATTTATAGCAGTGAAAAGTCAGATAGAGGAAACCTCTGCACACAGAAAATGGTCTCCTATTGCCATATACCTGTAGCATGTGCTTACTACCTGCTCCTCCACAAGCATCTTCATCATCTCATACTTTCTTTATCGGCTAAAATTTAATTTTCGAATTTCAACACAATATTCGTTTACACACTTAGGGCTATCAAATTACACAAAAAATGCAAAATCAAAAACTCAATCTGATAAGCTAAAATGGACTGTAAACCTCATAACACTCAAAATCCTAAAAGGCCAATACTGTAAGATAATTAATGGGCTAATAACATAAATTTATACCTATATGCTGTCCCATGTAGTTCTAGAACATTTTTACTCCCAGCCTTAAAATGTAAACTATCCACATTCTGAGTAACTACAGCCTCTACCTTCTGATGATCTATTTCAAGATTTCTTATCGAGAAATGTACAGAATTTGGTTGACATTTGGAAAACCTAAAAAAAAATGAAGTTATGATAAAACTTATATTAAAAATACATATAAGTCTACCAAAAGCATTCAAGTATATAACTTTGGGTATTATACCGACTCTAAATCTATCTATCTATCTATATATATATATATATATATATATATATATATATATATATATATATATATATATATATATATATATATATATATATATATAATATATATATATATATATATATATATATATATATATATATATATATATATATATATATATATATATATATATATATATATATATATATATATATATATATATATATATATATATATATATATATATATATATATATATATATATATATATATATATATATATATATATAATATATATATATATATATATATATATATATATATATATATATATATATATATATATATATATATATATATATAATATATATATATATATATATATATATATATATATATATATATATATATATATATATATATATATATATATATATATATATATATATATATATATATATATATATATATATATATATATATATATATATATATATATATATATATATATATATATATATATATATATATATATATATATATATATATATATATATATATATATATATATATATATATATATATATATATATATATATATATATATATATATATATATATATATATATATATATATATATATATATATATATATATATATATATATATATATATATATATATATATATATATATATATATATATATATATATATATATATATATATATATATATATATATATATATTTTATATATATATATATATATATATATATATATATATATATATATATACATTATATATATATATATATATATATAATATATATATATATATATATATATATATATATATACATCTAAGTTGGGAATGTGGAATCTTTGGCACAATGATACTACTCAGTATATATCACCACTACACCAAACACTTTATTTTTGCACTCGACGCGCGTTTCGCTAACCACGTTAGCTTCATCAGGAGCGATGATTGATTGAGTCAATCATCGCTCCTGATGAAGCTAACATGGTTAGCGAATCGCGCGTCGAATGCAAAAATAAAGTGTTTGGTGTAGTGGTGATATATACTGAGTAGTATATATATACATATTTATTTTCAATTCTTGTGCTTTAGATTCATTTTATGAATATTTGATATTTAAAATTAAACTTAAATTGACGTTTCGCCCTTTGGTTTAGGGCACTTTCATTTTTTTCTTTATTTCTACAAAATATACAAAATATAAAAATATAAAATTACATTTAGGTACACTAGTACAACACAAATTATTTAACACACAGAACCATAAACTATTTACATAAATTCTAAGTTCTATCTTTAAAAATTAAAATCACATGGGACCTACCTTGAATCTCACATATTTTATTTATTACTGACGAGTCATAGTGGCATGTAGACTTTATTTTGTATTATTGATCCGTGATTTTTTTTTTTTTTTTTTGAATATTAAGCAGATAGTCTTTTTGTTAATATATTAAGGATGAGTATACACTTTAAAATATTACCTTATTAAATTTGTATAAATGTGGCTATTTCCTTTTATATCATTTTTATCGTTGACTGTAAATTTCTCATTTTTTTTAATTTCGATCATTTCTTTTATTGCAAGTTTTCCAGTATTAATGTCCCTGTTTAAAATCTATGTTTCATTAAAGTTGGAATCATGTCCAAGTTCCGTTGTGTGTTTATGAAGTACCGTTGTTGCATTTTTTGTATACTTGTGTCCATTGAGTCTGTTTTTTAATAATTGAGTCGTCATACCAATATAATGCATTGGGCAATCTGCACAAGGTACTGAATAAACTATGTTGGATTGGTTCATGGTTGGTACCTGGCTTTTTAAGTTTGTAAATAGTGAGCTTAGTTTGTTTTGCTTTTTGTGAAAAATAGTTATGTTATATTTTTTTAGAGTGTTTTTTAGTTTTTCTGATAAATTGCGTGTATAAGGTAGTGGGAGAAATTTGTTCTGATTCTGTTCTTTGGTTTCATTTTTTTGATTTTTTTTATGTATGTTCTTGTTTTTATTGTTTGGTTGATGTCTTTTTCTCTAAATCCATTTTTTATTAACACTGATTTTATTTGATTCAGTGCTTTCGGTCTTAAATTTGGTGAGGTCAGCGCTATTGCACGGTCTGTTAAACCGACAATAACACTTACCTTTTGTGCCTTTGTGTGATTAGAGTAGAAATTCAAATACCTGCCAGACCACGTTGGTTTAGTATACCATTTAGTGATTATTTTGTTATGTTTTCTAATTAAAATTGTATCCAGGAAATGTATTTCATTGTTATTTTCGATTTCTGAAGTAAATTGCAACTTTTGATGGAAACTGTTGAAATCATGCAGGACTTTATAAGTGTTATCTGTTGTAACTGCCAATAAACAATCATCCACAAATCTTTTGAAAAATAGTATGTTGTACTCTAAATTATTTATAACACTTTCTTCTAAATGCTCCATAACCAATTGAGCTATTACTGAGGATATAGGAGAGCCCATGGCACACCCTTCTATTTGTTGATAGTATTTGTCTTGATATTGGAAATAATTAGTATTTAAAGTGAGGTTAACTACTTCAATAAAGTTTTCTTTTGATATTGTTGTGTGTTCTGTCAGTAGATCCCATTTTTTGTTTATGGCAGTCTGTACAAATTCTTTAGGTATATTTGTGTATAATGACACAACATCTAGTGAAAGAAGTTTATAGTTTTGTGGTATGTTTATCGTGTCAATGAATTCTTTAAATGTGAATGAATCTTTGATAAAATAGTTATTTTTACCTGTAATATTAGATATACATTTGGCTAGGTATTTTGAAAGGTTATAAAGAGGGGATTTTAAACATGATACAATTGGCCTTAGTGGTATGTTTTGTTTATGCAATTTGGGTAAACCATAAATTTTAGGTGACACTGCGTTGTTTATAACTAACCTTTTGGATTCTTCATTACTTATTTCATTCTTATTTAATAGTTTTTTTATAAAGGCGTTGTTTTTCTTTTGGTAAACGTTCATGGGATCACTATTAAGTTTCTTATATGTATTTTGGTCATTAAGAAGGGTTTCCATCTTGGATTCATAATCTTTGGTGTTCATTATGCCAGTTTTGTTAGTTTTATCTGGTTTTGTTATTACAATCTGGGGGTAGTCTTTAATAAGTTGTTTCGTACGGTATAAGTTTTTTTTGATTCGTTTTTGCATTAGGTTCATTTTTTGTTTGTTGTTTTTAATTTTAGTTTTGTGATTGGTTATAATATTAGTTATATTAGCTCTAATTGTGTCTTTCTCTTCACTTGGTTTATCATTTATTACTGACTCAATGGATGCAATATTTTCTACAACAGACAACTCTTTTTCTGTGGTTATATCTAGTGCAAAATTAGGACCCAAGGACGAAACTTCTGCTATTTCATTCGGTATCAGTGTATCGAAAATATTTTCTAACCATATGGAAATTATATTTTCATTTTTTGTATCGTTATTTGTTTTATTAATTAGATATTGAATTTTATTTTGTTGCTTTATTTTTATTTTTTTATGAATTTGTTGAAACTTTCTATTTACGAAATTAATGAATGTTTCAACAATATTTACTGGTAAGTGTATCTTAATGTGTTCCTCGTGTTGGTTTATTAGCTTATTTATTTCGTTAATATTTCTAGTTGTTTGTTTAATAGATAAGTTGAAAATGCTTAATTTCGTTTTGTTTATGATATTATTTAGTTTTGATTCAAAGTACGTACCTGTGAAGTTCAGATGTGAGGTATTAAAATTTAAAAATTTTGGATATATGTCTAAATGTTTACATCTAGTTCTTCTCCATTGCTAATTTGGTGTATAATTTTGATATTTCTTTGAGTACCAGTGTCATGTCATGTCCATGTGATCTTCTAACATTTTCAAAAAAAGTCATTTTTAGTAGCTTTCACCCCGTACTATAATTATAATACTTAAAAATTTTCTTGAACCATCAATTAATATTTATTTTCAATTCTTGGGCTTTGGGTTCGTTTTATGAATATTTGGTATTTAAAATTAAACTTAAATTGACATTTTCATTTTTTTCTTTATTTCTACAAAATATAAAAATATAAAATTACATTTAGATACACTAGTACAACACAAATTATTTAACACACACAACCATAAACTATTTACATAAATTCTTAGTTCTATCTTTAAAAATTAAAATCACATGGGACCTACCTTGAATCTCACATATTTGATGGTTGTGTGTGTTAAATAATTTGTGTTGTACTAGTGTACCCAAATGTAATTTTATATTTTTATATTTTGTATATTTTGTAGAAATAATGAAAAAAATGAAAAATTCCCTAAACCAAAGGGCGAAACGTCAATTTAAGTTTAATTTTAAATACCAAATATTCATAAAACGAACCTAAAGCCCAAGAATTGAAAATAAATATTAATTGATGGTTCGAGAAAATTTTTAAGTATATATATACATATATATAGGAATTAACCATTTTTTTTTAGGGGATTTCTAATGAACGAACTTTTAGCTAAACCTAGAAAGTTATGTAACTATCTATTTGCTTTATTAGCCTATTCTTCTAACTTTTAAATTATATCGAACTACAATAACTGACCCTACCTCTAACTTAAGAAATAGTAGTTTGTCACACTAAATTAATATCTATTTTGTTAAAAATTTGCACTTCTTTTAATCAAAGCAAATTAAGTACACAAAAACATCTACCTGTACCATCCAACGAAATTTCTAGCCCAGTACCGCTGTCGAATGTTGGCTGATTTTATAAATTCTATATATTGTATGGGTCTGTGATTTGTACGTGCATACAGACCTACTCCTTCAGACCTATAATCTGGAATACCTAATAATAATAAATATAAATAAAAATATGATAAAAAATTAGGAAAGTTTAGTTATCTCTTTACCTGACTCGGTCGAAATTCCAGCCCCAGTTAAAATAAGCAATTTTTTGGTATCGAAAATGAATTTCTCCAAACTTGTTATATCTTCTTTGCTTACTGTATTGTGTTTGGGTACAAATTGGTGTATCTGGGACGAAAAGATTCTACTACGAAACATTCTGATGATATTTCTGGAAGTTGTTAACAATTTTTGAGGCATTTTTCAGTAAAATATTAAAAACATTCATGATTTTGGAGGTAATCCTAACCCCAGAATTAAAAAAAAAAAACTTATTTGAAGTTAGGTACGTTCGTTATGTTCGATTCGAGTAGTTCAGGTACACCTCGTAGTTAAAGCTATAGTATTAGAAAAAAAGTAGAATGTCAATGTCAAGTGATTTTGGTATTTGTTTGCTAGCAAAAAATGGCTTCCATATAACAAATAAATATGTAAAAGTATTCTTTTAAAATGTTGATCGTTTTGTTTAATTTTTTAATTTTTAGGTTTAGTTAGCATTATAGAAGGTAAGCTCTAATATTTCTACCCATTTTTTACCCTTTGAAACACTATCGTATGTATATTTATAGGTTATATTTAAACAATAACTTCCTATGTGGCCGTTTTTTTTTAAGGTAAATTAAATTTACAAATCAATAAGAAAAATGATGATATTATAAACCCTGTATCATCAACCGTTGAAGAAGCTGTTGGGACAACCTTCTCCCTGGTTTGTGAATTGGTTTCAACAGTCGATAAGAATAATTTATTTGATGACCAGCTTTCGTGGGTACGGAATCTGAATAAAAGTCAACTTAGGTGAGTCTTGTGTTTATGTTTAATCAAAATATAGTAGGTAATGGTGTATTATTATTATTAAAATATATTATTTTAAAAATTTGTAGTTCTTGAGGGGTCTCCAAAGTCTAGTTTATGCCAATATTGACTTTAAAACATAAGTTTATCTGCTATATTGTACAGAATATGTGTTATTTCCCTTTTACTGAAATCATCCTTTTAGATATATGAATGAAGTGCCACATCAAAAAGCTGATATAAAAGAAATAAACAAATCGGAGAAGAAATTTGAACCTTTACGTGCTGAGGATGGAGGGAAATATTTTTGCGTTAGTAATAAGTTTAATTTGTTTAAGGAAGTGGAGGTATTAGTGAGAGATGAAGTAAGGAGGAGAGAGCCTACACTTTTTATGGAGACTAGATATTGTAATGAACATATGTTTCAGGTAAATTTTAAGTTTATTTTTATATTTTGTTGTTAATTGATGAGGTAAAAGAATTTTTATGAGTACCAAAACTGATTTGACTAATTTGTTGATTCGAACCATAAGAATAAAAATAACAATGATGATAATTAAGATGGTATAAAGATAAGTTGCTACTACTATGTATATAAAAAAATTGCTTTACTTGTTGTAAAGAGTAAACTCTGATATATAGGTTTCTATATATTTAAAATAATTTTGCAATTAAAAGAATAATCTACATAAACATTAGTCTACACAGGACTGCACCAAATAATAAATAAATTACAATTATTTGAATAAACACAGATTACCATCAGAAAACCCTTTTTCAATCTCCTCACCAGCTGTTTTCTATATTTTAAGTAGGACAAAAACCATTCCAAAACAACTTCCCTAAAGTCATATAAAGATAGTTTTCCCAGCAATATTTTATGGTTTATACAGTCAAAAGCTTTAGAAAGGTGCAAAAGACTGTTGTAGCTCGATCACCCTTATTCAGCTCAAGATATAAACGCTCCAAGAAATGGAACCCAGCATCAGTTATATTTTTATTCTTTCGAAACTCAAATTGTTAAGTTTGTAGGATAGTGTGGTGATTAGGGTAATTGAGTATTCTCTTAAAAAGTTTTGCTATAATTTTTGATAAAGTAAGTAGGAAAGAGATAGGCTGAAAATGTTCTGGGTTGTTGAAATTACCTTCTTTGCGAATTGGTCGGACAAGGGCTGTTTTTGAGCACTCTGAAACTAAACCGGGATCAAGGATGCATTAACAGTGTCAGCCAGAACATTGAATCCGTTTTCAGGCAGATAATAGAACACTCTTATTGAAATTTCATCAATTCCATCAGAGCCTTCGTTTTTGATATTTTAAAATATATTTTTTTATTATATATTTAAAATGAGTTTCCATCAAGTAGAAGCTATAATCATCTGAAATTTGATGTTTTTAGTGTTCCGTACGGAACACTTATAAGATCACTTCGGTGTCTGTCTGTCTGTCTGTCACACCCGACTTTCTCCGAAACTATTTGACAGAAAGGTGAAATTTAGTAATAATATAGGAATTAGTGCCCTCATCAGAGCCATGTAGCTTTGAGAGTCAAATTTTGACTTAAGGGGTTAGTTTTGGGGGGTGAAGTCGGAAGTGAAAAAAAAAATTTTTTACTAGGTCATCGAGTGTGGTGTCAAATGAAAGCTTGTGAAAACACGAGTAAAAAATATATATATAATGTAATACTTGCGCACAGTTTTCTTCGTATTACTTTTAAAAAAATCGTGAAAAATCGCTGTCCCCTACCTTATCTCGAAAAGTACTGATCAAAAAATTTTGAAAAAATCCTGGAATATTCTCCTCAGGGTATAGATTGAACGAAAATTATCATTACCTTTAATAATTTATCTGGTATAGAAAAAAAACAATATTTCAAGGTCACCAGCTTGTGAAAACACGCTTATCTCGAAAAGTACTTATCAAAAAATTTCGAAAAAATTCTGGAATATTCTCCACGGGGTGTAGATTGAACGAAAATTATCACGAGTGCATTACCTTTAATAATTTATCTAGTATATAAAATAAAAAAAAAATTTCAAGGTCATCAGATTTCAGTAAAGATTGGAAACAAACTTTGTTGAAAACTCATGTGGGGTCAAGTGCAAGTTCAACTTGCACTTGACCGGTTTTTTTTATCCCTGTCTTTAGTTTTACTATGTTGTTGTGATGGAAGTTGCATGAATCAGGGACAGAGCTTCTTAAGAATGAGAGCGGTTCTATTTATAAACTTAAATTAGATGTCAATCTCTTGGCTATACAAAAATAGAATGAATTAGAAGTGTTAGCGTCCAAGTTAGTAGACTTTGTTGAAGTACATGACTTGCCTTCAAGTTCTTTAGTCTGATTACGAGAATTATTTAACCTGCAATTATAATATTTTTGTTTAGCAGCCCTTAAAAGTTCTCAGTAAATAGTCCTATATCTACTGAAATACAATAAGGACCCTTGATTTATCATATATTTTTATTTATTTATTTATTTTTTCCATTTTTCAAGAAATACAGATATAAAATACAATGAAATAACTATAACTAATCTTATATTATTTTCGGTACTAATGATGCCTAGGGAAAAAGTATGGCTGTATGTATCCCATTTTAGTACTTACTATCTATTTAACACTCAGAGTTTTCAGAAAAAAAAAAGTCCATGCAATATCCAGAGCAAACATAATCATCATCAGTTTTACCTACTTTGCCTCTCATAGACTGTGGAAAAACCAATTTTAGTGACCATCTATCTAAATAATAGTGTAAAGGTGCGTAATTTTCATAAACATATTTTGTGCAAGCCTTATCAAATTTCCTTTTATTTTTTATTTCTCTAATATGTCCTGGAAGCAAGTTGTAACATTTTGGAGCAAGGTAATTTAGATACTTTAGATTTATGTTCTTTTGACTGTCTGGAATCTTTAGGTTTTTGTTTGCCTTTGAACAGGCGTTGTAGACATGGCTTACATAGTTGATTATATTCTTAAACCTTTCGAAGCCGAACCTGGTCTTTATGTATATTGTTCATATGTTAGCTGTATGTTCAGTATACAGGAGTCTTGAGGGATACCTTTTATTTTTTCTAAATATAATTTTTAATATATATTTTTGTGTTATGTTCAACTTGTAGAGTGTATTTTTATACAGTCTCCCCCATACCAGTATACTATACCTAAAAAATGATTTAACAAGAGATCTAAAGACCCAAATCAAATCTGTTGTATTTAGAATTTCTTGTAATATGTAGAACTTGTATATAAGTGTTTTTATTTCGTGGACCTAGCGGTAACAATCCCCAAATATTTAGTTTGTGAAACCTCGCTTATTTGAATATCATCTATTGGTATACTTGAGAAAATTTCACACATATTCGCTCTTGCACTGCATTATATGTCCCAATTAAGTTGTCGGCAGTCCTGCAGGAATGTGTTTATTACTAAGAGAATTCTGATGTTACTTGTATATTTATTATTGAAAGAGCCTGCCCTATACATAATAAGTTTGTGGGAGAAATAGGGGCTTTTTGTGCGTCCATAACGCGTTCATCTATGTGGTCTCACTACCCATTCCCTCTTCAGCTTTAATAAAGGACTATTATATATATGAGTAAAAAAATATTCAACCACTTGCCTTTGAACGTCAGGAGAATTTTAAACAATAACCGATTTAGGAAGGAAGATCAGAAGCTCTTGATTGAGAAGGCTTACTATTCAGTTATGGAGTTTTTTGATAACACTCTTTGATTTCTGAGTGTGCGTATGGTGTGTAAGTGTATGTGTCTTTTTCTGAGTTATATTATTGGCATCTTCTTGTTTCTGCATTGTTTTCGTACTGACTGATATTTTGATTGATGTAGTGACATTGTATTGTTTCTGTTATTTACCTTGAACTCATATGACTGATTGATGTAAATGACTAACTTATACTCCATGTTATTAGGTTAGATTAGATAGCTTTGTAGACAAAGGAACAATCTTTTTTTACAATAGAGCTTTATTTGATTTGATTTGATTTGTTATTGAAAAAGCAAGGTAATTTGTTTTGGTTATGTTAAGGATTAATTTGTGTGTCTCTATATATAATGTAGTAAACGAAGATTGATCGCCGATTTTCTGTATGTTTTCATTTCAGTGCATGTCAAATGGGCTCTGCATTATAAAACATTATGTTTGTGATGGGAAACCTGACTGCAGGGACGCGTCAGATGAAAGTTTTGAACAGTGTAACGGCGAGCCCTGTAAAGGTAGTGATATAATTTTAAAATAATTTAATTTTGTACATTAATTTTATATTCCGAGATATATTGGCAATTTTCTACTACTTTCAGCCTTATTAACTTGGAATTTATCTAATAAATATTAGAAAAAAGATCAGTAGTCGACAAAGAATCAACAGTAACATTATTACATGTATTGATCTAAAAGTTCCTGGACTAACATTATAAAATCTGAAACGCTGACTTTTAGGCTTCAGGACTACTCTCAAAGTAGTTCCCTTGCACCCGGATACACCGGTTCCACCGTTTTTTTTTTCTACCGCTGTCACCACCTCTAGTGCCGTTTGCGATTTGCATTGTATTTCTTCTTCCACTCAAAGTGGATATCTTTTAACTTCATTTTCGTATGGTAAACAGCCCAAAGTCACAGGGTGTCAAATAAGACGAATAAGGGAAGTTGCTGGATAATAATCATAGAATTCTTCCCTAAAACTGTTGCATACAGAACCAGTACATTGTCGTGATACCGGAGGAAACTCTTCTCATTGCAAAGCTCTGGACGTTTTTTACCCAATAGATAGATCCTCAGAGGCACTCCGGATTGTTCGACGACGGTCTTTACGAATAATTTTCTGATGATTTTAGGCGTGGTTGCGGTCGAAGGTCTTCCAGAACGCTCGTCGTCTTCCACCGAACTCCGACCGGCTTTAAATCGAAAATTTACATACGCTCCAGGAATTCATCTCCGAATGTTTCATAACACATGTTTCAACAACACTCGTTGCTCTTTTTTCGTATGGTTTGTAAGAATCGTCGAGCCCGCTGCCTATCGGCGCAAATCAATTTTATTTCACGTTCTTGCTATGTGGCGTTAGTCCGGGAACTTTTGAATAGCACCATGTAAGTAATGAAACAAAATAGACTTTAAGTAAATAAGTAAATTTAATTATAAATTTTAAAGACTTTATAGGATGTCAAAATGATAAATATTTGGGTATATTTCATTTTTTATTTCTCCTTTCTAGATAAAATACCATGCGACGATGGGCGATGTATACCGACAGCTTGGTGTTGTGACAGGCATCACGATCCAAATTGTACAGTCACAAACAGACCAACATGCTGTCAAGGGTTGTCAGATTGTAAGTCTAGAGGAATTTTTTAAAATATAAATCACTAGCTAGGCGTTTTTTGTTATGGCGCTTTTTTTTCGTCGAATGTAGTCGACAACTATCAGTTCTAAATTTATAAACGTTCCCTTCTCAGATTGTTTGTCGCGTAGAATTAAGTCTTGAGGCACACCACATGTAAATGTTAGTAGGCTTGATGACCATTTACTGTTACATTCCAGCAGCTGCCCTCAATGTTCCAAATATGATTTTAGAAAATTCTGACTGTATCTGTCACAAACTCTTTTTATTAAAATGGGGATGCGTGTTCATTCTCGAGATACTCCTTTTAAGGTTACTTCTTCTATATGAAGTCACAGATCCGACTGGGAGTAATAAGGTCGTGTTGGCTTGTTAACAGGCCTCCCAATCTTATCTTTCTTTTTTTTTTTAGGAAAATCTGTGTTCTAGGACTGTGAATGGAATTTAGGATTTCTGTTCTCCGTTGTGTATTGTATTTTTATTTTATTGCCGACCCGTATTGATTGTCCTAGTTAGTTTTGTCAATCTGCTAGTGTAATTTTACTCTATGATATATATATATGCTGTCAAGGGTTGTCAGATTGTAATTTTATATATATACGAGGCTGGTTTGAAAAGTCCGTGCAAACTCCGAGAGATGGCACCACCGGCGCGTATCGAGGTCATGTTTAGTTAGTAGCATCTCTTGAATGAACGCACACCAAGTTTCAGCCATATTGGTCTATTTCTTTTGTGTTTGGCATTCGTGTGAATCAAGGAAGTCGAATGATTTTCAAGAAATGGACGAAAAAGAATTTCGTGTGGTGATTAAACAGTACTTTATGAAAGGCAAAACGCCTCAGGAGACTAAAGAGAAGCTTGATAAACATTATGGTGACTCTGCACCTTCGATTAGAACAGTTTATAAGTGGTTTCAAAATTTTCGGACTGGCCATATGGGCACAAGTGACGCTGAACGTTCTGGACGGCCTGTGGAGGTTACGACTCCAGAAATCATTGATCAAATCCATGATATGGTGATGGATGACAGAAGAGTTAAGGTGCATGAGATTGCTAGTGCTGTGGGCATCTCGACTGAACGGGTACATAATATTTTGCATAAACATTTAGACATGAGAAAGCTATCCGCAAGATGGGTGCCGCGATTGCTCACGCTTGACCAAAAACGGAATCGTGTGAAGTGTTGCAAGGATGGTTTGCAGCTGTTCCAGAAGAATCCGGAGGACTTTAAGCGTTTTTTTTGTCACTGTGGATGAAACATGGATACATTACTATACTCCTGCACCAAAAAAGGCGAAGACCGTTCCTTCGTCCGGAAAGGTTATGGCGACTGTCTTTTGGGATTCGCAAGGGATAATCCTCATCGACTATCTGGAAAAGGGTAAAACTATTACAGGTGAATATTATTCATCGTTATTGGACCGTTTGAAAACCGAGCTGCAAGAAAGACGCCCGCGATTGGCCCACAAGAAAGTCCTTTTCCATCACGACAACGCACCAGCACACACCTCAGCAGTTGTGGTCGCAAAATTAATGGAAATAGGATTCCAACTCGTTTCACATCCCCCCTATTCTCCAGACTTGGCTCCCTCGGACTACTATTTGTTCCCCAATTTGAAGAAATGGCTGGCGGGACAAAGATTTTATTCAAACGAGGAGGTAATTGGGGACACTAATGGATATTTTGCAGACTTGGACAAATCCTATTATTCGGAAGGGATCAACAAACTAGAACATCGTTGGACGAAGTGTATAAACCTAAAAGGAGACTACGTCGAAAAATAAAAAGGGTTTACCCCAAACACATAAGTAGTTTTTATTTTTGCACGGACTTTTCAAACCAGCCTCGTATATATATATATATATATATATATATATATATATATATATATATATATATATATATATATATATATATATATGGTAGAATCTCGATTATCCGAAATAATATAGACCAAAGTGTTTTCAGATAATCGAAATTTCGGTTAATCCGAATTTTTTTTATAAAATAGAAGTTTAGAATGAATATACGAGGCATGTTTTTTAAGTAAGTACCGTTTTGGAATTAAAAAAAGACGTGCAAAGATATCGCTATAATTTTATTTTTACATGAAAGCCTGTACCTTAATCTACTTTTCTACATAATTTCCGTGAATATTGAGGCACTTGTCATAACGTGGCACCAGTTTTTGAATACCCTCCTCATAAAATTCTGCCGCCTGACTTGTTAACCACTGTATCACAAATGTTTTGACTTCGTTATCGTGCGTCTGTTTTCTCTCACCTTTTCGTCCACTTTCTGCACCAAATCTTCATTAACGACCGAAGGACGCCCACTCCGTTCTTCATCATGCACATTTGTGCGGCCATCTTTAAATGCTCTCACCCATTTCCTTACCATTCCATCACTCATAATGTTTTGTCCGTAAACTTCACAGATCTCACGATGAATATCGATCGGTTTTACGCCTTTAGCACTAAGAAATCGTATAACAGCCCGTACTTCACAATCGGCGGGACTCACGATTGTCGGAGGCATCTTAAACACTCAGTAAACAACGTATACAATGAAGAATCAGACTGTAATGCCTCGTAACATTGCAGATTGACTTAAAAGCATTTATACGATATGCTATTACGTACATAGGTATTTATTAAAACAAAGAATAGAACAATTAGTTTACTTATTTTATGTATATGTACGGAAAATCGAAAATAAAACAGTTTCATTCTTAACTTTATTGCCTTAAAAATGAGGTAATTTTTTAACTGCACTCGTTTTGCGTTAGTTCTGTTTTTGGCTGCAATGTCTCTCCAACGTTTGATTAGTAAAACGTCCGCGGTTGCATTTTCTTGTTGTTCTACATAAGTTAACGCTTTTTCTAGGGCCTCTAGTCCTCCTGAATGTGACATTTTTACTGAAATATTGTCAGCGGCTTCTACTTCGTTATCATCATCATCATCACTGTCTATTTTATTAGCATTTTTTGCATACACTTTTAATTAATTCTTGGTCAGTTATTTCATCTTCCACACTATCACTGTTTAAACCATTCACAGACATCATCATCATCATTTTAAATTTTCCAGTACACCCCTCATCCATAGGCTGAATAAAAGAAGTTACAGCAGGAGGCAAAAACATTGCTTTTCCCCACTTTCAAGTTGCTCCGCACTTGGGTGAGTGGGGGCGTTATCTAGTAACAGAATACATTTTCTAGGATATCCATGTTCTTTTAAAAAAAAGTTCCACTTTGGGAACAAAATCTCCAATAAACCAGTCTTTAAATAGAGTCGCGTTTATCCAGGCATTTTTTGATTTTTATACAAAACAGGAAGAGCATTGCGACGAATATTCTTAAAGGTTCGTGGATTTGCTGACTTACCAATACATAATAATGGGAGTTTGTGTCTTCCAGAAGCATTAATGCATGCAAAAACAGTAATACGTTCTTTGCTACGTTTGTAACCAGGTGCTCCAGCTTCCGTTTTTGAAGCTAAGGTATTTGACAGCAACATTTTGAAGTTCAAGCCTGTTTCATCACAATTATAGATTTGGTTTGATTGTAAACCATGTTCTTTCATAAGCTGCTCAAAATTCTCTGCAAATTTTTTTGCAGCAGATAATCTTTCTCCACAAACTTTCAGTTGACGTATACCATGTCTTTTTTTTACCTGTCTAGCCATCCATCACTTGCAGAAAAATTTACAGGCGCTTCAATAACCGGCAACTCTTCGCTTAAACTCATTGCCTTATGTTTTAAAATTGTTCCTGAAATTGCTATTCGACGTTCTCTTTTCATACTTTTTCGTGCCTGTGTGGGCGATGACAAAACACTACACCATTTTTCAAGTTTTTCGCGATTTTTTCTCCACTCTGAAACAGTACTCACGGCTACACCTAAATCCTCCACTATATTTTTAAGAAGTTCACCATTATCTAAATGTTGAATTACTTCAAGTTTCTCTTTTAAGGTAATAACAACACGTTTACGCTTATTATTATGACGCTCCATTTTGTATAATATTTATTAAAACGAAACTATTACCTCTGCAATAATAATAGAGGTAATGAGTAACTTATAACACTCGTCGACTAACCAAAATATAGACAGCGGTGAAATTCTAGACGTCGGGGAGTCCCCGACGCGTTAAGGAAACCACTCATCGTCTGTTTCGAATAATGGGGATTTTTTGGTCTAACGGGAATACAATTTGCTTTTTCACAGTTTGTTTCGGATAAGCCGGATTTCAGATAATCGCGATTCGGATAATCTGGATTGTACTGTGTATAAATATATATACATATATATACATATATATATATATATATATATATATATATATATATATATATATATATATATATATATACATATATATATATATATATATATATATATATATATATATATATATATATATATATATATATATATATATATATATATATACATATATATATATATATATATATATATATATATATATATATATATATATATATATATATATAATGCATACATATTTATATCCTTTTTTTAGCATATGAAGAAATGGAATTAGGATTTCCGAATGTTACTCAAACACAACACACTGCCAGATATCTTTTCATCCTAGTGTGTAAGTATTTCATTATTATTATTATTATTTAAGGGGATATACCAGTGTAACCACTTAAAAATAAGGATATTTTTTAGAAATTTTTTTAAGAAAACTACTGCATCAAATGTTTTAAAATGTTGGGTACATATTTATTACACAGGTTTACAAATTTTTAATTTGGAAAAATACCAAGAACGCCACATGCCTAGATAAGTTAATTGGGACCTCCTGAACACGAAAAACGCTATAATTTTTTTTTTTTAAGTACCGTTTTTTTTAGATAACGGTACTTTTGTGTTTTTCGGTGTATGGTCCCACTCAAACCCTTATGGAGCCCAACCGAAAAGTCCGATCGAGATAAATGTCATACCGTTGGAAAGGCAACTAAATGCCTTTTCCGGCGGTATACTATAAATTTCTATGTGACAAGAAGTGGCTGAGTTATAACACCTCAAAGTTCAAAATTTGCCTATTTTTTACGTTTTTTTTTTCAAAATTTTTTCATTTTTATTTGGTTTTTTTTCTACGTTATTGTAAAGATCTGGAATGTTTTATTTTTTTACCAAGTAGTTTATTTAATAACCAACATTTTAAACGTAATTTGAAAAAAAAAAGGATGAAAAATAAAGTTTTTATTAAGGATTTTGTGGAACGACAATATTTTCATTTTCATTGCTCACACGCTATATTCGGCGTCCATCAGAATTTGAATCACTGTATACATTGGTAGCCCTGACACACGCTATATTCGGCGTCCATCAGAATTTGAATCACTGTATACGTTGGTAGCCCTGACACACGCTATATTCGGCGTCCATCAGAATTTGAATCTGATCACAGTAAACAGTTTGGCTTTGTACGTGCAAAAAATAAAATGTGTTCAATCGATCCCAACGAATTTTGTTATGTTTGTGGAGTTCTTGTGAAAAAGGAATCACAGCATTTGATGCGAAAAAAATGAATACGAAAAATTTATCTGAAGCGTATAAGAAGTATTTCGGCTTTCGACCTGCGTCTCTGGACAAACTGTGGACACCGAATAATGCATGTAACAACTGCCGAACAATATTAAATAAAATTGGTAAGGGTCAAGAGTGTTTCTTCACATTTGGAAAGCCAATGCAATGGAGAAACCCGATCAGTCATACAACAGATTGTTATTTCTGTTTAACGGAAAAGGCTGTCGGACGTAGAATTGAACCAGTTTATCCAGTTGTTAGCTCGGTGACGCTGCCAGTGCCGCACTCAGTATCGTGCCCCAAACCGCAGCTGATTGTAGCAGAGCCCACAAAAATACGAAAAAGAACAACAATAAGTGATTCATCAGATGAGTGCAGTGAATCAGAAATGCAATCAAATAAGAAACCCCATTTACTTACTCAGGCCGAGCTTAATGATTTGTGCCGAGATTTGTATTTGCCGAAATCGAAATCTGAATTACTTGCATCGCGATTGCAACAGTGGGGATATTGTGCTCCTGAGACACGTGTTACATATTACCGTGATCGTAGCAAGCAACTTGCAGTTTTTTTTTCGCAAAAACGGGAAACTTTTGTTTTTGTGCCAACATACGTGGTCTTTTCAATGCTCTCCAACAAAGTTATGACCCAGTGGAATGACGTCTTTTTCTGGATGGAGGCAAGGATAGTTTGAAGGCAGTCTTGCTTCATAAAGGGAATACGAAACCATCAATTCCAATCGGATATGGAAAATACATAAAGGAAACATATGAAGCAATGAAAGAACTTCTCGCTCTCATACAATATGACCAACATCAATGGAAAGTTTGCTCTGATTTTAAATTAGTTGCCATACTATCTGGATTGCAAGGGGGCAATACGAAGTTTCCCTGTTTTCTATGTCTATGGGACAGCCGTGACCGTCAGAATCACTACATCCGAAAAGTTTGGCCCGAACGAAGTGGGCGTACGCACGGAGAGTACAATATTAAAAATGACCCACTCATTCCTCAGGAGAAGATAATACTTCCTCCACTACATTTTAAGCTTGGGTTATTTACAAATATTGTGAAAACGTTGCCAAAAGACAGTCTTGCCATGAATTACCTTAAACAAAAATTTCTGAGAGCCACAGCGAGCAAAATTGAAGCTGGTATATTTGATGGACCTCAAATTCGGGCTCTGTACGGTGACCAAGCATTTAATGAGTGTTTAGGTCCAGCTCATTTGGAGGCATGGGAAGCATTCCAGGACATCGTTTACAACTTTTTGGGAAACTACAGAAGTCCTGATTACGCTGAGAAGATCGATACATTACTGCAAAAATTCAATGCCATTGGTAAGCGTTGAGTGAAAGCATGTATATCAAAAAGGCCGTTATCATTTGAAAATTATTTGAAATTTATTCTTTTTAACTTTTAGGTTCAAATATGACACCTAAACTACACTTTTTATTCAGTCATTTGGATATTTTCCCCATGAACTTGGGATCCGAAAGTGATGAGCAGGGTGAAAGATTTCACCAGGAAATGCAAGAAATCGATAGACGTTACAAGGGCTGGTGGGATGAACAAATGATGGCAGACTATTGTTAGTTCCTCATTCGCGAAGATACATCCGAAAAAAAAACGGAAAAATTCAAGTCACTCGTCATTTTAATTTAAATTTTTTAAATTTACGCCGAATATAGCGTGTGAGCAATGAAAATGAAAATATTGTCGTTCCACAAAATCCTTAATAAAAACTTTATTTTTCATCCTTTTTTTTTCAAATTACGTTTAAAATGTTGGTTATTAAATAAACTACTTGGTAAAAAAATAAAACATTCCAGATCTTTACAATAACGTAGAAAAAAAACCAAATAAAAATGAAAAATTTTGAAAAAAAAAACGTAAAAAATAGGCAAATTTTGAACTTTGAGGTGTTATAACTCAGCCACTTCTTGTCACATAGAAATTTATAGTATACCGCCGGAAAAGGCATTTAGTTGCCTTTCCAACGGTATGACATTTATCTCGATCGGACTTTTCGGTTGGGCTCCATAAGGGTTTGAGTGGGACCATACACCGAAAAACACAAAAGTACCGTTATCTAAAAAACGGTACTTAAAAAAAAAAAATTATAGCGTTTTTCGTGTTCAGGAGGTCCCAATTAACTTATCTAGGCATGTGGCGTTCTTGGTATTTTTTGGCTGTAAACCAGTGTTATTTGTTTACAAATACACACAAATTTTTTCCGACCAAAATATTGAAATTTACGGGACTTATGCCCCAGTAATGGGACAAGTAAAAAAAAGTAGTTCCACTGCTGCCGTGATTGGCGCCTTCACGTTGCCTGGAATAAAAAAAACACAATGATCATAAAAATAGATATAGTTTTCCCTGCCATCAACCATGGATTTTAAAAAATATTGAAAATTATAAGAATGGCGGCGTTTAGAAAAAAAAGTATAAAATTTTCGCCAAAAAAAGTGTCCGTTTTTTGCATGCCAAATTGATATTTTTGGTCCAATCAAAAAATTCATGGTTCATGTTACGACAGAACATTTCCTTAACATGCAAAAAAAAAATTAAGTTGATACAATAAATTGTTTTCGAGTTACAGCGGCAGCAAATTTAAAAAATGCAATTTTGAAAAAAATGTGTTTAAAGAATGACTAACGTGTAACACATAAATAATGATCTCTTGTCACGTACCTACCTTTGTGACTATTTTAAGTTCACTAAAGTATTAAATGTTTAACTTTCACTCACGTGATGACATTACAGCATTGGAATTTTAATACCTTCTCCGGTTCGCGTTGCGCTTCCAAAAACGAGTTTATGGCCCACGAGCAACTGTACCTGGAGACAGCCGTATTTTCAAAAATAAACATAGGTTGACTCTAAAACTTCGACCTTTTATTTTATACCTATCGAAGCATCGAAATCTGTAAAAAAAATCGATTTTTTAAAATTATCACACTTTATACTGAATTTTTATGTAGGCATTTCTGGAATTCGTAGTTTATAACAGTGACTAATTCAATTTACAATTCTTTTCGGGACTCGCTAAACATTAACAAGTCTATGGAGTATAGACCTGATTAGAGGAAATGATTTTTGAGGTGAGAACGTGTCAAAATGGATCGACTTTCATATTCATACTCAAAATGCCCTTAAGTTACGATACAACTTAAAGACAAGTCAAAGCCACTAATATTACAGATATATATTATGTAGGCTGAAAAGTTTTTAGTCCGACACACAGATGTCGCCCCTTTCAAAAAATTCCATATGATTTATAGATAGTACCAACCTTCAAACGATACGTGTCAAAATTTAATGACATTTCGATGATTAGTTTACAAGTTACAGTGGTTTTTTAGTGACGCTACTTTTGATATTTTCAAAACAATGGAGAAAATCGAATTTCATGTATTGATTAAACACTGTTTTTTGATGGGAAAAAAACCATTCAAGCAAAGCAATGGTTTAATAAGTGTTACGGGAACTCTGCCCCTGGAAAACCACTCATCATTTACTGGTATGTTGAGTTTAAACGCGGTCATACAGACACAAATCATGCTGAACGCTCTGGACTCTCAAATGAGGTGGTTACACCGGAGAACATCAAAAATTACACAAAATTGTTTTGGATGATCGTAAAGTAAAATCGCGTCAGATAGCTGACATCTTAAAGATATCAAAAGAACGCGTTGGTCATATTTTGTATCAACATTTGAGCATGAGAAAGCTCTTTTCGAAATCAGTACCGCGTTTGCTCACGGTGGACCAAAAAGAACAACATGTTGATGATTCTGAGCGTTATTTGGACCTGTTTAAACGCAATAAAAAGGATTTTTTTTATGCGATATGTGACAATGGATGAAACATAGATCCACCACTACACACCGGAATCAAATCGGCAGTCAGCTTAGTTGACAGCAGCCGGTGAAAGCCGCTCGTAGCAACCAAAGACACAACAGTCAGCTGGGAAGGTTTTGGCCTCTGTATTTTGGGATGCGCGTGGAATTATTTTCATCGACTATGCTGAGAAGGGAAAAACCATCAATAGCGAATATTACATAAGGTTATTGGTGCGTTTGAAGGCAGAAATCGCAAAGAAACCACCGCAGATGAACAAGAAAAAGTGCTCTTTCTTCAAGACAATGCACTGTCACAAGTCAATGGTTACGATGGCAAAATTGCGTGAATCAAAGTTCGAATTGCTTTCTCATCCACCGTATTTTCCAGATTTGGCCCCCAGCGACTATTACCTATTCTCAGACGTCGAACAAATGCTCGCGTGAAAGAGATTGGTTCCAATAAAGAAGTTATCGCCGAAAGTGAGGCCTATTTTGACGGCAGAGACAAATCCTTCTACAAGAAAGGCATAGAAATATTAGAAAAGCGTTGGCCTGATTGCATTGCTCTTATAGGAGACTATATTGATGAATAAAATCGAATTTTGTAAAAAAAAATTGTGTTTTAAGTAGCTAGACCAAAAACTTTTCAGCCTACCCACAGCAGGCCCATTCTCGAGTATACACAGACAACCTGGAGTCCATACGATATACGTGATACTGTGACTCCAGAAAAGGCTCTAAAAATGTAACACGAATTTCACTTGAGCTGGAGTTTTATTTGTTATTTTGTTCTTCTGTTAATTTTAGACGAATTTAATTTCATTTTTTCTAAGCAGCTTACGTAATAAACACACAAAATTACTTCTCTAACTTTTCGGAACAAACCAAGTTTGGATTCCCCTCGTGAACGGGGAATACAACACATACCGACAGTTCGCGAGAAGTCGATGGCTTTTATCGAATCGAAACGATCTTAAACGCATATGGAGTACCAGGGGAATGGACAATGGTCAATTCACAGAAAGAAATCACAAAGTACCAATACTGTTTGTATATAAGTGTAATAAAATATTTAACAATAAAAATTCTCTTTCAGGTGTAGTCAGCATCCTATTCTCCGTCATCCTCCTACTGTTAATAATCTCCAAAGTCCTCCTGTTCGTCAAGAAAGCCGCCATGCAGCAGCAACGCCACAACCTATGCGAAAACATAGCTCTACGTAACCAAACTAACATCAACGTCATACCATGCGGCCTCTACACTTACCGTAACTCCAGGACGCCTCGTAATAACATAGTCCGTAACATCATAATCGACTCCTCTGACGTAAACGATCCCCTACTTTTTAACCCAGCGCGTTTCAACGTTATTAACGCCAGCAGTATATACGATCAGCCTCCGTCGTACGTGGACGTTTTGAGGAATAACAGGCTGGTTGCTGAACCGCCTCCCCCTTACAGGAGTCAAGAGGGATTGGATCGGGAGTAAGCGAGGGGAGGCGTGATAGGAACTAAGTATGTCGATAATTTGAGGTTAGAATAGTGTAATATTTGCAAAAAAAATTTGATCTAATGTGATTTTTGAGGCAATAATAACTTAAATGATCGATGATGTTTGGCACATTCGCTCTATAAATAATACAAATTAATTCGGGACCTAACGGGGACAAAAGCTCTCTTTACACGTGTCCGCCAAATGTAAGATAAAGGAGCTCGAGTATCCTAACGAGGAATCGTCTTTCACCATGTTTGATCTTTCTGTTTCGCCCCACAACTCGCCAACAAACAGATAATTTCGATAACTATTTAGTTTCTTTAAAAAATTTAGGCGTTCAGTTCGCCGACGGGTTATTTACTTGGATTTTCTTCCTGTATCGATGTTTTAATGAAGTTTTTCTAACACCGCCTAGTTTTCAATTTTGCCTGCAAAATAGCCATTTCTTTCTCTGGTCCATGTTCCTGACAATGGATTAGTGACTATGATGCTGTAGCAGCACTGATTCTCTCCAGCCATTCTGTTCTCCTCAGTTAACAGTGTCTCATGTAGCCCCTCACCCATCAGATCTTTAATTTGATCGACCCATCTCTTTCGCGATCTTCCTCGCGGACGCTTGCCCTCTACTTTGTCTTCTACTATGAGTAATTGTAGTGAATCCGTTCTTCTTGCAATATGGCCTATGTATGTTAAGAAGTATTTGTTTAATCTTATGGTAATTTGAGCTAATTTTTAGTTCTTGAAGAACAAATACATTTCTTCGATGGGCTGTCCAAGGAATTTACAGAAGGCTCACATTTCTAACGCACCTAGAGTCAGTTCTTTTCAACGTCCCGTTTCTGCTCCGTAAGTGGCAACTGGAAAAACTAGTGAGTTAGCTGCATTAATTTCATGTCCACAAATTAGTTAATTTTGATACAGCGGTCCGCGCTAGAGCCAGTCTACGTTTTCTCTCGCCTCACACCCACCACTGTTTTCAGTAAGAGAACCCAGGCACTCATATTTGTCAACCATCCCAAACTCAGCCACCTTTCTTACTTGAGGTTGGTTATTCCTCTGTCAGCCTATAATAAGGACAGTGGTTTTCATGGGATTTAGTCTTAGTCCAAATTCCTCACTGATCTCCTTGAAGTAACTCGTGATAGACCTCATTTCTTTCTCACTTGATGTTATAATAAGGTGTCATCAGCATATCTTAAATTACTAATTTTTCTCCCTCTCACAGATATGCCGCCGTGTCAGTCGTCTAGAATTTTCCGCATTATGTACTCGATGCAACACCTTTCCTGACTTGAAAGCTGTCAGAAGTGTTACCATTAATTCTGACTTGGCCCCTGTTATGTTGCTGAAGTTGTATTAAAAAGGTCAGGAACTCGCATCTTTTTCAGTATCTGCCATAATCTTTGCTGTTTTATCAGGTCGAATGCCTTAAAATACTCCACAAAGCGTCAATACATCTTGATTCTTGAGCTTTCTCTTATTAATTGGCGAACGTTTCCAATCTGATCACTTGTGCCCTGGCCGAGCACAGAGCCAGTCTACTCTTCTGCAATCTGTGGTAGTAAGAAAGAGTCTAAATCGGTTGTTAATGATCTGAAGGAGTATTTTGCAGGCGCGGAATAACAGTACAATCATTCGATAGTTATTGCAATCTGCAATAAATATACGGAGACCTAAATTCAAAATTGCCGATTGTCGAGTAATGCAAGGTTTCAACTGTGTTGTCAGCCGTCATCTGCTGGTAACAAAATTAATACTATATGACATTTGAAATAAAAATAAACAGCAGTAATACCATAAAAACTTACAACGGAAATGTTGCAAATACATGTGACAAACTGTGTCGTTTCCGGCAAGCTGGTGTACGAGATAACTATGAAACTTCTGATGAATTTTAGTTCTGTTTTTTAAGCAACTTGTGCCCAAAGTCCATAGTGTTCAGAGACAAGTGAAGTAAAAAGTTTTGATAAATAACTTGTTTAAATTGAGAGTTTTAATAGATTATCAAGGAAATGCTATCAATAAAGAAGAGAAACTGAAGATATGGCAAGAATATATTGCAGAGTTATTTTCTAATGCAGGGCCAGATCAACCACAATGCTCAATAGACTTGTTTTGACCCTGTATTAGCACCGATGAAGTGCACATTACAATAAATCAATTAAAAAATAGAAAAACCACCGGTCCCGATGAATTCCATGGGGAGTTTCTTAAGCTCTTAGATAAGAGATAAGGTTAAGTGGCTTATGGTGATCTACAGTAAAATCTATGATTTAGGCAGTATACCAGAAAGCTGATTAAAGTCTGAGTTTATAACGATCCCAAAAAAAATACGGAGAATATCGAACAATTAGCCTCATAAACAATCTTTTAAAAGCATTTCTTAAAAGTATTCACAGAAGAATATACAGGTTGTGCGAAGAAAACATGTCTGCTACACAATCCGGTTTTCGTGGGAACCAGAGAGGCCTTATTTTCTATGCAGGTTTTGATTCAGCGATGTAGAAACGTCAGTTGTTACATATATATACTGATCGATTACCAAAATGCCTTTTATAGAGTCCAACATCACAAAATGATCGGAATTTGGAAAGACCTTGGGTTAGATGAAAAAGACCTGCGGATTATTAGCAACCTCTACAGGAACTAGATGGCATTTATTAAAAGAGAAGGGGGGCGTTCAGAAGCAATATGGATTGAGCGTGGAGTAAAGCAGGATTGTGTCTTGTTTCCACTATTGTTTAATATATACTCTGAGCAAATCTTCAGAGAGGCACTGGAAGAGGTTGATGAAGGAATACTGCTTTGGAGAGCGAATAAATAATATTCGTTATCTTGACGATACAGCGGCTATTGCTGATAACTTAAAGGATCTACAACATCTTATGACAAAAATAAACGAGGTCAGTAATTGATACGGCCTCGAACTTAATATCAGCAAAACAAAGTACATGGTAGTCGGCAAGTCTCCGGTTCCTGGTACCTTGTTGATGGTTAATAATCAACAAATACAAAGAACTCCACAATATTCATATCTAGGTACCATGATAAACGAACAATGTGATCACTCGCAGGAAATTCGTTGCCATATCAAAAAAAGCTAGAGCAGTGTTCCTCAACGTTTCAGAAGCTCAGCAAGAAAATTAAGCACAAAAATAAGACTCCTAAGATAGTATGTCTTCAGTGTTCTTCTTTACGGTATGGAATCTTGGACGCTGACTGAAGCCACTTCTACGAAACTTGTAGCATTTGAATTTTGACGATATCGCAGAATTTTGAAAATATCTTATACTAACCATATTACCAACGAGGATGTCTTACGTCGCATGAACAAAAAACGGGAAATTATGGAAACCGTTAAAGTAGGAAAATTGGAGTATTTAAAATACATGATGAGAAATTCCCACAGCTCTGGATTACTACAGCAAATCCTCCAAGGGAAGGTTTTTGGAGAAGGGGATCAGGAAGCAGACGTAACTCCCGGCTAAACAATCTGCGAAATTGGTTCTCCACAAATACTACCTGTCTTTTTAGAGCTGCAGTGGATAAAGCAATAAAAACCAGAATGATTGCCAACATTTGAACCGAATAGGCACTTTAAGAAGAAGAAGAAACTTGGAGTTCGTAACACTTTGATTTTGAGAGACCTACCTGGAGTTCCCGGCGAGCTGACAGAAAATTAAGCGACAGTACGATGTATCAGAGCCAATACAAACCACAAAATACCCGAGACAAAGTTGTATTTTGTCCTTCATGCGATTTAACATACGGAGCGCGTTTTAAAAAGGCAGCTCGGTGATCAAATGGAAACGATAAAATGTTATTAGTAGTTTCAATTCATTTATTTTTCTCCGTAGTCCCCATTTCGTTCCAAACACCTTCGATATCTGGGAACAAGCCTCTTCAACCCCATGGCGCTCCGTGGCGTAGTACTTGCTTGCGGTGCAGAAGGTCTCGGGTGCAATCCCGGCTGATCGGCTACTTTTTAATTTATTTGGCCTAGCCAGGTACATAGGTAGTAGCTGTTTGCAGAAATGCCATAACGTTCGTGGCAGCACTACTACGTTTTCTAAAAGGTGTTGTGAAATACAAAAAATATGTTTCGGCACTTGGATAACGTTGACGGTTATTATGACCTCCTCGCCGATATCCTTAGGATATGAAAAAGTGTAAAATCCCTACTCATGCGGGGACGCGAGCGATAAAAAATATAACCGTCTGCATAAAATTTCTCCCGCTGCGATATCAGCCAATTCTGCACTGGGTTTTTCAACTCTTCAGTTTCCTCGAAACGTTGAGACGCGAGCCAGTTCACAAGGTGAATATTTGAACGGCCTTTCTTAAACTTACACACATTGCCCCACTTTTTATCATTCAAATCGAACTTTACAACTGACGAGATTCGTTATTAACGCGCTCATTATCACACGATGCCACGCAAAGGCAAACGACTATGAACTGACGACAACACGGCGGTTATATTCTTAACAGACAGGTAAAATTAAGGCTCATGAGCGAACTAATCATATCATATTAATTTTTAAACGCCCCTTGTATATGTAGAGTGCGTTTTAATATGTATGTAAATAGAGTGGTCGGTAGTGGATGTGCTTGGATTTACAGCTTGATAGGTAAGCTTTCTCCAATGGTGATCTACAGTTATATCATAAAGTTTTCAATTTTAGACATATTGGGAATTATTTCGCTGGCAGGATCTGTTAGAGTATCAAGAATACTTCGTCAAAACTTGTAACTCAATACATCGTAAAAGCCAAATTGTAATTCAAATAACCAATTCTTTTACGTTTTTCGAAACTACAGCACAACAAAACGGCTACTTTCCCAAAAACTTGTTGACGGCACACTTCTTGATCTTCCCTCTTGGTGTTTTCAGGTCTCGGTACTTCGGTCACATCACGGTAAATTAACGTTGTGATATAATTGTGGATTTCTCTTGGAAAAAGCACAAACGAACTTAAGGGAACAATACACTTTCTAGGTCGAAAATTTTAGTAATTTTTATGGAACTGATAAATTAATAAAAGACATTTTTTGAGTCTGTAATTTTTCTGATATATATTTTAAGTCTTCAAATACAAGAAAAAGTTCATAATTTTTTAAATGACTTTTTATAGAGTTTATGAAAATTTTGATCTGCTGGCGTGCACGATTGCGGCTCACTGGAACGTCTGAAAAAAAATATCCTTAGAAAAAGTATCACTATAGCCCCAATATAGATTACGATTATGTTAAAGAGTTGATTGAGTGGTCCGTTACTTTGTGACAGTACATTTTAACAATAAAACTACTTAATTACTTTGTTAATTGTCACTAAATATATTTGTAAAGATTTTACAATTGCGTTATCGCGATTTCGTAGTACAACTACATTGTCAAATGCTTAACTAAGACTGAAACAGATTTTTGGTATTTTATGTTTATATGATGAACAGATGTGGGTCTATTATATGTTAAAAAAGTTTGGACAAAAGAGAATTTGCTACGTCTAATTGACTATTCAGTAAATTTATATTATGGTCCTTTGAATGTCTGTAAATTTCTATAGATTCTAAGAAGTTGAGTTTTGACCCTTTAGGTGCCATATGGAGTATTTGTAAACAATCGATATTGGGAAAAGTATGGCCTGTTTCTAAGAAGTGTTTAGCAAAGTGTGATTTTTCATTTTTTAACCTATAAGAGGCATTGTGTTCTGCGAATCTTGTCTTGAAATTCCGTCCCGTTTGGCCTACGTAACAGCTATTGCACGCTTGACAATTAAGTTTATAAACTCCTGATTTATTGTATTTATTAGTTTTATCTTTGGCATTAAAAAATATATTGGATAATTTGAGCGGGTTTTAAAGCTATTCTTGTTTTTTTTCGGTCGTGAGAACTTGGGATATTTTATCCGAGATGGGACCAAAATATGTCAGAGGTATGAATGATTTCTTTTGTCGGTATTCTTTTACGGGGTAGATTAAGCTGAAAGTGATTTGTTTTCGTTTACGGTTTATTAAGGTATTAATTATTTTAGGTTGGAAGCCGTTATTGAGTGCTATATTTTTGATTGTGTCCAGTTCTTTTTTTAAATTATTATTACTAAGAGGGATATTGGAGGCTCTATGGATCATAGATCTATAGGCTGCCAGTTTATGGGAGTTAGGGTGTATTGAGTCAGCTGGGATGGTGACATCTGAAAAGGTTGGTTTGCGGAAGATATCGAATTCTAGTCTATTTCTCTTTTTCAAAATTGTAATATCTAAGAACTCAACTTCTTAGAATCTATAGAAATTTACAGACATTCAAAGGACCATAATATAAATTTACTGAATAGTCAATTAGACGTAGCAAATTCTCTTTTGTTCAAACTTTTTTAACATATAATAGACCCACATCTGTTCATTATATAAACATAAAATACCAAAAATATGTTTTAGTCTTAGTTAAGCATTTGACAATGTAGTTGTACTACGAAATCGCGATAACGCAATTGTAAAATCTTTACAAATATATTTAGTGACAATTAGCAAAGTAATTAAGTAGTTTTATTGTACGATTATGTTGTTTGGGCAAAAATTCACAAAATGCTGGACCTCCAAAGTTAGTGGTCTCAAAAATAACATTTTTTTTTCGTAAAAAAAAACATTAAAAATTGAGAAAAACATTAACCTATCTTTTTTATTCCAGTTTATACTGGAGCTGTTGTTGTGTAGAAGAACATATTAAAATTTCAGGCTAATCGGTTAAATGGTTTTTAAGTTATTGTGCACATCGATTACAAAAACGTTGTCTTGAAAAAATTTACTTACGTTCAATCAGCTATGTCTGCTGCATGCAAAATTCCTTCCGACTCCTCATACGCCTCGTTTTCAAGTCTTCTTTCGTCTCTA
Organism: Pachyrhynchus sulphureomaculatus; assembly: GCA_019049505.1. Lineage (NCBI taxonomy): Eukaryota > Metazoa > Arthropoda > Insecta > Coleoptera > Curculionidae > Pachyrhynchus > Pachyrhynchus sulphureomaculatus. Next base: position 133,662,261 of record CM032448.1, on the reverse strand, counting down.
CGTGCGATTCTGGCCTCAGTGCTTGGACTCAAATCGGGAATTTTTACAATTTTTTCTGCAGATGTACTGGCAAAATAAAATTACTTGCATCGGAAAATCGAATACCATAAAACTGTCTTTTACGTCGCCTGCACACTCACTTCGAACTAAATTTCCCGTTTTTTCGCACAATATTAGCTTAGGCGTTTACTGAGTGATCTTAACCCTGCGAGCGATATTTTCGAACTGAGCAGGCCAGCGTACCGTTTACTTTGGAGCTACAGTTTTGCCTCGAACTGAAAAGATATTATATCCATTATAGTAAACTTTCCTTTTACCTGCTTCTATCTTCCGTAAAATCATAAAAGTAGCAGCAGATGTTCGACACAGGTTGAGCAAAACCTTTGTAAACGGCCGAAAGGTAAGTTGGCACGCCGCGCGATCGGTTTGGCCTGCCTTACACTTGGCGCTATAATCGTCTATAACTTCGGAAGTATTAAAATTTTCCTTTGAAATTTACAAAGAATATTATTGAAATATACTTTCCGATAAGATACTTTCTAAAAAATCGATTTTTCCGACCCGAGAAAGTGTAATATTCCCTTAAATCGAAACGTGTTTCTTGTTATTTTATTAAACGTTTTTAGACTTCGATAAAGAAGCAAACTTAGGCACCAAAGTTGGTTTTTTATTCTGAGAATTCTATTTTAGTTTCCATAAAACATTAATTTACTTTTACTAAAAATTATTTTAAAAGAAAAACACCAAACCAATAAATGTAATGAAAGACAAATATTGTCAAATTTCCACTTTATTTAGTTTCTCTGAAACTGTATGACGCGTTTCGCTATACTAGAGCTTCTTCTGATACAAAATGATATTTGAGTATTAGTGTTGTTACATTTATATAAATACCCTAAGGTAGATAAGTAATAAAATTAATACTATATGCTAATGAATATAGCTGGGAAATCCATTCTGAATATTAATTGTATAAATTGAGGGAGTTACCATGGGCCAGACAGGTATCTTTTTTGTTCGTTTAAGATGATGTCTGAATTTTTAATTCTATTTATTTCTAAATTTTCTAATAGGTTTAATTTTACGCCTTTGTTTTGTATGTGTAGAATTTTAAATTTATCATCAAAAAGATGATTTGATTCGGTTAAATGATTACTGTACGCTGAGTCAGTTTTGTTTTTTAAATAGCTTCTTTTATGTTCTAAAATCCGAGTTTCGAATGAGCGACCTGTCTGACCTAAGTCACTTTTATGACAAGAACCACAATTTAACTGATACCGTCCAGATTTTTTTGATCTATTTTGTTTTCCCTCTGCGTTTTTAATGAATTTTCCTAACGAGTTATTTGTTCTAAAAGCTATGTTGATATTATATTTGTTTAAGTGGTTTTTAATTTTCTCTGACGTGTTACCAAAATATGTTAAAACATTAAATTTTTTCCCTGTGTTTTCTTTCTTGGGTATACTAAAGAAATAGCTTTATTTTTTAATTTTTTTGTTTAGAATTGAATCTATGGTGTCAGGAGAATATCCGTTGTTAACAGGAATTTGTTTTATTAGATTTAATTCTTTATTAAAATCATCTACAGATAAGGGGACACTTACAAGTCTAGGCCACATACTGTGGTAAGCTGCCATTTTGTGTTGTAGGGGGTGAGCAGATTTTATGTTTATTGTAGTATCTGTATGTGAGGGTTTGTGAAAAATAGAGAATTTGTGTTTGTTGTAATGTCTGGTTATCGTTAAGTCAACAAAATTAATTTTATTGTCGACTTCTAGTTCCATAGTGAATTTAATATTTTTATGTATTGAGTTTATATAATTAAAAACATTGTCAAGTTGACGCTCTGTACCATTAAAACAAGCAAAAATGTCGTCACAACACAAATTGGCAGCTTACCACAGTATGTTGCATAGACTTGTAAGTGTCCCCATATCTGTAGATGATTTTAATAAAGAATTCAATCTAATAAAACAAATTGCTGTTAACAACGGATATTCTCCTGACACCATAGATTCAATTCTAAACAAAAAATTAAAAAATAAAGCTATTTCTTTAGTATACCCCAAGAAAGAAAACACAGGGAAAAAATTTAATGTTTTAACATATTTTGTTAACACGTCAGAGAAAATTAAAAAACCACTTAAACAAATATAATATCAACATAGCTTTTAGAACAAATAACTCGTTAGGAAAATTCATTACAACAACGCAAAGGGAAAACAAAATAGATCAAAAAAATCTGGAGTGTATCAGTTAAATTGTGGTTCTTGTCATAAAAGTTACATAGGTCAGACAGGTCGCTCATTCGAAACTCGGATTTTAGAACATAAAAGAAGCTATTTAAAAAACCAAACTCAGCGTACAGTAATCATTTAACCGAATCAAATCATCTTTTTGACGATAAATTTAAAATTCTACACATACAAACCAAAGGCGTAAAATTAAACCTATTAGAAAATTTAGAAATAAATAGAATTAAAAATTCAGACATCATCTTAATCTCCCCTTTACTCAATTTATAGAATTAATATTCAGAATGGATTTCCCAGCTATATTCATTAGCATATAGTATTAATTTTATTACCTATCTACCTTAGGGTTTTTATATAAATGTAACAACACTAATACTCAAATATCATTTTGTATCAGAAGAAGCTATAGTATAACGAAACGCGTCATACAGTTTCAGTGAAACTAAATAAAGTGGAAATTTGACAATATTAGTCTTACATTCGTTATGAATTTCCATCAAGTAACAGCCACAACAATTCAAAAAAAAAACAAAACCAATAATTGGTGTTAATTAAGATTAATATTAATTTCGTTTGCTCCTTTCTAATATCTTATTTAAAAAACATACATATCTTATACATATCTATACTGTTATACAAAGTATTATTTTGTTAACTTAAACTTGGTATATACAGGGTATTCTCCTAGTTCACGTATTTTTAACTGGTTTTAATATTTATGAAAATAAGCTACTTCGTCAGATATAACCATTATGAAAGATGAATAATATTGGGGTCGAAACTTCATTTGACATTGCGTAATTTCCATGTCTTTCTCTTGAGGATCCCTTGATATCGTTACTTTGGAGATTCCTTCTTTTCAGATCGTTTCATAACTCGCTAAAATCGTCGTTAATGTCAGTCAAGCGGATCTATTTGCTTTCCTTGTCGGTCTCTTTCGCTTTCGTGGAAATGTAAACCCGCGACGGAAGGGAGGTAATGGAAAAGGACAAAATAATATTCCGGTAGTAAGTACGACAGCAATGATATTACGGTAACATTTCATTCGTGATTTATCAAGTAGAAAAGAGTCTGAGCTCTCTGGTTTTTTTGTCACAGCATGGAGAGTATCCTGTATATATATCCGAGTTTTAAATGAATTGCCAAACAAGCACAAAATACATAAAAGTACACTCATTTTTTTTACATTTGAGTATTTTTTTAAAAATGTATTATTTCGCAGACTTAATTTGTATTTTAACGTCTATAATTTTAGTTGTATATTTTATTTCTCCCTGTATATATATTAAGTTAGTTGTTATGATTTTAAGTTTAGTCGAAATTCCGTTTTTTCTTTTTGATTATTGGGTAGTTTTCCAAAAAGTATTTCTTATTATTTGATCTTGTTAAAATGACAGGTTAACAGAGTTGTTAGCTTGCTCTTTGTGACAAATTATGCATAGTAAAAATTTGTTCATGTGGAGCAAGTTTTTTCCCAGCAACACTCTGTATATTGTTAAGGGATAGGTTGATATTTAAAAAATAAGGACTGAGAGATTAACGTGAAATTGCTATATATTTGATATTGAAATCTTGATTGATCTGACAATAACTTCGTAATTCCTTTCGCGCGTCAAAGGATATTGGGAATAATGACAGCTAAAGCAAAAAAAAAGTCCTCATTATGTATATAATATATATATATATATATATATATATATATATATATATATATATATATATATATGTATATGTATATATATATATATATATATATATATATATATATATATATATATATATATATATAATTTTTTTTTTGTTGAGTGTAAGGTTCTTTGATCTTGGTATATATATATTTTTTTATATTTTACGTGTTCTTGGAATTAGATCATTAAAACTGTTCTTGGTTTTGTTATATATTTATTAACGTTTCGACCTTCGGAAGAGGTCTTCTTCAAAATTTGCTCTAAAAGATTACATTAGAAGAATTAAATATAGCTAGTATTAATCCGTTTGTTGTATATTTCGGGGTTAAATATTTGTGTCTTTTCGTAGTTTTTAATTTAATAAAATTAACTGTATACATTAATGAGAGCCTTACCTTAGAAAGTAGTTCATTTCGTGGGGTGTTGAGTTTAAAACACTATTAATATCACATTTTTTCTTTCTACAAACAAACCACTTAACTTGATTCTAAATAGAATCAAAGGCCATAAATACGACAAAAAAAATAGCACAGCCCTTACGAATCATGAAATAAATAAAAGCCATACCTTTGATTTCAAAAACATCAAAATTATCAACACCGAAATAAATACAAAAAAAAGAGAAATTCTCGAATCCGTTCATATTCGGTTGACACCCACTGCAATAAACGAAAAAACAGATGGAAATAACCTAAACCGTATCTACCCACCAGTCATATAAAGCCCTCAAGTTAAGTGGTTTGTTTGTAGAAAGAAAAAATGTGATATTAATAGTGTTTTAAACTCAATACCCCACGAAATGAACTATTTTCTAAGGTAAGGCTCTCATTAATGTATACAGTTAATTTTATTAAATTAAAAAACTACGAAAAGACACAAATATTTAACCCCCGAAATATACAACAAACGGATTAATACTAGCTATATTTAATTCTTCTAATGTAATCTTTTAGAGAAAATTTTGAAGAAGACCTCTTCCGAAGGTCGAAAACGTTAATAAATATATAACAAAAAACCAAGAACAGTTTTAATGATCTAATTCCAAGAACACGTAAAATATAATATATATATATATATATATATATATATATATATATATATATATATATGTATATATATATGTATAATTTACATATATATACAGTTGTGGTCAAAATAATAGCAGTGCTTACTAAGTTTTTATCAAAATATATTTATTAAGTTTTTTTAATAGAACAACTAAAACATAAATATGGTAACTATAAAGCCCACCTAAGATGCATCAAAGTAATATAAGACTAATTAATTAAATTCTTAAAAATCAAAGAAAAACGACAAATTTCTAAAAATTATGGACAAAATAATAGCAGTGTTTTACTAAAATTACTGTTAAAAAAAAACTGTACAACTAATTAACAATATTTTTCTTTTATGAGCATCAGACACGCCCGATACTTAATTGTAAACCCTTTATTGGCTATGACAGCTTCACAACGTCGCGGCATAGAGTTAATCAAATCTTGACATCTAAAAACAGGAATGCTTTTCCAAGAATCTCTGATTACAGCCCAGAGCTCGTCTTGATTCTTCGGTTTTTTACGTGCTACGCTATCTTTAATATCGCCCCACAGATTTTCTATCGGGTTCAGATGTGGGTTTTGAGCTGGCCAATTTAAAACATTATTTTTTTTCTTCTCTAAAAATTGTTTACGTACTCAACTGCTATGTTTTGGGTCTTTGTCATGCATAAAAACCCATTTAAGTGGCATTTCATATTCTGCATAGGGCAACATAACGTCCTGTAAAATTTCAACATAAACGCTGGCGGTCATTATGTTTTTAATCCAAAATATAGACCCTACTCCGAAGTAGGAGAAACATGCCCATACCATTATTTCTGAACCTCCATGTTTAACTGCCTTAATAGTGTACTGAGGCTGATATGCGGTTCCTAAAGGGCGTCTAACGTATGTTCTGCGGCCTACATTTCCAAATATACAATTTCGCTTTCGTCGGACTACAGTATATTACGCCATTTTAAATAGAGGCCATTCAATATGTCCCTTCGCGAACTCTAATCGCCTCTTTCTGTGTCTTTTATTTAACAAGGGTACCTTACGGGGCCTTCTTGCTAGTAACTTTGCTTCTTTAAGTCGTCGTCGTATCGTCCTAGGAGTTACATCCACTCCCACAATCTCCTGAAGTTATGTTGACGAAGCAAATGGGTTTGCTTTTGAAGCTCGAACAATGAGTGTATCCTATCTGGATGTAGTTTTGCGTTTACGACCGCGAGTTTCAGGTGTAGGTTGCCATCTTAAAGCGTTTGCTACCATTTTAGCTGAGCATCCCAAAATATTTTGAATCCGCATCTAAGATTTTCCATCACAACACAATTTTCTTATCAATTCACGTATTTCTTGAGAACAGTGCTTCTTCCTTCCCATAGTTGTATTGAAAACAGAAAAAGCGTTGATGGATCTGACACAAAACTGTTCTAAATTTGACAATTTAACCGAACACAAGGAGCAAAAACCATTTAGGTTTGAAAACACACACCACTGTGAAGCGAACACTGCTATTATTTTGACCAAGCAAAATTCATCTCCTGCTACAAAAAAACTTAAATACTTTGTTTATATTTATTTTTATATACATATTTTTTGTTGAAACCTCAGCACAGTTGATAAGTTTTTAAACGATAAAATATTTTTGCCTTAATGGAATTTTGCAGTTACCTTTCAACAGTTTTAGTTATTTTTATTGAACCACTGCTATTATTTTGACCATAACTGTATATATACTTACTTACTTAATCCTTATGCCTTTCTACCCCTTTAGGGGTGTAAGGCCCGTGGAATTGAGTTTCATTTATATCGCCCATTATTATTATCTTATTGTATTGCCTATCTCTTCCTGTAAATCATTGAAAAATTTGTCCCTCTCCTAAATTCTTGCGTTGACATTTGGTCCATAGCACACAATCAAAGTGCAGTCTTCATCCGCTCCATATTCTTTTATTGCTATGGAGAGTATTCTCTTATTTACAAACCTTCCCCCTTTTACATTCTTCATCTTCTCTTCTTTGACCACCATTGCCACTCCTGCCCCTGCATTTTCCTCCTCTTTTACTCCTGACCAGTACATCCATTATCCATTAGATAATCCTTTGGATCCATTTCCTTTCCTTTTTGTTTCTATGATTTCTACATAGTGTATTTGTATTTTTGCCAATTCTTCTATCGGTTCATCCTCTTTTCCGTTTATGCCCCTAACATTCCATGTTCCCAATCTAATTTCTTTTCCGTTTATACCCCTAAAGTTCCGTGTTCCCAATTTACTAACTCGGTAATTATTTCCTATTTCTTTCTTCCTATCCATTTCTTTGGTTATCTTCTTATTTATATTCCTTTCATTAGTCTTCTCTTCCGTATCCTTTGTCTTTGCCAGGGTCGTCGTCGATCTACCTCTCCCTCTCCTTTTTCTCAGTTTTTTTGCTTGATGGTCGTAGTGTTCTTTGTGTGTTCCTTCAGTTTTTCTTCCTCAGTGTCCCATTTATATTCTCTTCCCTTGATTAAGATTTTCTGACGTCCCTATTTCACTCTCTTTCCATTCTTTGTCTCGTTCTTTGCTATATGCTTCAATTTCTTTAAAATTTCCCGTTCACCCTTTATTAAATCGTTGTTTATGTAAACTCTCTCTCTCTCTCCAATTTCTCAGTTTGGTTTTATTTTTCATCACAACTTCCTTAGTTTCCAAGTTCTATTTTGTATATAGTCTCTCCTGTATATATATATATATATATATATATATATATATATATATATATATATATATATATATATATTGATAAAAATTGGAGAGACTATATACAAGATAGAACTTGGAAACTCCAGATATCTTTATTTATATATATATATATATATATATATATATATATATATATATATATATATATATATATATATATACATACATATACATATATATATATATATATATATATATATATATATATATATATATATATATATATATATAATAAAGAAAGAAAGCAAAATGTTGCCGTATCTACCAAAATTATTAAAAATACAATCTTAATTGGGGAGCTCGGCAAATTTGGGCTTGATAGGAGATCACACAATTTTCATTAAGCCGCCAATATTTCGGTCCTGGATTGGGACCTTCTTCAGGGCAGAACTGAAAAGAAGAACAGAGCGAATTCACTGATAGTGTCTGGGACAACTTTAAATTAATGATGTTATTAGGTTGTTAATAAATAAAATTAGTGTGGAACAAGAATAAGATATTAGTCATGATAAGTTAAAAAACTCACATGAGAAGTGCAAAGATTTCGTTAGCCTGAATGGCCGTAGGTTGTACATAAAAAAGTTGTTACATATAAAAGTTGGTTAATCCATTAAAATATACAAAATACACATTAAACACACTGTAGACAAAATTCTAAAAAACAAATTTAACACATGGATGTAATTGGGAACCTTGGATGTTGAAAACATCATTAATTATTTCACTTGTGACCACCACATATGGCCACCGCCATTTAGGAACAAATCACAAGAACGACAGGAGACAGCTACCCGACAGAGATAAGGGGTTTAGTCAAGAAAACTCAATTAACCAGAATGCGGGGTCGACACCTGGAAGGAACCGATAGAAAAGGAAGTACAAATATTGGACCCTAAGTGGGAGAGAGGCAGCTATCAGTGAATTCGCTCTGTTCTTCTTTTCAGTTCTGCCCTGAAGAAGGTCCCAATCCAGGACCGAAATATTGGCGGCTTAATGAAAATTGTGTGATCTCCTATCACGCCCAAATTTGCCGAGCTCCCCAATTAAGATTGTATTTATATATATATATATATATATATATATATATATATATATATATATATATATATATATATATATATATATATATGTATAGGGGAACTTGGCAAAAACAGGGCGTGATAAGAGATCACACAATTTTCATTAAGCCAATATTTCGGTCCTGGATTGGGACCTTCTTCAGGGCAGAACTGAAAAGAAGAACAAAGCATATTCACTGATCGTGTCTGGGACAACTTTAAATTAATGATGTTATCGTTAGGTTGTTATAATAAATAAAATTAGTGTAGAACAAGAATAAGATATTAGTCATAATAAATTAAAAAACTCACATGAGCCATCTTTCCTAATGGCGGTGGCCATTTGTGGTGGTCACAGATGAAATAATTAACAATGTTCTCAACATCCAAGGTTCCCAATTACATACATGTTTTAAATTTGGTTTTTAGAATTTTGTCTACAGTGTTTTAGTGTGTATTTTATATATTTTATGGATTAACCAACTTTTATATGTAACAACTTTTTTATGTATAAGCTACCTACGGCCATTCAGACTAACGAAATCTTTGCACTTCTCATTTCTGCCCTGAAGAAGGTCCCAATCCAGGATCGAAATATTGGCTTAATGAAAATTGTGTGATCTCTTATCACGCCCTGTTTTTGCCGAGTTCCCCAACTAAGATTGTATTTTTAATATTTTTGGTAGATCTTTTGCTTTCTTTCTTTATTCTATATATGTATATATATATATATATATATATATATATATATATATATATATATATATATATATATATATATATGTGTGTATATATATATATATATATATGTGTGTATATATATATATATATATATATATATATATATATATATATATATATATATATATATATATATATATATATATATATAGGAGAGACTATATACAAGATAGGATTTGGAAACTCTGGAGATAAGGAATGAAAAATAAAAACAAACTGAGAAATTGAAGAGAAAGAGTTTACATAAACAACGATTTAAACACACACATATATATAAGAAATTTGGAATATATATCAGGTACCCGGTCGGTCTATCACTAATTGCTGTTGACTCAATATTTCGCTGCTACATTGCAACTTCATCAGGAGCACTATAAATTACAAAACAATGTGTCAGTAAATACAAAAATTAATATGTATAAGGCTTACTAGCCCAAAGTTAGTCATGTGGCTGTACAATACTAGAAACACTTCCACACATGGGTGGAGCACGTCTAAAATTACAAGTATTTGGGTCATGAATTACAAATTGGCAAAGATAACCAAACCCGTGAGTTACACCATCGTGTGGGTTTGGGATGGACGGCTTTTGGGAAGCTGAGAGATATGCTGCAAGGAAATTTGCCAATATGCTTAAAAACGTAAATTTATGAACAATGCGTTCTGCGGGTAATCAAATATGGCGCAAGACACTCACATTAACAAAACAGGCGGCAAACAAATTGAGAGTGTCGCAAAGGGCAATGGGGAGAGCTATACTACTGATATCACACGGAAGGATGGAATAACAAACATAACTGTCAGACAACGAACAAAAGTAATCGGTATTATCCAAAAAATTGCGCAATCTGAATGGAGATAGGCAGGCCATATAGCCCGAAGAAATGATAACCAATGGTGTAGAAGATTAATAGGAAGGAGACCCAGACAAGACAAAAGGAACAGAGGTAGACCACCAACAATGGATAGAACGATGACATAAAAAGAGTGGCAGGAAATTGGGTTAACATTGCTCAGGACAGAGATCAGTGGAAGTTCTTAGAGGAGGCTTATATCCAGCAGTGGATGAGGACGACTGATGGATGATAATCTATATATATATATATATATATATATATATATATATATATATATATATATATATATATATATATATATACAATTTCAGTCAGACATCTAACAAAGCTGGTCGTCGACTTCTTCGGCTCTCTGAACTGTAATTCATAGTACGTACCAAAATATCTCTGTTACATAAATCTCATTGCAATTACATAAACACGTTGTAGTTATATATGGCCATATATGTCGTTTAAAATAAAGTTAATGGTTTGGGGATTTGAGGCATGTCAATCACAGTAACTTAAGTATAATTTAATCTATGTAATAAAAACAAGCCAGTTTGCCTGAAAGCAATTATCAATAATTAATATTCTCCTTCTCATATTGCATCGTCCGGCCTATCTTAATTCTAAAATTCTTTTCAATCAGGCCCGGAACGAGGATTTTTCATGCAGTAAATGTTTACAGCTACTATATATATATATATATATATATATATATATATATATATATATATATATATATATATATAAAATCGCAAGGGCCCTGTTTATAGCAACGAAACTTTAGCAAGTATTACAATACCATTCAAAATAGACAATCAGTCCCGCCAAATATTTGGTTGCTATAAGCAACTTATAAGCTACTCAGTATAAAAACACTTTATTTTTGCACTCGACGCGCGTTTCGCTAACCATGTTAGCTTCATCAGGAGCGATGATTGACTGACAGTCGCTCCCGATGAAGCTAACATGGTTAGCGAAACGCGCGTCGAGTGCAAAAATAAAGTGTTTGGTGTAGTAGTGGTGATATATACTGAGTAGTGTCAGGCCAAAGATTCCACATTCCCAACTTAGCAACTTATAAGCATTCTTTTGTTTACAGCAAGGCTGTCAAGGTCATGCACAGTTCGAGCCAATTTCGGAGGTATCGCCTCCCGCTGCCCCACCACTGCTAGACGTTAAGCGGCCGAGCCGCCGATCGCGGCCGAGCCGCCGATCGCGGCTCAGCCGCTTACCAAACAACAATGCGCTCCTCCTATGTCTGTCATAGCCGCTCCTGAGACTGCGCGAACGGCGGCAGCAGCAGTGGTGGGGGCAGCGGGAGGCGTTACCTCCAAAATTGGCTGGAACTGTTCACGACCTTGACAGCCTTGGTTTACAGGATCGTAAAATGGCACTTCCCCTTCATTATAAACGCTAATTGGATAATTGTAATTCAGAGAAGCGCCATTTTACAACAATGTAAACGAACGCTAGAAAGATGTTTACAGCAACGAGAATGTCCGGCCGGATTAACAACGCCAGTGAAAACGGACAATTAGTCCTGCTAAATTCTCTGATTAGTTACTATGAACATCTTCTCTGCGTTCTCTTGTTTACAGTGTTGTAAAATGGTGATTTCTTCAACGGGCTATGGGCGTTTGTAACTAAGGGAAACACCATTTTACAACCCTGTAAACGAAAGAACACAGGCAAGATGTTTCTAACAATCAGAATTTGACGCGATTAACAATATCAGTCAAAACAGACAATTAATCTTACCAAATTTGGGTTGTACCAACATCTTCTTTGCTTTCTTGTGTTTACAGTGTTGTAAAATGGTTTTAATTTCTCTTAATTTCAACGGGCTGTGAGTGCTTGTAATTACGGGAAAACCATTTTACAACACTGTAAACGAAAGAGCGCAGGGAAGATGTTTCTAACAATCAGAATTTGGAGCGATTAACAATATCAATCAAAACAGACAACTAATCCTGCTAAATTCTGGTTGCTATCAACATCTTTTTTACTCTCTTGTGTTGTAAAATGACGATTTTCTTAATTATAAAACGCGAATAGTTATAAACATAAAAAAGTATACGCAATTGATTGGCTTTTGTGACTGCTGAAAATTTTATTTTTGGCAATTTTCGATTAATTGCTTTAGCTGTCATTTTTCCCAATTTAGAGAGTGGTTAAACAGTGACAGTTATAACAAATACCATACATAAAACCGCCTACACATAATCGAGTAAGTTGGTCCGTCCAGTTTGTCACGCAAGTTGGTCAAATAAATTTGACGCTACAAGTTGAGCCCACGCGTTCTAGTAAAATGGACAGATGGACAAACTTCTCATCAGTCTGCTCCGGTTGCCGGTGACGTGTAGACTACACCGGACATTGTGATTTATTATTGAATTATTATTGTTTTTATTACATTTCCATGATTGATATAAACCACTTATCAAATTTGTATAGACTGTTACTGAAGGAAGGTTAAGAGGAAATCAAAGTGGAACAAAGAGTCGTTATTTAAACGAGCACATTATTGCCACATTAATTTATTGAACGAATTGAGGTGTGAGCCCCAAAAATTGGCATAACTGTATGAGGATGGACGAAGATACTCGTTACGCCAAAAAAAAAAAAAAAATGAAGTAGCGAGAACTCCAAGTTAGTGAGTTGGTTGATTTGAAGGCTAGATAACGTCCTACAAGATCAAACTTACTGGTCAAGCCGTCGGTTTTCCAACAACGTTTCTGACAAATCTAGAAAACCGTCCAAGTCGTCATCAAACTATCCAACTCACCAATTTCGTCGTGCTCACACCATCAAACTTACTGAACCAACTGTTTTGACAAGCCAAGTTGGGCCAACTTACTTGCTCGTGCGTAGGGGCAATAAAGCTTATTATGGGGAACACAGATATCTGTGATTACTGTCGCATTTGACTCTATTTTCGGACAATAACCTTACTTTGTTACTGGTGCAGGTATATACCTTTTACTATTGTAATTACTGAATTTGGTTCAAAACACTGGGTTTTGAAATATTTATTTAACTCTGTCTACAGAGATAAACATTTTATTATGTTCTTAACAAATTAAAAATCCCAGTATTTTGAACTGAAATACAAAAAAAAATTATTGTCGTAGAAGCTCAAAAATTGGCTGCTAGTTTTAAAAAGTGAAACACTTGTTAAATCGTACAGACTGCAAAGATAGAATCTAATAATGTTTGATAATTAAAATTATATATATTTTATTATAAAAAATAAAATAAAATTCTATTTTTCAAAGCAAAATGAGTGTTTTTATTTCCGTTATACGGTGTAGCGCAGGGGTGCTCAAACGGTCGATCGCGAGTGCTTTTTGAGTCGATCTCGAGAAAAAAATTCCGATATAGAACTATTCACAGATTTTGTTTTAGGTAACTAAAACAAAATGTAATGAATAAACTACTAAAATTTATTCGATCCACAATTACGCCAGAATAACCCCCTCAGCACTTTCTTTTATCGTAATAACCCCCTGCTAGCGGCAAAAGGCGGCTTTATCAAAGGAACGCGCGATACTTGTCAAAGAAAAGCCGCGTTTTTGATTCCCGCCGATTTTTCTAGAAACTTCGGGCGGCGTGTTTGACGGGAACATTCCAGACTTCGTTCGCGCCGATATAAATGTTGCGCCTGCAGGAATAGGAGTCAGTCTGAGTTGTAACTTGAAGGCGATACATCGATACAAAGTTTATTAATAAATAGTCCAAAATGAGTGCGGCGAAGAAAAGTAAAACTTATCATTTTAATAACGATTGGGAGGAAAAATTTTTCTTTTGTATGGTAAAGGATAAGTGCATTTGTCTCATTTGCCGTGCGTCAGTTGCAATACCTAAGCGTGGGAACTTAGAGAGGCATCATAAAACGGTTCATAAAAACTATGAAAAGGATTTTCCGTCACAGAGTGAATTAAGAAAACGAAAAGTACGTGATTTGATAAACTTGTTTGAAAAAAGAACAAACCATGTTCACAAGACCAGCCAAACAATCCAAAGCTGCAACGATCGCGTCATTTAAAATATCTCGTATATTGGCGAAACACAAGAAACCATTTGATGATGGATTGGTTGTGAAGGAAGCATTTATTGAAGCGGGTGAGACTATATTTGGAGATTTTAAAAATAAAACAGAGATTATGTCTGCTATTAGAGAACTTCAGTTATCTCGTCCGACTGTCACAAGGCGTGTTGAAGTCATGAGTCAGGACATGGCAGATAAACTAAAACATGATATCATGGAATGTACATACTTTTCTTTACAGTTCGACGAATCCACCGATATGACAGACACTGCCCAGCTGTGTATTTTTATTCGAATGGTATTCAATGACATGTCGGCTAAGGAAGAGTTTTTGACAATGATTCCTCTGAAAGGAAAGACCCGTGGCGAAGATATATATGACGTTTTCTTCAATTTTGTAACAAACTACAAGCTACCGATATATAAACTAGTGTGCATTACAACCGATGGAGCACCAGCAATGACTGGAAACAAAAACGGTTTTGTGGCATTGTGTCGAGCTAATGATGATTTCCCTTCATTTTTCTCCTTCCATTGCATTATACATCAACAAGTTTTGTGTTCAAAAGTTCTAAACATGGAGGAGATTATGGGCATTGCAATAAAAATTGTGAATTCTATCCGTGCACGTAGCTTGCAACGACGGCTCTTTAAATTGCAGTTGGAAGATAGTGAGTCAGCTGAACACACTGATTTAGTTCTTCACACGGACGTCAGGTGGTTGAGTCGCGGAAAATTCTTAGAAAGGTTTCAAGAATTATTGCCCGAAAAAACAGCTTTTCTGGACGAAAGAGGTGATGACACTCAGATGCTGAAAAAACGGAAAATGGCTGACTGATAAGGCATTTTTGACAGACATCACAATTAAACATTTAAACACCATTAATTTGGAGCTTCAAGGTAAAGGAAAAACTATTATTGAGATGATTAGCGCAATAAACGCATTCAAAAGTAAATTGCAACTTATGATAGATCAACTGAAAAGAAAGGATCTGAAAAATTTTCCGTCTCTGAAAGCAAGGATTCCTCAGTTGAATTATGATATTTATGAGGCAGAATTATGAAATATTTTGGACCAATTCGAAATACGTTTTTATGATTTCAGTAAATTGGCAAATATCGCATCATTTATGAGTTATCCTTTTTCGTGTAAAAACATTGAGGAATTAGCTACTGAAATAGCAAGTCAGTTTAACATGGACTCATGTTCTGTTGAAAATGAGTTAGTGCAGATTATATCAGATATACATCTCAAAGCCACAGCATCTGATACAAAAATCTGGTGTTTTATATCCAAAGATAAATATCCGAATCTAAGGCAAATCGCCCTTCAACTGACGGCAATGTTTGGGTCAACTTATTTGTGCGAGTCTGCATTTTCTGAAATGAAGATAATTAAGTCAAAATATCGCAATCGACTAACTGACGAACATATGTCATCATGCTTGCGATTAGCACTCGGAAATTACGTACCATCTTATGAAAAGTATGCTGAAGACATGTAGTGCCACGCTTCAACATCTAAAGTCACTCTTTAGTTAAGTTTAGACACTAGAACTCGTTTGTTTTGTAAGAACCAATAAACTCGCAATTTTAGAGCAGACCTACACTTACCTTGACTAAAAAAATGCATATTGTGCGGAAAACTAATATCTATGCCACGATACACCCTACCTAGACGACAATTCTGCATCACACTTACTTGCAGCCTCTCAGAGTCGATCGATCGTAGTCTAACAATATTGAGGTAGATCGCCAGCAGTTCAAGTTTGAGCACCCCTGCTGTAGCGTAAACTAATTCACCCAGGGATTTCAATAACCGACCAACGACAAATTAAAATACAAAAAATCCCAAGCTAGAGTACGCAAAATGATTAGTGACAAAAAGAACAACCAATGGGAAAAGACATCCTCAAGACTCAACACTTACATAGGAGGACGGAAAAGCACAGAAAGCTGGAGACTTCTTAAAAATATAAGAACAGAACGGAAAAGAGAAATCTCCCCACCAATAACACCAGAAAAATGGAACCAATACTTTACAAATATGCTAACAGAAGATAGACCAGAGTTTAAAAGTATCCAACATGGAAACCCAAATATAGTTATACGAGGAACCCCAATAAGGATAAAAACATCAGAAGTTAAAGAAGTATGTAAAACGCTAAAAGATGGTAGAGCTCCAGGACCAGGAAACATCGCAGGAGAGATAGTAAAATACGGAACTGAAAAGCTATTTAGAGCTTTGAGGAACTTATTCCAAAAATGCATTAACACATCAGAAGTACCTGAGGAATGGAAAATATCATACATATCAACAATTTATAAGAAAGGAGACAAGGGATCTATTAGCAGAATATACGGAAAAATACTTAAAAATAGAATATAAATGGAATACGCGGACGTAGAAACTGAAGAACAGGCAGGCTTTAGAGCAAGAAGATCCACAATAGATCATCTCTTCTCACTGACACAAATCCTAGAAAAGAAAACCGCATTTGATTAGGAAGTCCATGTCTTGTTTGTTGATTTAAAAAAGGCCTACGACAGCGTACCCCTAATGAGATTATGGGAAACACTACAACAGAGTAATGTAAGCACCGAAATAAATAAAGCCGTAAAATCCTTATACCAAGACGCAAGAAGTAGAGTGAAAACCAAATATGGTATAACAACAGGGTTCCAGGTCACAAAGGGTCTCAAACAGGGCTGCTGTATATCCCCAACGCTATTTAAAATCTATTTGGAGAGTGCACTGAAGAACTGGAAAAGGAAATGCAGCAGTATGGGATTACCACTGGATGACGATACTACATTGTACACGCTATCATTCGCGGACGACCAGGTAGTAGTCGCTCAGGACATCGATGATATGGAATACATGACACGAAAACTTATGGAGGAATATGAAAAATGGGGCCTAGAAGTCAATATTAAAAAGACCGAGTACATGTGCGTCGGAGGACAACAGCAGGACTTGAAACTGGCCACAGGACACACCATCAAACACTGTGCCAGTTATAAGTATTTGGGAACGAGAATATCTAGGGACGGAACACTGGAAGAAACAATATTCGAGAGGAATATCCAAGGAAGAAAAGCGATTGCAATGCTTAATAGTATACTATGGGACAAAAACATAACCATTGAAAATAAGAAGAGAATTTACAACTCAATAGTGAAAAGTATAATAACTTACAGCTCCCAGGTGTGGCCATTGAAGGAAAGAACAGGAAAAATACTAAAAGCTACAGAAATGGATTTCTGGAGACGAGCAGCCAGAAAATCCAGAAAAGACCGCATATCGAATGACATGATAAGACGAGCTTTAGAAATAAAGCACGATATAGTGGACGAAATCAGAACCCAACAGTTGGTATGGTACGGACATGTACAGAGAATGTCACAAGACCGACTACCTAAAAAGATCTTAAATTGGAACCCTCATGGAAGAAGAAAGCGAGGAAAACCACGCCAAAGCGGGAGATCAGGAATCAACAAGGAAGTACTAGAGGGAGATCTGGAGGAGGAGAGATGGAGAAACCGGGAGGAGTGGGAATTAGGCATCGGAAGACGTTATAAAACCGATTGATATATATATATTTCAATAACCGACCAAGTGCAAGTCAGACTTGCGCAATTAGTGTTCCGTACGTTATTGCTTTTGAAATAAAAAATTTTCTCACGGAGGTCTAAAATGATCAATAACTTCACAAAACATACCCCAAATGAGTTTTCAACAAAGATTTTTTCCGTTTTTTACTGAAAACTGATGACCTTGAAATTTTTTTTATATTCCAGATAAATTATTAAAGGTAATGCATTCCTGATAATTTTCGTTCAACCCTATGGAGAATATTCTCGATTTTTTTCAAAATTTTTTGATCCATATTTTTCGAGATAAGGAGGGGGGACAGCGATTTTTCTCGATTTTTTAAAAATAATACACAGAAAAGTGTGTGCAAGTATGACATTATACATATTTTTGAACTTCCGATTTCACCCCCCAAAATTAACCCCTTAAATCAAAATATAACTTTCAAAACTACACGGCTCTGATGAGGCCATCAATTCCTAAATTAGTGCCAAATTTCAACTTTCTACGTCAAATAAGTGATCTTATAAGTGTTCCGTACGGAACACTAAAAAATGACCGATTTTACGATGACGACTTAACCTAACAATACTAAAGCTATAATTAGGGTATGCTTATTCTACGAATCACCTGTGGTTACGTCATGGCAAATGGGCCACACTTATCGAACTACCTCATATGTGAACATATTGATTGCTATTCTCGCATGTTAGAAGGCAACAGAGAAAAGAGTCAAGATAATAAAGGACAAAACATTCTGTTAAGTAATTATAAAGTACAGTTGGAAAAAGCATGATAGTTTTATCACATAAAACACCCTATAACATTATTTTCAATTTTATTAAACTTCCTGTAATTTTAAGTTTAATTCTTAATTTAAATTCTATTTTCGAGGAGTAATTCAAAAATGTTTTTTTTATTGAAAACCTTCCCCAAAAACAATTTCAGCAAAACCTGAGGACAAACTACCTTCTTTGTTCGTTGCTGGCACACAAACGTGTTGCTTTTGACGTAACTTCGGCATAAAAACAATATTTAAGAAAAGGTAAAAAATTAATAACTTTGGCAACGAAACTTTACTTTGTTACAAATTTATTCAATAAAATAGAAACTTTAAAGTGATAAGAAAATAAAAATAATCATTTATGAGTAATTTCGTGGCACAAATAATACATTTTATTGATTAAAAAACTTCGCCTAAATTCAAAAAGCATTTTTGAAAATTTTCATTATCACAATCCCTCTTTCACTCAAGTATTTAAATATCCCGCTAGAAGTCATCAATGTCGCCACTACAATAATTAAAAATTCACTGTGTAAGCAGCTGATTATGGATCGGCGAGGGGTTCCCGATAAAAAGCTCGATTTTACCTTATTCGTGACTAAAATCGACCTAAAATTTTATGCAATGTAAAATTTTCAACGTTAGAAATTCGAAAATGTTAACGTTTGAGGTCAGTTTCGAGTTTTAAAGGGAAAATTACGAAGTAAAAATTGTCGATGCTCTTCTGGAGAAAGAGCATGGCCGACAGATTTAGGGGAATTTAGCGTGGTGTGGTTTGGGTTCGACGGTGGTGGGCAAGCGCAGAGCCGAAGCCGATTCGTTTTCGGCGATCCCCACTCAGTCTTTTCGGGTGCACCATGTTCCTCGTTTCACAGTGCCGACGAGAGAACTGGACAAAACGCAATGTCCGTTCGCCATTACTGTCGAGAGGAGCTGCGAAAACTTCTCTCGATTTATATTCGGTTTTCTCGTTACAAACCGACTTTAAATGCAGAATAACGTAACAGAATTAACGCAGAGGTTACTGAGATCATTGGATAGTAATTACAATGTAAGGAAACCGATATTTACGGAAATATTTTGATTTTTATGTGAACACCATAGGAGACTATCAGACCAGGTGGACTGTGCTGTGCTCTTAGTCTATTGAGTGTGTAAATAAAGTTCTTATCTGGCTAGTGATTGCTGGTTTGTTTATTTTTTAACGATTTTAAACCTCGCTACACCCAATTTTTTCACATTTCCACTAAATTGACCAAAATTTCGCAACGTCAGGCGACTCGTTTTACATAAGAAGACATAGCAGTGCTTCGAATTTACCACGTATTATTCTATCCCCATGTTAGAAATCCACTTAAAAACCTTTATTTTGCTTTAAATAATCCGTTAAACTCCAACAAGTGAGTCTGCAAATATCATGTGAATCACAAAACTCACAAAATGTCACTCTAGTAAGGGCGCAGTGTGGTCCACATACAGGGTGTCGCAGAATGAATCGCCCGTCGATTACGGCTAATTTTAACCCGTTTTTTTAGGTCATCGACATTCCCGAAGTTGTTGAAATCATTTCACTTTTGGAAAAAGTGGCTGTTACCAAAGAATTACTGGAGGTAAGGACTTTTTAGGATCCTCCTAAATAACGTTTTTGAACCTCATTTTTTTTAAATTGCCCCTGTGTGTTTTTGTATTTGAAGTAGTTTTATTGTTAAATATGTTTATTAATAGCACTCTGATTATGCTTATTTGTATATTTATTTTTATATTGATTCTCAGAATTCTACTATCCAAAAAATAAGTTTTACAATTTATATATTTGTCAAAACTTTTAACACAATAAAAGGCATAATATACTAATTAAAATTGTATTTTTCTACTCTAAAATATGTTGCTTTAGAATAAAACTATTTAGAGTTTTAGTGGAAAAAGGATTTTCTGTCGTAGTTGAAAGTTTTACATTTCTATTCTATTACTGAAATACATTTTTTTTAATTCTTGAAATGTATTTTATTCTATCTTCTTACATATAGAGCTCACATAAACAAACCTGGAAATCTCTATGAGTACGTATGATTAAACAAATTGAGAATCCATCGTTCAAACCACAAAACGTTACTACATAGTTTACTAATGCTTTATAAGATAACTAACTTATTAATTAATTCCCATATAAACAACAAATGCTAATATTATTATAATGCTGTGTTAATATTTCATATTCCATAAAATATCACAATAACTTTGATGGTTTCAGTATTGATTAAATAGATGCCAATCAATTTAGAAGTATTGATCTGCTTGAAGCCTAAATTCTTAAGTTTAGGAGAGTGTTCTATGATAGAACATTCTGAAAATGGGATACCTAGTTGTGATTGGCCACACCCTGGCAACTTTCTGTTTGGGAGCGTATTTTGTGATTTTTATGAATATAGGCCCAGCGAATTGTAAATTGTTATATTATTGTGCTTGAAGTACTAGTTTTCTAATATTTCTAGAAGCTTGTTTGGATGATCAGAACACAGTTAGGTTAGGATTTTAAGAGCATATTTTAATTTAGATTTTAAATAAATAATGCTGGTAATAGTTCATAATTGTAATATATTTATTTCTTGGATTGGAATGAGCCACTAAACTACATAATCAGAATTGTTTCACAGACATTTTTCCCTCTAAAATATTTGCAGTAAAATGGTCAAAACATATCAATGGAAGTAAAAATAAATTATTGGCATTTTTGTAATAAATACTTAATATAAACTAAACTTAAATAAACAATAGTTATCTGAAATATTTCACTCATCTAATTTTGTTACATTAAAGTGTATTTTTCAGGTACTTAAAATAATACTTACCTGTACAAATTTATTCTTAGACCTTTTTAAAATAGGATTATTGGAAATATAAACAACACTCTTTGTTTGATGAGACAAATCTCCAAAATCTATAAATCTTAAGTAATTATAAGGACAGTATAATGGTATATCTATACCTGGTTTCTCCCTAGATTTATTTAATATGCTTTTAATGTCTTCTGTAGTCTTATCTGGGCAGTAAGAAATTTGTCTGCTGTGTCAACACAATAGTATTCAGAAAATAGATGTTTACTGTACTTGTATGTCTTGGTTTTTGATTTTGTATGGTTGTTTTATATTTTTAAGAAGTTACATGCTTTATAGAGTAAAAATTACTTACATTCCACATTTTTTGAATATTGCTTGGTATTTCTTTTAAAAATTAAAGCTAAAAATTTCTTTAAACCTTAAAAAAGTATATACGGAGGTGTTTTTTAAAGTTATCTACCTACTATAAATGAGATTATATATAAAATTGCTTGGTTGTCAACTTACTGTTGCTTTTCCATGTACTTTGATGAATTTTAAAAGTTAATTATGAAAAAATATCCCAGGCAGTATGGCAAAGAATGCCTGTCTTATTTTCAAGTGAAATTTTAGTACAAACAGTTTCGATGAAGATCCCAATACTTGCTAAAGAAACTGGAATTGTTGAACCACCTTCATAGAAGGCCAGATGTTAATCATCTTTTAGAAATGTGGTGCTGACCATTATTAATAATAATATATGCTTTATTTGCATAGTAACTAATACATATGAAAATTTCAAAAAATGCACATTGGTTTTGCATCATCACATACTCTTTTTTTTCCCAAAAGAAAAAAGAACTTAAGTCTAAACTGATCCAAAAAGTTACAATAATAGTCAGAGTTAATCGTTTTACCTTTCTGAAGATAATTGATCAACAACACACCTTTGTAATCTCAAAACACTGTTGCCATAACCTTCTCTGCTGATGGAACCGTCTTTGCCTTCTTTGGTGCACTTCCACCGGTTTTAGTCCATTGTTTCAACTAGTCTTTTCGCTCAGGTATATGGTGGTGGATCCAAGTTTCATCAACAGTTATGGAACAACGCTTGAAATCCATTTTTAATATTGGCTTCTAGGCCCCATTTTTCATATTTCTCCATAAGTTTTCATGTCATGTATTCACTCTCTAAATAGATTTTAAATAGCATTGGGGATATACAGCAGCCCTGTTTGAGACCTTTTGTGACCTGGAACCCTGTTGTTATACCATATTTGGTTTTCACACTACTTCTTGCATCTTGGTATAAGGATTTTACGGCTTTAAACTATTTCGGTGCTTACATTACTCTGTTGTAGTGTTTCCCACAATCTCATTAGGGGCACGCTGTCGTAGGCCTTTTTTAAATCAACAAACAAGACATGGACTTCCTGATCAAATGCGGTTTTCTTTTCTAGGATTTGTGTCAGTGAGAAGAGATGGTCTATTGTGGATCTTCCTGCTCTAAAGCCTGCCTGTTCTTCAGCTTCTACGTCCGCGTATTCCGTTTCTATTCTATTTTTAAGTATTTTTCCGTATATTCTGCTAATAGATCCTGTAACCGTTATTCCCCTATAGTTATCGCAATTATTTTTGTCTCCTTTCTTATGAATTGTTGATATGTATGATATTTTCCATTCCTCAGGTACTTCTGATGTGTTAATGCATCTTTGGAATAAGTTCCTCAAAGCGCTAAATAGCTTTTCAGTACCGTATTTTACTAACTCTCCTGGGATGTTTCCTGGTCCTGGAGCTCTACCATTTTTTAGCGTTTTACATACTTGTTTAACTTCTGATGTTGTTATCCTTATTGGGGATCCTCGTATAACTATATTTGGGTTTCCATGTTCGGTACTTTTGAACTCTGGTCTATCTTCTGTTAACATATTTGTAAAATATTGGTTCCATTTTTCTGGTGTTATTGGTGAGAAGATTTCTCTTTTCCGTTCTGTTCTCATATTTTTAAGGAGTCTCCAACTTTCTGTGCTTTTTCTTCCTCCTATGTAAGTGTTGAGTCTTGAGCATGTCTTTTCCCATTGGTTGTTCTTTTTGTCACTAATCATTTTGTGTACTCTAGCTTGGGATTCTTTGTATTTTACTTTGTCGTTTGTACTCTTTGAACTTAAGTATTTTTTTATAATTAACAAATAAAGGCAAGTTTTTTTGAAGCCCAAAACTCAAGACAATTCTCCCAGTGATTCCCCAGGGAGGATAAAATCATAATATCTAGACTGCAATTTCAAAGGTTTTTTTACTGCTTTATGGAGTAAAAATTACTTAGATTCCACAATTTTTGCATCTTTTTTAAAACGTTTTTTTAAAAAATTAGTTTCTATAAACCTTGAGAAATTATATACAGAGGTGTTTTTTTTAAAGTTATCTACCTAGTCTAAATGAGATATATAAAATTGCTTGGTTCTCAACTTACTGTTGCTGTTCCATGTACTTTGATGAAACTTCAAAGTTAATTATGAAAAATATCCCAGGCAGTATGGCAATGAATCCCTGTCCAAGTGAAATTTTAGTACAGACAGTTTCGATCCCAATGCTTGCTAAAGAAACTGGAGTTGTTGAAACTGTTTTATATTTTTAAGAGGCTACTAGGGCAGTAAAAAAAGTCCAAAATAATGATGAGATAGGAATAATTTTGATACACCAATATTATGATTTTATCCTCTCTGGTGTATCACCAGAGTATTGTCCTGAGTTTTGGACCTTGAAAACTCATGCCGTCGTGTTTATAAACAATTTAAGTTTTTAAAACGCGTGAATAACTCCAGTTGTATAAGTGGGATCGAGACAAAAATAAAACCATACTCTTCATAATGAAATTTCCTCGTTGGTTTTCAAGTTGTTCAAGTGCGTACATAACCTACAAGATTGAAAAACAGGCAAAAAACTATTTTTTTCCCCCATTTTATTGTACAGGTCGACCAAATGAACCAATCAGCTTGATACTTTCAGAAAATATGCCTTTTGTTATAGCAAAAATACCCTGATTGATTAAATTTGTTATTTAAAATTGAATTGCCCGGCATTTTATGCAATTTTATCCAGAATGGATCTTTTTAGTGTTCCGTATGGAATACTTATAAGATGACTTCGGTGTCTGTCTGTCACACTCGCTTTTCTCTGAAACTATTTGTCATAGAAAGTTGAAATTTGGTAATAGTACAGGAATTGATGGCCTCATCAAAGCCGTGTAGTTCTAAAAGTGAAATTTTGACTTAAGGGGTTAGTTTTGGGGGATGAAATCGGAAGTGAAAACAAATTTTTTTAGTAGGTCATCGAGTGTGGTGTGAAATGAAAGCTTGTGAAAACACGAGTAAAAAATATATATATAATGTAATACTTGCGCACACTTTTCTTTATATTATTTTTAAAAAAAACGTTGTCCCCCTACCTTATCTCGAAAAGTATTGATCAAAAAATTCTGGAATATTCTCCAGGTGGTGTAGATTGAACGAAAATTATCACTGAAAATTGATGACCTTTAATAATTTATCTGGTCTATAAAAAAAACCAAAAATTTCAAGGTCATCAATTTTCAGTAAAGATTGGAAACAAACTTTGTTAAAAAACTCATTTGGGGTGCGTTTTGTGAAGTCACTGATCATTTTATACCACCGTAACAACATTTTTTATTTTAAAGGCAATCAACGTAGGGAACAGTAATTGCACTTGACCGGTTATTTTTTTAAAATTTAGATCGTGATGCCAGCTTTCCGATGGCAAAGTTTTAAGCCGTTCCTTTAGTCGACCTGTACAATAAAATAAAAAAAAAAAGTTTTTGCCTGTTTGTTCAATTTTCTATGTTATGTACGCACTTGAGCGACTCAAAACCAACGAGGATTTGTTGGAAATGTGGTTACGCAGAATTTGGTTTTATCTTTGCCCCGATCCGACTTATATAACCTGAGTTATTCGCATTTTAAGCTCAAAAATCGCGTTTTGATAATTTAAATTGTTCATAAACAAAAGGGCACAAGTTTTTCGAGGTCCGAGACTTAGCACAATACTCCTGGTGATACCCCAGAGAGGATAAAATTATAATATTACTGTATCTAGACCATGCAATTTCAAATGCTTTTTTTACTGCACTATACATGCATTATGAATTAAAAATTACTTATATTCCATATTTTTTGCATCTTATTTGGTACTTTTTTTAAAAATTACCTTCTTTAAACCTTGAAAAAGAATATACGGAGGTGTTAGTTATCTATCTAGCCTAAACGACATCATACACCAAGTACTTTGATGAAATTTCAAAAGTTATTTATGAATAAGCATCCCAGGTGTCTGGCCTTGAATCCTTATCCTATTTTCAAGTAAAGCTTTGGTCTAAAGAGTTTCGAGTTGCTAAAGAATCTGGAGTATTTGAAACTACTATTTTTAAGATTGTGTCTGAAGATTTAGAGATGAATTACGTTTCTGTAGAATGGATCTCCAAATTTCATACACCAGAGCAGAAACTGGTGTAGAAAGAGATTTTTAAGAATAATTGATCGTGGTACAGAAGATAAACGATATTTTTCAGGAATTATCGTAGGTGATAAGATTTGGGTGTTCAATTCGAATCTTTCCATCAAACAGGAGTCAATATAATGGATGCATAAAGGCTCTCCACCTTCAAGGAAGGCCAGATGTTAGTCATCTTTTAGAAAGGTTATACTGACCATTAATAATAATAATATATTCTTTATTTGCATAGTAACTAATACATATGAAAATCTCAAAATATGCACATTGGTTTTGCATCATCACATACTCTTTTTTTCCGAAAGAAAAAATAACCGGTCAAGTGCAAGTTGAACTTGCGCAATTAGTGTTCTGTACATTGATTGCTATAACGGAAGTATAAAATGATCAGTGACTTCACAAAATATACCCCAAATGAGTTTTCAACAAAGTTTATTTCCAATCTTTACTGAAAATTGATGGCCTTGAAATTTCTGTTTTTTTTTATATACCAGATAAATTATTACAGGTAATGCACTCGTGATAATTTTCATTCAATCTACACCCCATGGAGAATATTCCAGAATTTTTTCAAAATTTTTTGATAAGTACTTTTCGAGATGAGGCGGGTGGACAGCGATTTTTCGCGATTTTTTAAAAATAATACAAAGAAAAGTGCGCGCAGGTATTACATTATATATATATTTTTTACTCGTGTTTTCACAAACTTTCATTTGACACCACACTCGATTACCTAGTAAAATTTTTTTTTTCACTCCCGATTTCACCCCCCAAAACTAACCCCTTAAGTCAAAATTTAACTTTCAAAACTACATAGCTCTGATGAGGCCATCAATTCCTATATTATTACCAAATTTCAACTTTCTATGACAAATAGTTTCGGAGAAAATCGGGTGTGACAGACAGACACCGAAGTGATCTTATAAGTGTTCCGTACGGAACACTAAAAAAGGTCAAATTAATGATCAAATAGGCATAAATTAGATACAGCAATATTATGATTTAGCCTCTCTGGGGTATTGTCATGAGTTTTGGACATCGTCAAATTTGTGCTCTTGTTTATAAACAATTTATGTTTTCAAAACGCGTTTTTTCTGTATGTCAGATAGATGGAGGCAAGAATAAAACCAAACCCTTCATGATGAAATTTCCAACAAATCCTCGTTGGTTTTGAGTCGCTCAAGTGCGTACATAATCTAGAAAATTGAAAAAACAGGCAAAATGTTATTTTTTAAATTTTATTGTCTAGGTCGACTAAGTGAACCGATTGACTTGAGACTTTCCGGAAATATGCCTTTTGTTATAGCAAAAATACCCTGAAATTTTGGTACAAGACAGACGGACAGACAGACACCGAAGTGATCTTATAAGTGTTCCGTAAGGGAACACTAAAAAGGAACTTAAGTCTAAACTACTAAAACATATTAAGATCGATAAAAATTAAATACATAACAATAATATACTAAGGCTATCTCAAAAGTTTTCGGCTTAACAACGACAACTTTTTGACGCGAAATATGTTTTAATTTTCAATATAATCTCCTGAAACTTCAATAGATTTATTTGAACGTTTTTCCAATAATTCAATATCATCATTAGAGTGTGACTCCGAAAGGTCTGCAAAATATCCATCCACGGCTGCAATAGCTTCGCTGTTTGATGTGAAGCGCTTTCCAGCCAAGAATTTTTTCAGGTTTGGAAACAGATAATAGTCAGAGGGGGCCAAATCTGGCGAATACGCTGGATGTTCAAGCAGTTCGTACTTTAATTCCTTGAATTTTGTCATCGTCAAAACGCTTGTGTGAACACGTGCATTGTCTTGATGAAAAATGATCCTTTTCTTCTCATCCAAAAGGTTACAATAATATTCAGCGTTAATCGTTTTACCTTTCTGAAGATAATCGATCAACAACACACCTTTGTAATCTCAAAACACTGTTGCCATAACCTTCCCTGCTGATGGAACCGTCTTTGCCTTCTTTGGTGCACTTCCACCGGCTTCAGTCCATTGTTTCGACTAGTCTTTTTACTCTGGTATATGGTGGTGGATCCAAGTTTCATCAACAGTTATGAAACGACGCTTGAAATCCATTTTAACACGTAGGCTGAAAAGTTTTTGGTTTATCTACTTAAAACACATTTTTTGGCTTCAAAATAGACCTCAGTTTTGGCGATAACTTCGTCATTGGAGCCAAATCTCTTTCCCGCGGGTATTTTTTTGAGGTTTGCCAATAGATAAGAGTCGTTGGAGGCCAAATCTGGATAATAGGGTGGATGAGGAAGCAATTTAAACTTCAATTCATGCAATTTTGCCATCGTAACCATTGACTTGTGACACGGTGTATTATCTTGATGAAAGAGCCCCTTTTTCTTGTCCATTGGGTGCTATTTCTTTGCGATTTCTGCCTTCAAACGCACCAGCCGACTTCTAGCGACTTTCACTGGCTGCTGTCCACTCAGCTAACTGCCGATTTGATTCCGGTGTGTAGTGGGGGATCCGTGTTTTATCCATTGTCACATGTCGCATGAAAAAATCCTTTTTATGGCACTTAAACAGGTCCAAACAGCGCACATAGGGGTATTTGAACGTTCTACGCGGCCAAAATTATTTTTCGGTTCTATTGTATGCTAAATTATATTACCAAGTTAAATTAATCAGTTACTTTGCATAAAATTACTTAATTTGTAATAAAAATTAAAAAAACGAAACTTAATTTTACAACAAAAAAAAATATTTTAAATGAAAACATTTATTTACAAAATAAATGTAAAATTTAAACTTATAGCACCCCTCTTTTGCGTCGAGGGTTAAAAATACACTATAAACAATCATATTTTGTCGTCCACAAACGTATTTTCATCTTCACTTCCAGAAGAACACAGTGGGTTCGGCTCTGCAGGCAGGAGCATTTCTAGCGTCTCTGGTAGGAATGAATGTGACTTTATTTATCCTCTTTGTTCGCCTCATACTGCTCAACAAAGGATCGGAACTTAAAAGTAAACGATTAAAAATGTCCCTGTTGCAGCTTTCTCGTGAAAACTTTCGGTCAAAATCTTGTCGGTAAGACCGAAAGTGCTTGTTCCTTGCCTCTGCGGCTTCTTCAGACAGCTGCCCAATTGGTAACAAAGCATTTTTTATTATCTCTGCGCCATGAACAAGTATCTTGTGCATCGTGGGTGTCATGGGATGCCACGGGTAGAGGTCCACATATAGACGAGCAGTTTCTGATGCATACTCGTCATATTTTTCTGGGTCGACTTTATGTCCGCTTGAGATTGTCTCCAAAATGACTTTTAACCTATATAACAGGTCATAGTTAAGGCCCGTTATTTCTGCTGGCAATTTCGGGTCTTCAAAAAATCTTCGACTAGTGTACCCATCATTGGTGTTTCCAAAATTTCCCTTTGGCATATCGAACAATAACCCGGTTTCATTGCGAAACCGGGTCTGGATTTCAAGTTTCCTCTCTTTCTCGAGTTCCTTTTCAGCCTCTGTTTTTCTTTCTCTATATTTTTTTACTGGCAGTTTATAAGCCAGATGTAGGACACTCTCAAATAATCTTATCCTGACATGTAATACTGAGAGACCGAATTGTACTGCCTTAACTTCTTTTGTTATATCCAATCGGTTAAAATCCTTTGAGGTTGCACCACAAATATAGCACCGGCTTGTTACTGTGGTTCCAGTGGCGGCATTACACACTTTTCCATCCACCATTGTCATGATAAATTTGTGTTTGACTATAAACGTTTTCTCATCCAAATCAACCTCAGTAGGAATGAGAGAATCAACTGATTTATTCACGTAGTTAATTTCTTGTTCTTTGACATCAGTACTCTCTTTGATAAAACGAAATCTTATTGGCCGACAAAAACGCGGAGAAGACGGAGTCGGATTCTCCCACGCGGTTTTTTCATTATTTTTTCCACACACTAATTTTAGAGGCACGAAGCAACTTTGAAATATATTGCTATCCGAATCCGCATCACTGTCAAACTTTTGTTTGTATTAGGATTGTTGTGATCCGTCGCAACCCCATTTATGAATCATCGTTAGGGTATTCCGTATTTGTTCATTTAATGTTTGCAATACCTCTTCCAGGTAGTCGGACAATCGGGTAACAGTAAGATCCACCAAGGGCTGTAATTGAGCTGGTGGCGGGTAACACGGAAAAATATGTTATGGGCTTTGATCCATCTCTACGTTTAACTTCAAATTTAAAATGAGAAAAAATTCCTTTTTAAGGTTTGTATTTGCTCTTGTGTATATCCTTCAGTTAACAAAAGTTGTTCTTTCAAGCAATTTAGTTCGTCTTCCAAATAAGGTAAATTTTGCTTCATCATGCGGTCAAACAAGTATTTCCGGGTCACAACCTTCATTTCCGATGTACCAAGTGAACCTACAACAAAGAATCGTTAAGTTAAAATTGATAAAACAAAATCTATTCTTTCTCACAATTTTGACCATAATTTTCAAAGTCCCAAAATGTATCTTATCAGGACTTATCCGGGGCCAGTTTTTTGATTTATTATTTACTGAAACTATCAAGTTTAGAATATTATCAAAATTATAGCCGGATCTAACAGGAAAGTATGAAAACGACAGTAAAACATATTTTTTTTTTACAAAATAATACTCGTGGAAAAGACCTTTCTTTACCGTGCCTTACGTTGACTCACAAATAAGTAAATGATAAAAGTTTTATGTAATAACTTAATTACATACCTGTACTTTGAGAATCCATCACTTTTTCCACTACTTAGAACTTATAGATATAAAATTCCACTTTCACAATTATGATTTTTAAGAGCGCCGAGAACTGATAACGTACACGAGGTAACAGGATCGAATTCCGACTGACATACCATAAAACAGGTAAGACTGGTGATAGGAAAGTCCGCAAATCCCAGGTGTTTTAAAAACTAACATTTACCAGTAAAGTACAAATCAAACAGTAAAGCCTGAATGACATCAGAAATTTTTAAAAACGAACTGATCGAATAGGACAAAGAATTTAAATTCACAAACAGAAAAATGTTACTTTTGATTGATAACTGTCGAGGGCACCCTGAAGTTGATCTACAGCAAATAAAATTGTTTTATGTCTCCAAACACAAGTGCAAAGTTCCGGCCTATGGGTCAAGGTATGATACAGTCTTTAAAATGTCATTATAGAAAGATTTAACTTATGAAAATGTTAGAGACGATCGATAAAGGTAACATTTTTTCTGTAACTCTCTTGGACGATATAAACTTTATCCATATGGCTTGGCAAAGAGTCAGTAGAGAAACCGTTGCACACTGTTTTAAGCATGGTGATGGTGGAAGGAATGCAGATATGTCTCAGATAATGAGCTACCGTTGACTCGGTGGATTGAAAAACATCGAGAAGATCCCACTGATTGTCTAGAATTTGTTTACAATGCTGACATTCAACAAAGTACAGTGGAAATCGAGATTAAAAGGATGTTTAATCACTTTAATTTTGAAGAATGTCTATGTGCTGATAATGAATTAACGACGAGAAAAATATTAACTAATGATCGAATTGTGACATCAGTAACTTCTAGAAAGATTTTAAGCGATAATAACGAAGACGGGCTTGGACGAGAAGATAATATCTATGTTCTGTCCATTTCAGAAATGACTAAGAAAATAACTGAAACTCGCAATTTTTTGAAATCCCGTGAAGTTCCTGAATATATGAGGCGTTGCGGATAGTAAGGGCGAACTCAACAAAATGAAGTTTCGAAAAAATTGAATTTATAGAAAAATCTAAATGGCGAACTCAACAAAATATTGGCAAAATTAGGTTTTTATTATTTATTTATAATTTATTAGCTTTTTATTATTTACTTAAGTAGAATAGTGTATTCCGTGAATTTTTAAATGTTTTTTAAATATTTATTTGTGTATTTTTTTTTCATATTTTACTGTTCGTTTCTAATGCTACACTATCACCTAAAATTGGCAATACCTGGGAAAAAATTAGACCGGTATTAAAAATTTTGAACACATTTTATTTAATTTTAAGGTTATTGTTTTAATTAAAGGTTTTGTTATTACAAAATAGTTACTTGATACAACATACAAAACAGTGGAAATATGGTATTGAAACTAACATAAAAAAAACTAAAGAAAAGAAACAAATAATTAGCCAAGTTCAGTTGTAATCTATTTGGTCATCGTCCATAACATCTTCATTTTCGGTGCTCTTATTCGTTGCTGCGTCTTGAGAGGCTATAATGTTAGTAAAGTACCGACTCTAAGGTAGGGGAACATACGGTAACAAGTCCTGAATGTCCTTTAATTTGGGGGCTGGTATTTTAATGGGAGCACTGTAAAGTCTCGTCAGTGTTTCACTGGCCAAATGAAAATGATCAGGATCATAGTTTTTCACCTTGCCTTTTTGTAGTTTGACTGCCGTTTTGACATCCAAATTGTAAGCAGAATGAATGTAGAAACCTTGCTTAAAGTTATTTGTAAATTCAAAGATCTTTCCATCTTTAAACTTAGCACCAGCCATCTGCATTTTAGTAATTTTCTTTTGAAAATTAGAGAAATTGAAAATCATGTCCTGTCTAAGTTGGACAACGCAAAACTGGTTTTTTCGGCGACAGCTTTCAATCATTAACTTATAGTGATCCATGGTATACACAGTGCTATTCCGTATTTCTCTCTCAATGTTCCCAAAATCCCTATCACAGGGAAGGTATGAGTGCCCAGGTATCATAAAGTAGTGTTTAATTTCAGTGAACTGGTCTTTGTGTATAAAGTATAGATTTGCCAAAACAAGATTTAAATTCTTGTTCTGTCCAGAACAGTTATCACTGAACATAATAACTTTTTTTAACATTAACATCAACTTTACACAAATAATCGTACAAGCAACTTGCAATCTCACATGATCCACGCCTCCCTGTACTTTCATCCCAAAGGTACATCGTTGAAGAACCGGTTTTTACATTATGGATACAAAAGTCATAGGTCCATAGCTTCCTTTTGTAATACTGAATCCCAGTAGTCAGCTTTGGGGTTGGCGAAGCCTGCTGCAGATCAAAAGCTATGACCAGAAAAGAGTCATCGGCATTACTCCTTAATCCCTTAAGAAGAGACTGAACAGCTTTTGCACGGGTCAGATGTAACTCCTTCTCTTGTTTAAGATTCTCGATTTCAGCAACATTTTCGGAATCGTGCATTTGACTACTTTTAATTTTTATGTCTACTTTATCGCAATAATTACAGGTGTCACTTTTTGGGGGCTCAAAACCAATATTGAACTGCATATTAAACGTATCACGATAATAGTGCTGATTTACCGGGCCGTAAGCCATTCATTGTAAAGAGAATAGAGCTTTTTAATATTAAGTCCAACAGGTAAGTATTTTCGATGAGGGCTTTTGGCGCGACTATAATGACTGGTGACAGTAGGTAGTGACATGATGTGTTCTTTTACTTTAGAAAGATCGTCATTTCCTATTTTCTTCGCGGGTTCACACCTCCCCCTTTGATCCGTTGTAACAGTTCCAGTTCTGCTGGTTTTGTCAAGTACGACTCGAACGCGCTTTTCAGAGATGCCATGAATGTTATAAAACGCAGTACGACAAACTTCACGATTAGCGTGATCAACAGTCACATTATATTGAATGCGTCTCAGGGTACGACTTGGACGCCCCTTTACGTAAGATCTTTTTACATCATTGCAGATCAACAATTTTGATAAGTAAGCATTCTGTAGATCATAGTTTCCAATTTGCCAAAAAGAGTCAAAAATATTGGTGACCAATTCAGCGCCTATTTTCTCAAAACATCCACACTTGCAAGGAGGTCCAATTTTGCGGGCAACGACGTGCCTTTTGTTATTTCTTGAAATGTAAGCACTTCCTGAATTTCGTTTCAACTTACACTCGTTTTTTTGCCAATCATTCTTCTTAGCAGGTCTCTTTCGCGAATAACCCGACACAGCACTACCATCTAAATGTTGTACACTTACTTCACTACTAGAAGGTCCAGGTTGCGCCATACTTTTCTTAAAAAAAGAAGCAACAAAACCAAACAAAACATAAACGTATTAACTTCAAAATTAACTTGAACTAACACGCAGAAAGCGTAAAATTTCAAGTAAACCTCATTTAGTGACGCAATACCGGCGGTTGCTCCGCGCGAAATTGTTGAGTTCGCCCTTACTACCCGCCCGGCTATCGCCTGTTCGAAATTTTTCATTTATTTGATACTGAAATTTGAAGGCGAAGCAAGGGCAAACTCAACAATTAGACCGGTATGTGATGTAGGAAAAGTACTATAAAATAGACTTATATAAAAAAAAAAATTTGACCCAATGTTGAGTTCGCCCTTACTATCCGCAACGCCTCATATATGGAGTAGTTTTTGTAACCTTGACAATTATATAAACACCATTTATTTTCAAGTAAAATTGTACAAACGAAAATTACTGATTTTCTTGTATAAACTACGTATTTTAATGTTTTCGTTTATACTCGTATATGTACCAACATACATAATGATAACTTTAATGTGACTTGTTTTATTTTCCTTTGAACGTTTTCTTTTAATTTAATAATTATTATTATTCATTTTTCTAAGCATTAGCGCATAATCTAAAGAAATAATAACCGGTCAAGTGCAAGTTGAACTTGCGCAATTAGTGTTCCGTACGTTGATTGCTTTTAAAATAAAAAATCTTGTAACGGAAGTATAAAATGATCAGTGACTTCACCAAACACACCCCAAATGAGTTTTCAACAAAGTTTATTTCCAATCTTTACTGAAAAAGGATGACCTTGAAATTTCTGTTTTTTTTTTATATGCCAGATAAATTATTACAGGTAATGCACTCGAGATAATTTTCGTTCAATCTACACCCCATGGAGAATATTCCAGAATTTTTTCAAAATTTTTTGATAAGTACTTTTCGAGATAAGGCGGGTGGACAGCGATTTTTCGCGATTTTTTAAAAATAATACAAAGAAAAGTACGCGCAAGTATTACATTATATATATATTTTTACTCGTGTTTTCACAAGCTTTCATTTGACACCACACTCGATTACCTAGTAAAAAAATTTTTTTTCACTTCCGATTTCACCCCCCAAAACTAACCCCTTAAGTCCAAATTTAACTTTCAAAACTACATGGCTCTGATGAGGTCATCAATTCCTATATTATTACCAAATTTCAACTTTCTATGACAAATAGTGATCTTATAAGTGGTACGGAACACTAAAAAGTAGTGAAAAATGATATTAGATTTTGTTTTCTGTTTTTAACGAACTTCGGATATAGCGAGCCATTTTTAGTGATTTTTTGGAGTTCGTTATAAACGGACTTCACTGTACAGTCCCTGGCCAAATTTTAGAAGCTCGGTTAATACGCAGCATAGACGCGCGTACCTCGGATAATCAGATTCTTAGATTGGCTCGGTTAATCCGAAGCTCGGATAATCGCGACTCGGTTAATCGGGGTTCTACTGGGAAAATAATGATTTACAGTCCCTGGCCAAATTATTAGACGCACTGCAAGATTTCATGTAAAATATTAATTACCGAGTGATATTGTACCGTTATTATTTTAAATTGATTTGTTTTTTATTTTTATATTATCCAATCAATTACCTATTTATTTTGACATAAATAAAACAGCATTAATTTAGAAAACCATAAGTTTATTAAGTTTTAAAGAAAAGTGAAATTAATGTTAATAAAAGTCAATATTTAGTTGAGCCACCTTTAGCCGCTATCTAAGCTTTAATTCTGCGCGGCATGCTATCAATGCAAGATTGTACTGTCTCTTGCATTTGAGGATGATGATTCCACACATGAATAATCTTTTCTAGGAGCTGGGTTTTGTTGGTAATCACATCTTTAGCCACTTCTCTTTTCATCAGCTTCCACACATTTTCAGTGGGGTTCATATTAGGGCTATTACCCGGCCAATCCAACAGAGGGATATTTTTTTCTGCCAAAAAGCTTTAACAGACCGAGCAGTGTGGCAGGGAGCTCCATCTTACATGAAAGTGAATGGTTCCCCATTTGGAAACCATTCTCTGAGCTGCGGAATCAACCGATTTTGTAATATTTCTTTGTACTGATCTTGCCTCATTATTCCTTTGACGACGTACAGACGTCCAGTGCCCTTGCCGCTGATGACTGACCAAATCATCACTTTGGTGGGATGTTTAACCGTCGGGACGACACAATCAGGATGAAACTTTTCTCCATGATGACGACGCACATACTGAGCTTTATTCTGCACAATTTCGAATGTGCTTTCGTCACTGAAGCAGACCTGTCAAAAATAGGAAAAATATATAAAACTTCCATGTTTATTTGCTTTATTTAACTGAAAATGATAATATGTATCAATTATTGATTAAATTGCTGTATCTTACCGATCTCCAGAAGTCCACATCTTTGTCTTGCCATTGTTTGGCCCACTTCAGGCCCTTTGCTTTCATTGCAGCTGTTAACTTGGGCTTCCTGGCGGGGCGACAGGCCTTAAAATCTAATTCTTTCAATTTTCTTCGAACAGTGCGCTCAGAAGCATTTACGCTAGCAGCCTGGAGTTGTGATTTCAATACCTTTGTGGTGGTAGCAAATCTGTTTTCTACACAAATTTTCTTCAAACATCTCTCTGACCGTGGAGTGAAAATTGGTTTTCTACCGCATCTTTTCTTTCTTTTCGGGCTTAATTCCTTCCCTGACTCAATTTTCTTTTTTATGCGTCGTACACTAGCTTCAGAAACCTCCAATCTTCGTTATATTTCTCGCTTTGTAAATGTTTTCGCAATCACAAGGGCCTTCACTTCAGCTTTTTTACGTGGTGAAAGATCGCCTTTTCTACCCATAATGAAAATAGTCCAATTACTTTTTTAAAACACTGCATACAAAATAAACTAATAACTGAGTAGTATAAAACTGTTAAACAAACAATCACAGTCCATAAAGCCACAGAAACACGTCCGTACCTGACTCGATTCCGATCGCGACTGATACAGGTTTGTACTTATTTACGTTCATGTATCACTTTGTCAACACAGTGTTGCCATATGTTAAAAATAAATACAAATATGTAGTCTACAACAATTCTTTTAAATAAAAATCAATAATATTGTAGTTTAAATATACCATTATTGCACAAAAACTCTTAAGAAACATAAAATTACTAAAAAAAATACAGTGCGTCTAATAATTTGGCCAGGGACTGTAAGTAACACTGTGTGTAATTTTTTAAGTTATGGAAAAATAACCATATACGGACACCACCACGTGATAATAGACCAAAAAAAAAAGACCCGTGTCTCCCAGTTTTTCCGAAAGTCATGTACTTTTTTTTTATGGGCCCCCAAAGATTTGAGGCCTGGGTGTAATTTTTGCAAAAAACTCATCATATTCTGAGGCTCATATCTTGCAAACCGTTCGGAATTTTAATTTACTTTCTGTGGCAAAGTTGTAGCCCTTGTCATAAGGAACAAAAATTGTGAACATTTAAAGTAAAAAAAAAAATAAACTTCATCTTCAAGATCAAAATAGCTAAAAACTGTAAAAAATTCGATTTTTTTTACCTTTTTTTTCCCTGTTTAGGCCCATAGCTAGCTAACCGTTCAAAATTCAAGGAAACAATCAACTACAAAAATGTAGCTAAGATCTTAGTAAACAACTTTCTAGAATATGTGAACTTCCTAGGAATGATTCTTAACACTGTTTAGATAGCCGCAAAAGTGAAAATTTTCCCGAAAAATCTACTTTTTTAAAGTTTTTTGCGATTTTGATCTGGAAGATGAAATTTTTTGGATTTTATATGTTCACAATTTTTGTTCTTTATGACAAGAGCTACAAACTTTGCTTCAGAAACTAAATCAAAATTCCGAACGGTTTGCAAGATATGAGCCTGAGAATATGATCAGTTTTTTGCAAAAATGACACCGAGGCCCCAAATCCTTGGGGCCTCATAAAAAAAAGTACATGAATTGGGCCAAAACTGGGAGCCTCGGGTAAAAAAATACCGTGTCTCCCAGTTTTGCCCCAAATAATGCATTTTTTTTTATGAGGCCCCAAAGATTTGGGGCCTCGGCGTCATTTTTGCAAAAAACTGATCATTTTCTCAGGCTCATATCTTGCAAACCGTTTGGAATTTTGATTTACTTTCTGAAGCAAAGTTGAAGCTCTTGTCATAAAGAACAAAAATTGTGAACATATAAAATCCAAAAAATTTCATCTTCCAGATCAAAATCACAAAAAACTTTAAAAAAGTAGATTTTTCGGGAAAATTTTCACTTTTGCGGCTACCTAAACAGTGTTAAGAATCATTCCTAGGAAGTTCATATATTCTAGAAAATTGTTTCCTTGAATTTTGAACGGTTTGCTAGCTATGGGCCTAAACAGGGAAAAAAAGGTAAAAAAAATCGAATTTTTTACAGTTTTTAGCTATTTTGATCTTGAAGATGAAGTTTTTTTTTACTTTAAATGTTCACAATTTTTGTTCCTTATGACAAGGGCTACAACTTTGCCACAGAAAGTAAATTAAAATTCCGAACGGTTTGCAAGATATGAGCCTCAGAATATGATGAGTTTTTTGCAAAAATTACACCCAGGCCTCAAATCTTTGGGGGCCCATAAAAAAAAAAGTACATGACTTTCGGAAAAACTGGGAGACACGGGTCTTTTTTTTTTTGGTCTATTATCACGTGGTGGTGTCCGTATATGGTTATTTTTTTTCGTGTTGCACTGTGTAATTTTATAGTTAAAATGTACTGTTACAATGTAACGTACCAAATTAATCAACTCTTTACTTAGATATTTTTTTTGATAAAATCCTTCAAATAAATTTTTGACTGCACTTTTATTATACTCTAAAAAAAAAATTTCTCGAAATCAGCCTATTTTCCTAGCACCTGGAGTGGCCTTACCTCTTAAGTCCCCAAAAACCTATTTAAATTAAAAATAGGATATGGATATAGGGCTGTGAACTTGAAAATAATCAATAAACGTTATTTTATAAAATGGTTATATGATTAAGTATATGTAGACATTTCGTAATTTTTTTAATAAACCTATTAATTAACTCACTGATGGATTAGCATCGAAAAATAGGGGCTCTTTTTACAATGAAGCGTTATTAATATTTTTGTATTTGGAGGAAATGGGAAGTCAATTTTCTGCTTAAATTTTTGATTTTAATTAAAAAAAAAAAACGATCAAGTGCAATTTGAACTTGCACAATTAGTGTTCCGTACGTTGATTGTTTTTAAAATAATTGTTAGGGTGGTATAAAATGATCAGTGACTTCACAAAAACACACCCCAAATGAGTTTTCAACAAAGTTTGTTTCCAATCTTTACTGAAAACTGGTGACCTTGAAATTTTGTTTTTTTTATATACCAAATAAATTATTAAAGGTAATGCACTCAATTCAATTTTTTTTCTTTTACTATTTTTTCGATTTTTCAGTTTTGCAATATTACTATTTTTTTAATTTTTATTTTTTTTTTCTTTTGTTTTTTAAAAACTTTTTTGATTTTCCAAATTTTTATTAATTTTCATTTTTTTAAGTTTTATAACGAATCGTCGATTTTTTTCAAACTTTCGAAGTTATTTTGAATTCTTATTGATTCTTTCCACTTTTGAGAATGTTTCAATTTGTAACAATTTTTTTCGATTTTTTTTAATTTTTTGATTTTGTTCAATTTTTTTAAATTTCTTCCCGATTTTCAGTTTTCCTTTCGAATTTTTCAGTTTTTCACTTTCAAATTACACAACTGATTTTTCCATTTTTAACAATTTTTATCGATTTTTTAAATATTTTTTGCGATTTTTTGTGTTTTTTTTATGATTTTTTTATTTTTTTTTTCGATGTTTGACGATTTTTTTTAAGTTTTTTAAAACGATTTTATTTGGATTTTTTTTAATTTTTCTCGGTTTTCAGTTTTTTTTCTTCTTTTACTATTTTTTCGATTTTTCAATTTTGCAATATTACTATTTTTCAATTTTTATTTTTTTTTTTTCTTTTGTTTTTTAAAAACTTTTTTGATTTTCCAAATTTTTATTAATTTTCATTTTTTTTAAGTTTTATAACGAATCGTCGATTTTTTCAAACTTTCGAAGTTATTTTGAATTCTTATTGATTCTTTCCACTTTTGAGAATGTTTCAATTTGTAACAATTTTTTTCGATTTTTTTAATTATTTTTGATTTTGTTCAATTTTTTAAAATTTCTTCCCGATTTTCAGTTTTCCTTTCGAATTTTTTCAGTTTTTCACTTTCAAATTACACAACTGATTTTTCCATTTTTAACAATTTTTTATCGATTTTTTAAATATTTTTTGCGATTTTTTGTGTTTTTTTATGATTTTTTTATTTTTTTTTTTTTTTTTTCGATGTTTGACGATTTTTAAGTTTTTTTAACGATTTTATTTGGATTTTTTTTAAAATTTTTCTCGGTTTTCAGTTTTTTTTTTTCTTTTACTATTTTTTCGATTTTCAATTTTGCAATATTACTATTTTTCAATTTTTATTTTTTTTTTCTTTGTTTTTTAAAAACTTTTTTGATTTTCCAAATTTTTATTAATTTTCATTTTTTTAAGTTTTATAACGAATCGTCGATTTTTTCAAACTTTCGAAGTTATTCTGAATTCTTATTGATTCTTTCCACTTTTGAGAATTTTTCAATTTGTAACAATTTTTTTCGATTTTTTTAATTATTTTTGATTTTGTTCAATTTTTTAAAATTTCTTCCCGATTTTCAGTTTTCCTTTCGAATTTTTCAGTTTTTCACTTTCAAATTACACAACTGATTTTTCCATTTTTAACAATTTTTATCGATTTTTTAAATATTTTTTGCGATTTTTTGTGTTTTTATGATTTTTTTATTTTTTTTTTTCGATGTTTGACGATTTTTAAGTTTTTTAACGATTTTATTTGGATTTTTTAAAATTTTTCTCGGTTTTCAGTTTTTTTTTTCTTTACTATTTTTTCGATTTTTCAATTTTGCAATATTACTATTTTTCAATTTTTTATTTTTTTTTTCTTTTGTTTTTTAAAAACTTTTTTGATTTTCCAAATTTTTATTAATATTCATTTTTTTAAAGTTTTATAACGAATCGTTAATTTTATCAAACTTTTGAAGTTTTTTTGAATTCTTATTGATTTTTTCCACTTCTGACAATTTTTCAATTTGTACCAATTTTTTTTCGATTTTTTTAATTATTTTTGATTTTGTTCAATTTTTGTTAATTTTTTTCCCGATTTTCAGATTTCCCTTCCCTGAAAACTGATGACCTTGAAATTTTATTTTTTTTTTTTACATACCAAATAAATTATTAAAGGTAATGCACTCGTGATAATTTTCGTTCAATCTATACCCCGTGGAGAATATTCCAGAATTTTTTCAAAATTTTTTCATCAGTACTTTTCGAGATAAGGTAGGGGACAGCGATTTTTTAAAAGTAATACGAAGAAAAGTGTGCGCAAGTATTACATTATATATATATATATATATATATATATATATATATATATATATATATATATATATATATATATATATATATATATATATATATATATATATATATATATATATGTTTTACTCGTGTTTTCACAAGCTTTCATTTGACACCACACTCGACGACCTAGTAAAAAATTTTTTTTTCACTTCCGATTTCACCCCTCAAAACGAACCCCTTAAGTAAAAATTTATGTTACGATGGTATAAAATGATCAGTGACTTCACAAAACACACCTCAAATGAGTTTTCAACAAAGTTTGTTTCAATCTTTACTGAAATCTGATGACCTTGAAATTTTTGTTTTTTTTTTATATACCATATAAATTATTAAAGGTAATGCATTCGTGATAATTTTCGTTCAATCTACACCCCGTGGAGAATATTCCAGAATTTTTTCGAAATTTTTTGATAAGTACTTTTCGACATAAGTCCCGGGACAGCGATTATTCGCGAATTTTTAAAAATAATACAAAGAAAAGTGCGCGCAAGTATAATATTATATATATATTTTTTACTCGTGTTTTCGCAAGCTTTCATTTGACACCACACTCGATGACCTAGTAAAAAAATTTTTTTTTCACTTCCGACTTCACCCCCCAAAACTAACCCCTTAAGTCAAAATTTAATTCTCAAAACTACATGGCTCTGATGAGGCCATCAATTCCTATAT
This sequence comes from Pachyrhynchus sulphureomaculatus, assembly GCA_019049505.1. NCBI lineage: Eukaryota > Metazoa > Arthropoda > Insecta > Coleoptera > Curculionidae > Pachyrhynchus > Pachyrhynchus sulphureomaculatus. Next base: position 133,619,930 of record CM032448.1, on the reverse strand, counting down.
TATTACCAAATTTCACCTTTCTATGTCAAATAGTTTCGGAGAAAATCGGGTGTGACAGACAGACAGACAGACACCGAAGTGATCTTATAAGTGTTCCGTACGGAACACTAAAAAAGAAGTGAAGTGACGTTTGCCAGGAACAGGGACTATAGAAGACCCATCTGTGTTCCAAATTTTCATTATTTCAGCAAGGACTCCCAAAACTGTACAAAAAAAGTGTTTAAAAAAGCTGCTCTATTGAACTGAGCTTCTAAGCTGCCAGTTAGAATGCCCATTTAAAGAGCCCCAGTAAAAAAATGGACAAAGAAAGGTGTAGAAAACTGCAACACATAAAGTTGCCTTCCAATAAAGATTGCATTATCAGTGCAGTCGAGACCTTCATTAAATTAGGTTGTCGAAAAAGTATCGAGCCTTTTAAAGTCAAAATTCAGATAATTTTTTTTTATATATTTTAAAAGAAGAAAGAATTGTAGTCTGACAGTCCAAGATCCGGGCTTTACGGTGTATGCATCAAAACTTCTCAGCCAAGCTCTCCCAATTTTTGGCTAGTAACCAAAGATGTGTAGTTTGGCGTTGTCATGGTGGAAAACCACAGACACCCTTTCTGTTGACTTCCAGTCCCACCTGCACACAGCATCGCCTTTTTTGGCGTCAATCTGGACTTTGCCATCGTTTATAGAGCTTTATCTTTTATTTTTTTCGCTCATTATTGTCGTACGTGATATTCTTCCCATCGCCCGTGATCAACCGCTTCAAGAACGGCTCGATTTTGTTACGTTTCTGTAGGGATTCGCAGATAGGGTAAATTTTCTTGCATCAAATCATGTGGCACGCAAACATCGAGCTTCTTTTCGTAGCCAGCTTTCTCCAAATAGTTTAAACGTGTATGGCGATGTCATGGTTACTTACATGCCGATTTTCCTCAACTTTTGCCAAAATTCTATTAACTTTTTCTGTAAATTAATGTCTTAAAAATGGGGTAATTTTTAACTGCACTCGTTTTGCGTTAGTTCTGTTTTTGGCTGCAATGTCTCCAACGTTTGATAAGCAAAACATCCGCGGCGGTTGCATTTTCTTGTTCTACATAAGTTAACGCTTTTTCTAGAGCCTCTAGTCCTTCTGAATGTGACATTTTTACTGAAATATTGTCAGTGGCTTCTACTTCGTTATCATCATCGTCATCACTGTCTATTTTATTAGCATTTTTGCATACACTTTTAATTAATTCTTGGTCAGTCATTTCATCTTCCACACTATCACTGTTTAACCATTCACAAACATCGGTTTCCGTAACACTTTCACATCCTGATATTCTTATAATAATTTGATGTAAACTTTCATTATCTTCTGTTTCTGCCCCTGTGTAATGTGTCTCCTCTTGTGGAATCAATTTTGATCAAGATTTTTCCAGAGTACTACTCTTTACTTTGTTCCAGGCTGAAGCTTACCAATATATAACATTTTTCAAATTTATCTTTTTTAGCCAATCAGTAAGATTGCCACCTTCATCTACTTCTTCTAAAATATACTCCAATAACAAACGCCTGTAATTGCGTTTTAAATTTTCCAGTACACCCTGATCCATAGGCTGAATGAGAGAAGTTACAGCAGGAACATTGCTTTTATTTCCCCACTTTCAAGTTGCTCCGCACTTGGGTGTGTGGGGGCGTTAACAAAATCTCCAAAAAACAGTGTTTAAATAGAGTCGCGTTTATCCAGGCATTGTTTTGATTTTTATACAAAACAGGAAAAGCATTGCGACGAATATTCTTAAAGGTGCGTGGATTTGCTGACTTGCCAATACATAATAATGGGAGTTTGTGTCTTCCAGAAGCATTACTGCATGCAAGAACAGTAATACGTTCTTTGCTACGTTTGTAACCAGGTGCTCCAGCTTCCGTTTTTGAAGCTAAGGTATTTGACGGTAACATTTTGTAGTTCAAGCCTGTTTCATCACAATTATAGATTTGGTCTGGTTGTAAACCATGTTCTTTTATAAGCTGCTCAAAATTCTCTGCAAATTTTTTTTGCAGCAGATACATCAGCCGACAATCTTTTTCCACAAACTTTCAGTTGACGTACACCATGTCTTTTTTTTCCACCTGTCTAGTCATCCATCACTTGCAGAAAAATTTACAGGCGCTTCAATAACCGGCAACTCTTCGCTTAAACTCACTGCCTTATGTTTTAAAATTGTTCCTGAAATTGGTATTCCACGTTCTCGATTCTGTGTAAACCATAAAAATAAAGAATCGTCTCCACTTTTTGGTATTCACCGCTTTTCATTCTTTTTCATGTCTGTGTGGCCGATGACAAAACACTACCCAATGTTTCAAGTTTTTCGCGATTTTTTCTCCACTCTGAAACAGTACTCTTATTATTATGACGCTCCATTTTATAAAGCCGGTTATACTAGAGTTTTTCAAGTAGATTTCTTTGCCATTTTAATGGCATCTGCAATGGAATAAGTGATGGAGTGTCGCGGAAAAGAGGTGTACATCTGCTACGGCAGTCAAGCGGCACTTAAGGCCATTGCTAAATCCTGAGCAAACACGGTACTAATCCGAGAATGCAGAAAAGACCCGTATGAGTTATGTAGGAGGGAGGTACAGGACAACAAAGCGGTAGGTAAGCTTACTAGACTTGAAGTTATGACTCCTTTGGGTGCTCCGAAATTGATTCAGGTTTTTCAAAGCGACGGGCAGGAGATGCCTTGAAGGAATGGGCTGATCGGTGCTACACAAAGTGATGCAGTCAGAGCCGTGGATGCTGACAGGTCAAGAACTTCGTATCGTGACCAGGAGGTGTAGGTCCCGAGTGACTCAGGAGAAGCAGATGTCTCCTTAACTTTCTTTTAGAAGAGCATTGCTGAGTGTCCGGATAAGCCGGATTTCAGATAATCGGAATTGTACTGTATATATATATATATATATATATATATATATATATATATATATATATATATATATATATATATATATATTATATATATAAATAAGGTAACTCTGGCTTGATCGGCAATTCTTCTCTGTGGCCTTCCTTTTCCAGTTACTTATCTTTAACTTTTCTAAATCCTCCTCCACTGCCTCTAACCATTTTCTTCTTGGGCGTCCTCTCCTTCTCTTTCCAACCACCACCTCTTTCAACATTTTTTTTTTTTTGCTGCTCTGGTTTCCGGCAGTCTTTCTACGTGATCTGATCCTCTGTGATTTCATGTTGTAATATTATTTAATGGCTGTTGTAAAGTTCATATAGTTCACTATTAGTTCGCCTCATCCAGATTCCGTCCACTTTCTTTCCCCCATATATTCTTCGTAATATTTTCTTTTCCCATATCTCCAATTTTGTTCTTCGGCTCTATTCAGCGTCCGTAACTCGCATCCATATAGGGTTACAGGTCTTATTACTGTCCTGTATAGTCTTTCTTTTGCTCCTTTGGACACCAATTTCGATCTAAATAGTTTCGTTAGAGCTGCCGCACTTCCACTTCATTTGTTTATTCTGTAATTTATTTCTCTGCTTTCTTCATTTCTACTATTTAAGTTGACTCCCAGGTAAGTAACGTTTTCTGTTTTGCCAAACTGATATATTTTCCCATCCGTGCAGTTGTTGTTAACTACTAGCTTTTCTTCTCTAGTTCCTTCCTCACGTCTTATCACCATGTATGTGGATTTTTCTTCATTGATTTCTAACCCCCCCTTTTTCTTGCAGCGATTTCTAGCCTTCTGGTTACCTCAATCAGTTCCTTCCTTGATCTAGTCAGTAATACCAGGTCGTCTGCGTACGCTAGACATTGATGTTTCATATTGAGTAACGTTCCGTGTCTATGGATATTGCTTTCCCTCGTTACATTCTCCAGCACTATGTTAAATAGAACTGTTGATAATGGGTCGCCTTGTCTCACTCCTCTATTAGTTTTAAATGATTGGGATTTTTATTCATTCACACTTAAGAGAGTGAATAAATACCCATAAAAAAAATATATATATTTTTTATAGTAAAAAATAAGTTTTTTTCGCCTAAAATTTTTTAGGTTATGTTTTTTTAAAATTGAATAGCATATTCTTGTAGCATTTTCAATGCTTTAAATTTTGGCCAGGTATATTGGTTGTGTGTATGAAGAAATTGAAGAAAAACGGAAAAGCTATCACAAATACTTAAGTTCAAAGAGCACAAACGACAAAGTAAAATACAAAGAATCCCAAGCTAGAGTACGCAAAATGATTAGTGACAAGAAGAACAACCAATGGGAAAAGAAAGACATGCTCAAGACTCAACACTTACATAGGAGGAAGGAAAAGCACAGAAAGCTGGAGACTTCTTAAAAATATGAGAACAGAACGGAAAAGAGAAATCTTCTCACCAATAACACCAGAAAAATGGAACCAATACTTTACAAATATGCTAACAGAAGATAGACCAGAGTTTAAAAGTACCCAACATGGAAACCCAAATATAGTTATACGAGGATCCCCAATAAGGATAACAACATCAGAAGTTAAAGAAGTATGTAAAAACGCTAAAAAATGGTAGACCCCATGATCAGGAAACATCCCAGGAGAGATAGTAAAATACGGAACTGAAAAGCTATTTAGCGCTTTGAGAAACTTATTCCAAAGATGCATTAACACATCAGAAGTACCCGAGGAATGGAAAATATCACATATCAACAATTTATAGGGGAATAACGGTTACAGGATCTATTAGCAGAATATACGGAAAAAATACTTAAAAATAGAATAGAAACGGAATACGCGGGCGTAGAACCTGAAGAACAGGCAGGCTTTAGAGCAGGAAGATCCACAATAGACCATCTCTTCTCACTGACCCAAATCCTATAAAAGAAAACCGCATTTGATCAGGAAGTCCATGTCTTGTTTGTCGATTTAAAAAACGCCTACGACAGCGTGCCCCTAGTGAGATTGTGGGAAGCACTACAGAGTAATGTAAGCACCGAAATAATTAAAGCCGTAAAATCCTTATACCAAGACGCAAGAAGTAGAGTGAAAACCAAATATGGTATAACAACAGGGTTCCAAGTCACAAAGGGTCTCAAACAGGGCTGCTGTATATCCCCAACGCTATTTAAAATCTATTTAGAGAATGCACTGAAGAACTGGAAAAGGAAATGCAGCAGTATGGGATTACCACTGGATGACGATACTACATTGTACACGCTATCATTCGCGGACGACCAGGTAGTAGTCGCTCAGGACATCGATGATATGGAATACATGACACGAAAACTTATGGAGGAATATAAATAATGGGGCCTAGAAGTCAATATTAAAAAGACCGAGTACATGTGCGTCGGGGGACAACAGCAGGACTTGAAACTGGCCACAGGACACACCATCAAACACTGTGCCAGTTATAAGTATTTGGGAACAAGAACATCTAGGCACGGAACACTGGAAGAAGCAATATTCGAGAGGAATATCCAAGGAAGAAAAACGATTGCAATGCTTAGTATACTATAGGACAAAAACATAACCATTAAAAATAAGAAGAGAATTTACAACTCAGTAGTGAAAAGTATAATAACTTACAGCTCCCAGGTATGGCCATTGAAGGAAAGAACAGAAAAAATACTAAACACTACAGAAATGGATTTCTGGAGACGAGCAGCCAGAAAATCCAGAAAATACCGCATACCAAATGCCATGATAAGACGAGCCTTAGGAATAAAACACGATATAGTGGATGAAATCAGAACCCAACAGTGGGTATGGTACGGACATGTACAGAGAATGTCACAAGACCGACTACCTGAGATCTGGAGGAGGAGGAATGGAGAAACCGGAAGGAATGGAAATTAGGCATCGGAAGACGTTATAAAACCGATTGAGATATATATATATATATATATATATATATATATATATATATATATATATATATATATATATATATATATATATATATATACGTATATTGGTTATGTATGGTACTTTTTATGCTTTATTTTTTTCAACCCTGCTAGCTTAAATTTAAGCTAGCAGGGCGTCGTTTTTCTCGAATCTGATGCTATAATTTTTTTCTTGATTTCTGAAAATTGCTATAAATATGCTAGAAATTCTCCACTAGGTCCGGTTGGGTCTTGTTATGTGCGCCCTGCTACCTTAATAGAGCCTGGTATTTGCCAAGTAATAAATGTTTTCGCACATAACTTGTAGTCAATAAAGAAAATCTCTTTTTTTTTGAGGTTATTGTTGGCACTTAAATTCCCTCTCATCTCATATATCATATGGTTTGATAAAGGGGGGCAAAACAACAGCAAGAATCTTTTGGCTTGGATAAGAAGTGAATCTACTGTAATAATCTGTAATTATTTAACTTAGGCTTATGACAACCATATGAACGTTACTCCAACTATAAGATTACATAACCATACTACGCGTTCAAATAACTACTAGAAAGTTAATTTTTACAAGCTACCAAAAAGCAAACTTAACGACAACCTAATAGTTGTCGTGTTCCATAATAAACTACCTACCTCAATACAATAAAAATCACATTTCAGACCACCAGACTGGGTAAGCACATCAACGAACTAAGGCGGAAAACCCAAAACGTAGAATTATCCAGACGAGCCAAAGAACTATTGAAAAAATGGCGGAGCATGGTGCTACCGGAGGCCAACGGCCAGATCAAGACAAGTCCGCCCTTGCAGTCGCAACAACAGCAAGGCCTAAAGGGCAGCCCGAACAAGGCGAGCCCCCCATTGCAAGGGCATAGCTTGAAACCTAGGGCAAGTCCTGTGCCGAAGGTAAGCAAAACATTCCATAAAGAAAATATAACCTAAAATGTGATAGTTTAATATATCGATAATTACTCATAAATAAAATCCACTAGCGAGCGTCCATTCTTACTTGCATCTAGTAAAAGATATTTCGTTTTAAGGTGAGCCCCCCGTTGCTAGCGCAAAAAATGGTAAGCCCCGCTCTTTCAAGCCGGCTAGTAAGTCCAGCCGTTCAAAGCCGGATGGTAAGCCCCGGGGTACACAATCAGCGACTCGCCAGTCCTAAAACTCATAAATTGGCTAGTCCGGGCTTGCAAGGTCATAAGTCGGCGAGTCCGGGCTTGCAGTCGCACAAAATGGTTAGTCCCGGCATCCAAAGTCATAAGCTGGCAAGTCCGCATAAAATGGTAAGTCCCGGACTTCAGCACGGGCAAAGGATAAGTCCGAAATTGGCTGTGCAGGCTCACGGGCAGACATCAGGGATAAGTCCGCCTCTGACGGCTGGCGGACAGACAGCGGATGTCGGTTTGAGTCAGACGAAAAGCAAGAAGAGGCCGGCGAAGGAAGCGAGTGATGGTGGTAGTGCAAAAAGGTAAGATTTTATATGTCCCTGTTTTTATAACCGTTTTAAAACCGTCTCATTTAAAATCCACTATTTTTGATCTCGACTTTGTCTCGATCAATAAATTCCACTATTGTTCTCCTATAATAGTTACTTAAAATACGATTTGTAGGGCGAGATTGAATGGCGGGATAACAGACCTTGACATCTCAGACTCGAACTCCAGTTTTAAAGATGTGATATTACCTACTGCGGCGGCTGCTACTACCGCCACTACAACTACTACTACGGCAGTCAAGCAGGAAGTGAACAGAGACTCGGCGGTGATGAATTCGGATTCGAATTCTGGTTTTCCTGAGAGGAGCGGCGATCCGCACGTCGATCAACAACAACCCAAGAAGAGGGGGCGCAAAAAAGGTTTGTTTGTATATATATATATATATATATATATATATATATATATTATATATATATATATATATATATATATATATATAATTCACTGCATATATTGAAATGGGTGGTTCGTGAGGCCATGTAGATGCACATTCAATTCTTTTTTTTGTTCTAAATTCGAACATTTTTGAAAAATTAAAAAAAAAAAAAGCAAAATTCCTTTTTACCAAATATTTTTAAAACCAACCCACCGGAACAACTAGATTATTCCCCCTTGTTTTTTTCAAGTAAGGAGAGGAGGGCAAATCGACCCTCTCGTCACAATCGTAAATAAAAATAAATTTTCAAACAAGTTTGTTTGCAGAAGCTTACCAAAGAGCTACTATCATTGTGAACGGATTTCAAGCGACTGGATTTTTGGCCCATGGATAAAAACATCTTTCTCGAACATTTGTGTAAAGCAGCTAAACATATAAATGCTC
>CM032448.1:133399248-133609248 GCA_019049505.1 Pachyrhynchus sulphureomaculatus | reverse complement strand
TAGATTCTCCATGTTTCCCTCCTTTGTTGTTAGATATTCCGTTTTGTCCAAGTTTATTGCTAATCCTGCTTTAGTGTATTCTTTTTTCAGTTTTCTTACCGTATAACTGAGGTCTTCCTCATCTTTGTAAACGGCCGAAAGGTAAGTTGACACGCAGCGTGGTCGATTTGGCCTGCCTTACACTTGGCGCTATAATCGTCTATAACTCCGAAAGCATTCGAAATTTTCCTCTAAAATTCTCAGAGAATATCATTGAAATGTAATACTTTCCAATAGGATACTTTCTAAAAAGTCGATTTTTCCGACCCGAGAAAGTGTAATGTTCCCATAAGTCCTAGTGATTCACAGATGGAGAAATATGCTAATACTTTTTATACCAATTAGTCTTTCAAACGTTGCTAATATTTTTTTTTTAGGTTCAAAAAATCACAAGAACCTCATCGACGAGGCGGAAACTTCGTTCACGAATAAACTGGCAGTGTCGGCGTCCCGGGGCAGCAGTAAGGTAAAGACGACGCAGGAACTGTTGGCTAGTATACAGAACAAGAATTCGGTGCTCGGTACTGGTCTAAAGCCGAAAGAGGATCTGGAAGAGAAGGCCGCCAAGTTGACTGAACGGGTTTCGATTATAGATCAGAAACTCAACGCTAACGCGCATAGGAATAAGAATTCTCAAAAAAGTAAGTTTACAGAACTGATATTAAACGATATAAAATTGAGATTCTGATATTTCGCCTATCATTCTTCCGATTTTTTCAGAGCATATTCTTCGAAATTTAGCATGAAACTTCGATTGCGAGACGTCAGTTCTCGGAACAAGTTCTGAAAAAGCCGACAGAATGTTCAACGCAACGTTAGCACCACTCCTTCAGCCTAGGTTTTTAACAATAGTAAGACAAGATGTTAGGTTAGGTAAAGCCAAGTGGGTTTAGTAGCCCCATGATACTACTCTTCGATCTATTGTGACTATTATCTATGTTTTAAATTTCACCAAGCAAATCCTGCCTCGTGATAAAGCAAATTATTGTGCTTGGTGAGCCAGCCCCAGCCATTACCTGTAATACCTTAGTGTATAATAGCCAGAGTACAATTCCACTAAAGCTTTGAGCTTTTTTCTGCCCATTTTCAGTAATGGATCTGTTTCACCGGCCAACTTATACATACTTTTGCATATGGGGAACCTGATAGTCTGCGGCAGTGTTTTTTTTTATATATATTGTTTTCCTCCCCGCCTGAGTAGGGATGTTACCTTTTTTTATATCTTATAGGATATCGGCGAGGATGCCGTAATACCCGCCAACGTTGTCCAAGTGCCGAAACATACCTTTTTGTATTTCACGGCATCTTTTAGACAACGCGATAATGCTGCCACGGACGTTATTGCATTTCTGCAAAGAACTACTACCTATGTACGTAGCCAGGCCGAATGTACTTAAATGAATTAATAAATAAGTAACCGACCTGCCGGGATTGGAACCCGAGACCTTCTGCACTGCAAGCAAGTTACGATGTCACGGACCGCCACCAGTGTTAGCACTTTCCTCCTATGTCCATAACGATATTATCCTTTTCGCCGTTTCACGGGCTGTGGTCTCGTTGAAGTCCTACTAGGCACCCTTCTTTGCGGTCCGCGAATTCATTTTTTTTAAACCCCGTGGGTCCCAGGAGCTAGATAGGATTAACTTTTTTCGCACTTCCTAAGCTGTTTGGGACAGTGGCGTACTTCTTCAGATGTACAACAGCTGGAAGCGAGCACTTCAAGTGGCATAAACTTCCGCTTGAAGAATGGACGTGTCCGCCCAAGTTCACCGATAGCGAGATTTTAGGTTTCTATTCGTGCACACCATCACCAACGTCTTTATTGGTTCTAGAGTCATCAGATTGAATCGTTAGAATCGTACGTACCAAAAATGAATTATCGCGGACACGTTCTTACTGGACAGACTGTACATGTCCGCTTTTAGCAGATCTGTCTGATTCCGAACCCACTGATCCTTTTCTGGGACAATTACAGCGTGTTTTCTGTAGTTGGTAGTAGTTTTTGGAATCAAGTAACTAGACATTTCTAACACGCAGTGGATTCAAAAAGAACGAGTAGCATCTCCGTACACTAAATCTAATTCAGCTTTGAATTCCGTTGGAGTTTTTCATTATAATTAGCCGTTTATCATGTAGATGGTTTCGGGACAGTCCAATGAAGGTTCGAGTATACCGGCGGGCAACAACACTCAAAAAAGCACACCATAAGAACCCCCGCCGTCGTCGCAAGGGCTCAGTCGCTGATTTCGGAGCACCTAGCGTGGCGAAAATTGACTTCGATTGTGAGCGTAAGCGAGCCAACAATGCCTCGGATTACTGAAGAAGTTCGATACAAATCGTACACAAAGGGTAAAGCAGGTTGCTCGTTGCACTTTGTGTTCCTTGAAAATGAAGCGACGAGACGAGTTGAGTCATAGCTGTACGGCCCATTTGTATCCTTCAACGTAGTTCATCTTCACGACTGCCGGTGTTATTGATCATTGCTCCCAAGTATGTGAAGCACCTCATATCCATTAGTCTGCTCTACATTTGGGAAGTTACTGTTTTCCCTATCGACTATCAGAATTTTCGTCTTGCTATTATTTATTTGTAGACAGTATTCTTCACTGATATTCTGAAGTCTTTCAGTTAAGGTCAAAAGCTCTTCTTGACTTGTTGCAAGCAATAGAGTGTCAACTGCATATCGAAGGTTACTAAGCCGACAACCGCTTATATTAATTCCTCCTTCCCGTCTATCTCATACGTGTCTCGTTATAAATTCACTATAAATGTAAAAAGGTGGGGGAGAGTATGCAGCCTTGTCTTACATCTTTCATTACGCTCCTTCTAGATAAATAATTGTTTTCTATTTTCATCATAGTAGTACTGGCCTCTTACAAATTTTTAATATAATATGTTGATTAAGTGTGGCAATATCTGACATTATGTACCATAATTTAGTCCTTTTAACGTTATGGAAGGCTCTAGAGGAGTCTGTGAAGCAGAGGTATAGTGGCACAAAATATTCCCTTGCTTTTTGGATAATTTGGCGTATATTCAATATTTGTTCTCTAATACCCCTTCTTCTTCTTCTTCTGCTGTGTGCTGTGTCTTCTTTAAACGTTAGCTATCATCTGGTCCAAATTACTTTATTTATACCCGATCTAAACAATTCTACACTACTTTTCCCTGTCCATTTTCTAAGGTTGTGCAGCCAAGAGATTCGACGTCTTTCAGGAGGTCTTTTCCCCTTAACTTTTCCCTGCAGAATCAGTTTTTGCAGATGACTGTCAGATTTATAAAATTCTGAGCTCTTTAATGGATTGTCGCCTTTTGCAGGACAATCTTGATTCCTTCACTGTGTGGTGTAAGTCCAATGGTCTGGACTTTAATGTTGACAAGTGTCAGGTGATGTCTTTTTGTAGAGTCGGTGCTGCTGTTGCATTCCAATATAGCATCGATGGACGGGTTTTACAGGCTGTAAATAAGGTTAAAGATGTGGGTGTAATCCTTGACCCAAAATTAAGTTATCACTTGCATTATGCCAACATGGTCAATAGAGCGTTTAGAATGCTGCAGAGTCGGTAGAGATTTATCTAGCGTTGACACATTGAGACTATTATATCAATCCGTGGTGAGATCATTATTGGAATACTGTTCCCCAGTATGGTCACCCTATTATGAGTGCCATATTCACTCAATTGAATTGGTGCAGAACTGGTTCTTGCGTTTTGTTTCTAGGAAGCTTAATATCCACCATTCTAAATTTTCTGCAACAGCCATGAGGTCAGTGACCCGGCTTCCTAGGCTATCTGTGAGAAGGTCTAATGCAGAACTGTTATTTCTATATAAGACTGTTAATTCTCAGCTGGACTGTCCTAATCTCTTGGCTCAAATTGATTTTTTTTGTTACAAGGAGTCATTGCACCTTTTCACAGTCTGTTCATAGATCCAACTATGCCTTACATTCCTCCATCGCACGGCTTCACGTCAGAGGCAATATGAGTGATGATTTTTTTTTATGTGTCACTTTACGGCCTCAGGCGAATATTGTGGGATGACTCTTTGAGGCAGCTATGGAACTTGTGGATGTTTGTGCGTTGTGTTTTCTGCGTTAGTCTCTTGTTTGTTATCTTTCGGTTGTTGCTTTCTAGGCTTTCATTTATATTCATTTATATTTACTCTAAGATTTACTGCTTTACTCTTTGTTTAATTTTGTTTTGTTTTTATTACCTTAGTTAAGTTAGCGTTGGTGAAGCAACCAAAGGCGAATCGAAAGATCCGCACTTCAGGAGTTCCCAAAGTGTTCTTTGTATTTGTCAGACCATCATAACAGCATAATTGTGCTAACTTGTGATACAAGAGCAAGCGGTCTAAAGTTATCGCAAATGATCATTACTTGCATATAAATAAGTGATTTTTTTTGTTCATTCATTTATATTTTGTCTCAGCTAAATTTTTATCGTTTAGATAAATTTACCTTAAGTGCCAGCAAACCGAACGAGCGAGTCATAGAAAGCGGCTCGGTGATCAACGACAAGAGCCTCCTCGGTAAACTCAGAGTGGACAAGGAGGAGGACGAGATCGTGGTAGTCGACGACATCGAGCCCGAATTGGAGACGAGGTCGGAGAGTCAAGAGACTGAAAAAAATGACGATGATGCTGCTTCCGCTACTCAACAGGACGAGATTACCAGTACTACTACTGGTGCCAGGTAGGTGTCGTTTTTATTTTTTAGTGTTCCGTACGGAACACTTATAAGATGACTTCGGTGTCTCTCTGTCTGTCCGTCTATCTGTCTGTCTGTCACATCCGATTTTCTCCGAAACTATTTGTCGTAGAAAGTTAAAATTTGGTAATAATTTAGGAATTGATGGTCTCATCAGAGCCGTGTATTTTGAAAGTTAAATTTTAACTTAAGGGGTTGGTTTTGGGGGTGGTGGTGGTGGTTTTTTTACTAGGTCATCGAGTGTGGTGTCAAATGAAAGCTTGTGAAAACACGAGTAAAAAATATACAATCGACACTGTTTATAGTGAAACTCTATATAGTGAAAAACTCTTTATAGTGCAATTTTTTCAAGACCTAGGATATTTTTATGAAATTTCATGTAAAAAGCCCTGCATATAGTAAATCTGTAAAATAGTAACACTCTATATAATAAAATTTTTACCGGAATTTGATGTATAAATTTTTATGCATTTATTGAGATCTTGGCCATTTCGGGTTTCCCATTTTTATCTAACATTAGCACGAATTCCATTTTTATGACGCATTCTTTTGAAAAGGTTCTTAACGCGTTTATAACGCCTAATGGTTGGCAATAAATCAGGTAGATTTCTGTGAGAAACCCGGGAATAACCCATTTTATAGAATCCCGGGGAAAAACCCATTTTATAGTCAAGGCCTAGTAATTCGCAAATTCAGGTTCAGTTTCTTTTTGTTTAAGAATCAAGTAAGATGTCCAAGCGAGTGTGTTTAAGTTTAGCTGAGAAAATTAAAGTTTTGGAGGAAGTTGATAAAGGCTGCAGAAAATTGATGTTGCTGCAAAATTTGGTGTTTCTCCAAGTTGCGTCTCTCTGATAATAAAAAGTCGCGACAGTATCATCAAGAAACCTAGTGTTCCAAGCAGTCGAAAACGAGTACTTACGAGGATGTAAATGAAGTAATTTTACGATGGTTTCAAGTGGCCCGTACGCATCAAAACGTACCAATATCGGGAAATTTAATAAAGCAAAAGGCTCTACAATTTGCTAAAGAATTTAACTGCGTTAATTTTCAAGCTATTGAAGGGTGGTTGAGTGCCTGGAAGACTCGCGATTCAATTGTTTTCAAGGCGGTGTCTGGCGAGAGTGCAAGCGTTAGTCAGGAGGACTGTGACATTTGGACAGAAACTGTTTCAAAAAGTGCATTGAAAAAGTACGAGCCAAAAAACGTTTTCAATTGTGATGAAACCGGTTTGTTTTTTAAATGTTTGCCAAATAAAACTTTTGCTTTTAAAAGTGATAAATGTTTTGGTGTTAAAACAAGTAAAGAAAAGGTGACACTTATGGTTGGAGCAAACATGGATGGCTCAGAAAAACTGAAATTACTGCTCATAGGTAAAAGCAAAAACCCCCGTTGTTTAAAAGGAGTCTGGAGTTAGATTACACCAATAATAAAAAGGCACGGATGACTTCTGAGATTTTCGAAAGATGGATCAAAGAACTGGACACGAAAATGAAAAGCCAAAAGCGAAAGATTGTGATGTTTATAGACAATTGTCCTGCACATCCAGTTACTGTAAGTAAAAAATTAAGGAATATTGAATTGATCTTTTTTCCACCAAACATGACCTCCAAATTGCAACCTATGGACCAGTGTATTATAAAAAACATAAAACTAATTACCGAAACAGAATTGTTCACAAAATTGTTAATGCGATTGATAACAACCTTCCAGTCCAAAAATTGATTACTCTTAAAGAGTGTTTAACCGAAGTCGCTAAAGTATGGAGTGAAAATGTTTCTCAGAAAACTATCAAAAACTGCTTTTCTAAAGCAGGTTTTACTGAAAAAATTAACGAATGGGAAGAAGAAGACGAAATGGATCTCGCTACCTTAAAAAGGCAATGGGGTATTTTACAAAAAAAACTGCTATCGTCGACGCAGATTTTTTACTTGAAGATTTCTTAGAAATCGACAATGATGTTGGCACGACAGATCTCCCAACTGACCAAGACATAATTGACGATATAAAAAGTATAGAAGATCATGAAGAAGAAACTGAAACCGGGGAATGTCTTGCTAACTTTAGTAAAAATGAAATAAGAAATGCATTTGACATTGTGCGAACTACTCTCAGGGGCCGGGGAAAGTGTACCTGATCAAATCTTTATGCATTTGAATAAATGCGAGAATTTTGTTGAGCAACAATTATTTTTCAAAAGTAATGTTCAAAAGAAGATAACTGATTATTTTTCCTAGTATGTATGTACGTAGTATGTACATATGTATTAACAGATTTTGTATTATTATTTTTATTTTCGTATGTAGTACATACATACATAAAGTCCGTACGTTATATCTTTACACGTGCATCATAGTTTTCAGGCAATATCCCAGACGACTATTATATTTTTTATCTCTTTTTTACCAATACCTACGATTTATTGGTGAAAAGAGACAAATAATATAAGTCGTCTGTTATATGGCCTGAAAACTATGACGCACGGGTAAAGATATAACGTACGGACTTTATGTATGAATTTAGCCCTGTACATGTTATGTATATTTAAACTTTCAAATGTTTAATAAAATCTTTTCTAATAATTCAATTTTGCAATTTTTTTTGTTGCTGTACCTTATAAAATACAAGTAAATGATTACCAATATGAAATACATACAGTCCCTGGCCAAATTATTAGACGCACTGCAAGATTTCATGTAAAATATTAATTACCGAGTGATATTGTACCGTTTTTATTATTTTTTTAAATTGATTTATTTTTTATTTTTATATTATCCAATCAATTACCTATTTATTTGACATAAATAAAACAGCATTAATTTAGAAAAGCATAAGTTTATTAAGTTTTAAAGAAAAGTGAAATTAATGTTAGTAAAAGTCAATATTTAGTTGAGCCACCTTTAGCCGCTATCAAAGCTTTAATTCTGCGCGGCATGCTATCAAAATGCAAGATTGTACTGTCTCCTGCATTTGAGGATGATGATTCCACACATGAATAATCTTTTCTAGGAGCTGGATTTTGTTGGTAATCACATCTTTAGCCACTTCTCTTTTCATCAGCTCCCACACATTTTCAATGGGGTTCATATCAGGGCCAATCCAACAGAGGGATATTTTTTTCTGCCAAAAAAGCTTTAACAGACCGAGCAGTGTGGCAGGGAGCTCCATCTTGCATGAAAGTGAATGGTTCCCCATTTGGAAACCATTCTCTGAGCTGAGGAATCAACCGATTTTGTAATACTTCTTTGTACTGATCTTGCTTCATTATTCCTTTGACGACGTACAGACGTCCAGTGCCCTTGCCGCTGATGACTGACCAAATCATCACTTTGGTGGGATGTTTAACCGTCGGGACGACACAATCAAGATGAAACTTTTCTCCTTGACGACGACGCACATACTGAGTTTATATCTGCAAAATTTCGAATGTGCTTTCGTCACTGAAGCAGACCTGTCAAAAATAGGAAAAATATATAAACTTCCATGTTTATTTGCTTTATTTAACTGAAAATGATAATAATGTATCAATTATTGATTAAATTGCTGTATCTTACCGATCTCCAGAAGTCCACATCTTTGTCTTGCCATTGTTTGGCCCACTTCAGGCGCTTTGCTTTCATTGCAGCTGTTAACTTGGGCTTCCTGGCGGGGCGACAGGCCTTAAAATCTAATTCTTTCAATTTTCTTCGAACAGTGCGCTCAGAAGTATTTACGCTAGCATCCTGGAGTTGTGATTTTATTACCTTTGTGGTAGCAAATCTGTTTTCTACACAAATTTTCTTCAAACATCTCTCTGACCGTGGAGTGAAAATTGGTTTTCTACCGCATCTTTTCTTTCTTTTCGGGCTTAATTCCTTCCCTGACTCAATTTTTTTTTTTACGCGTCGTACACTAGCTTCAGAAACCTCCAATCTTCGTGATATTTCTCGGTTTGTAAATGTTTTCGCAATCACAAGGGCCTTCACTTCAGCTTTTTTACGTGGTGAAAGATCGCCTTTTCTACCCATAATGAAAATAGTCCAATTACTTTTTTTAAAACACTGCATACAAAATAAACTAATAACTGAGTAGTATAAAACTGTTAAACAAACAATCACAGTTCATAAAGCCACAGAAACACGTCCGTACCTGACTCGATTCCGATCGCGACTGATACAGGTTTGTACTTATTTACGTTCATGTATCACTTTGTCAACACAGTGTTGCCATATGTTAAAAATAAATACAAATATGTAGTCTACAACAATTCTTTTAAATAAAAATCAATAATATTGTAGTTTAAAATATACCATTATTGCATAAAAACTCTTAAGAAACATAAAATTACTAAAAAAAATACAGTGCGTCTAATAATTTGGCCAGGGACTGTACATAATAATATATACGGATTTTTTCTTTATATAGTGAAAAACTTTCTATAGTGAAATTTCGGTCAACATTTTGGTCTTTCACTATATAGAGTGTCGACTGTATATACTCGTATAATATAATACTTGGACTCACTTTTCTTTGTATTATTTTTAAAAATCATGAAAAATCGCTGTCCCCCGCCTTATCTCGAAGAGTACCGATCAAAAAATTGTCACGAGTGCATTACCTTTAATAATTTATTTGGTATATAAAAAAAAAAAACAAAAATTTCAAGGTCATCAGTTTTCAGTAAAGATTGGAAACAAACTTTGTTGAAAAACTCCTTTGGGGTGTGTTTTGTAAAGTCGCTGATCATTTTTTACCAAAGTAACAATTTTTTTTATTTTAAAAGCAATCAACGTACGGAACACTAATTATGCAAGTTCAACTTGCACTTGACCGGTTATTATTTTTACGAGTTTGACTTGGTTAGTGCGCCGACTGCTTCAAATGTGAGAGCTATTTTATTTTAATTTTAAGGTCTCTCAGCGAAAAAGAAGCCTTAGCCCTCCTCCCACCCATAGACAAATCGGTCTTGCTCGAGGACGACGACGACTCGGAACCGCACTGCAGCTGTTACCTCAAAGAGAACAAGCCCGATTTCAGTATAGACGAAGAGGAGATCGAGCAAACCGCCTCCGTTCGAACTAATCGAGGACGCAAATTGCTCCGCGAAGAGTTACCTATTGAAAAAATATCATTCTTGCGACGTGACGGAGGACAAATTGAGGAGGCTTCAGGAAGATAACGTACCAAATGTGAACGGTAACTGGAGCATAGGGTCTCCGAGGCCGGAAGGGGCGGAAATCAACGGACTGTACGTAAACGTAGTGCCTAATATTTACGAGAGGTTAGATAAAGACGTTAAAGCGTTCGATTCGGAAACTTTTAAGAAGTATAGTGTATCGGAAAAAGAGGAGGACAGGAATAGTAGTGATAATGTGATAAAAAGAGAGTTAGTTAATGAATATGATGATAATAATAAAGAGTGTGTGAGTGAGGAGACTACACAGGTAGAAGGTAAAAATAGTAGTGATAAAAGTGATATTCGGACAGAAGCGAATGGCGATGACGTATTTAGGGAATGGTATGAGTGCGTCGATAGGCCTAGTTATGACGGGGATATATTGAGAATTTTGCCATATTGCATCGTAGATTAGGAATGTAGGAAGATGATATTAAAGATCGATATCCAGAGCCAGTTTGTGAGCATTTTCGTTGTGTTCCTTTTGTTGTTTCTGCGCCGTTTTTTTTTGAAAGGGTTCGAAAAAATCCGAGAGGGTGAAAATTTGTCAGCGGTTAAGCGAGTTAAACCAATAATATTTGATTTTAACGGGCGTTACATTAAGAAAGGGTTCAGTAAGTAATCGGAAAGTAAAAGCATGAAAATTAAAGTTATATTTTAAAGTCGTGACTATAGTCAGTGCTTTAAATACTCATCTAAGGTGTGGAAAGCCTTTAACATCAAATGAAGTAAGGTATAGTCTTAGAGCTTTAAGATTTTGTCCCCCCTATAATTCAGTTACCACCACTATGGATGGAAAATATTATCGATGTATGGAAAACTAGCACTATGTTGAATAACAAAAGGGGACTTCAAGAATTATCGATAGTTATCGCTAACTATCTAAATATTGGAAATTGCGGGATATGGTTTACTCCCAAGAACCACGACCGAGAGCGTGAATGCTCCGGCTTTAAGTTATCGATAGTTATTTATATACAGGTTATAATTATTGATAGCGGTCGATATATCTATGACTATAGATGTATCGATATGTGGTTATCGGTATATCTACAACTATAAATATATCGATTTTCATGATAGTTATCAATATATCGATAACTGTCGACATATCGATGGTTAACAATAATTACCGAAATATAGAGGACTTTATTGATTTTTGAGTAATAACTATGGATGTATCGATAACTGTCGGTATATTGAAATGTCAATAGGTGGGCTGCCATCTAGTATCGATAGGTGAAATCTATTGTCGCCCATCCCTAGTGGCCACTACACAAGTCGCGTTATTTTTGCATTCGACGGGCGTTTCGCTTACTATGTTAGCATCATCAGGAACGATGGTCGGATGTCAATCACGCGCGTCGAGCGCAAAAATAAAATGTTTGGTGTTATGGTCATAAATGTTGTAAAGTCGGTTATATTGTGTCGAAAATATTCCAAAATCCCAACATACTTGGAACTTTTAGAAGTGATGAATAAACATTTTTTCAATTTTAAATAAAGTTACATTTGACATTCCTTATATTTTCTTTATAACGGGTATCAGTATCCTCTGCCTGCTACTCTCCGCGCCCTGCAGCCGAAAAGCTCTGTCTACGTCAAGACTGTTACTTTATTGGCCCAACCCCTAATTCCATATTTTTGTAGTTTAAAGAATAGTACCTTGTACTTGACACTGTCAAAAGCTTTCAACAGGTTTAAATACACGGCTACCGTCGATATTCCCGCATTGAGCGACACAAGTACTTTGCGTAAAGTCTGACCGACCGCCCAGATTGCAATCCTTCTTACATTGGGTATTCCTTACGTTTTCTTCATAATAAGTATCAGTATCCTCTGCCTGCTACCGTCCGCCCCCCCCCCCTAATGGTACCTTATCACTATGACTTTCGAAATTAATCACTGGCTTCCGTACTATTCCTGATGTGATTTTCTGCAGCCGAAAAGCTCTGTCTACGTCAAGACTGTTAATTTATTGGCCCAACTCCTAATATGTCATATTTTTGTAGTTTAAAGTATAGTAATTTGTACTTGACACTGTCAAAAGCTTTTAACAGGTTTAAACACAATGACTTTGCGTAAAGTCTGACCTGATTACAATCTTTCTTACATTGGACATTCCTTACAGTTTTCTTTATAACGCGTATCGGTATCCTCTGCCTGCTACCCTCCGCCCCAAAAGGTGCCTCATCACTATGACTTAATAAATTAATTACTGGCTTTTGTACTATTCCTGATGTATATTTTCTGCAGCTGAAAAACTCTGTTGACGTCAAAACTGTTAATTTCTTGGCCCTACCCCGAATTCCATATTTTCTTAGTTTAAAGAGGAGTACTTTGTACTTGACACTATCAAGAGCTTTCATCAGGTTTAAACACACGGCCAATGTCGTTATCCCCGCACTGACCGACTGCTCGAATTGCAATTTTCTTGCGCCAGAATTCATTTTGACGACCAGATAATGGTGATTTGAGGGGGCTGTAAGGCAGATATTATCAACATTTTGTTGTTTTGTAATAGATTAAACCAATCTAAATCTATTCGACTAATACCGGACTGAATATGTTTAAATTGACCCATAGGAATGAGTATGGTAATTGTTGAAATTGGAATTATTCATTGTTTCGTCCTGTATTATTAGCTTCACTTTTTTAAATTAAATCTTTACACTTAAAAGTAACTAAAAGGAAACATAATTCTCGATAGAAATTTTGATTTTAATTGGTGATTGCCGGGGTATTTAGGGTTTTATTTTACTGTTTCCTTTATTGTTAAAAAAAGACTCGCAGACTCGCAAATTTTCCCCTTTTAGATTTTTTTTAAAACTCCGATTCTATAAACTTCGAAGCCATAAACTGACTCGGTAACATTCGGATTAACTAGTCTTATTATATCTAAAATAGAACAATAAATGTCTAAAAATACTGTTATTTAAAAGTAAAGTGCCCTGCAAAATTCGAAAATATTTAATTAAATAGAGATGTTTTTACCCGCCAAATATTATATTTCTAGTCGTAAATAAACACTAAAAACTAAATGTTATTATGATGATTCTCCGGATTTTTTTCTTTTTTTTTTAAGAATGGATCTTTTCGGTTGGAAATTTGGGGCCAATTTTTCTATCTCAAATGGAAAATGTGTCCAATTTTATGCGCACAAAAAGTCTTTTGATGAGAGGATTTGATCATAATTACTAACATTTAATAATATACAATAGTGTAGAGGAAAAAGCAAAGAGAGAGTCCTTAATTGCCGGCCTCGATAGCGCGGTGAGTTGAGACGCTGCCAAGTGACCTGGAGGACGTTGGTTCGAATCCGGCGCTGGCAGCTGGGTGTTGTGACGTCCCAGATTTTAAATTAAAAATCATACGTACACGCTCGTAGCTAATACTCTAAAATTGCAAGGCAAATTGAAGAGAGAAAAAAAGAGTCGTTGATCCCGTACAGAAAACGGTCATCGATACCACTGACACTATTCGCTACAGACCTGAACTGCCATTTTAAAAACGTGTAACTATAGATGTCTGTTTTACTGACTGATAATCAGAAAAAGCGCTCGTTTTAAAAATATTAATTAATTGTGAAATGAAAACCTGCACATCCATTAGGAGGGGTTTTGTAAACAAATTATTTTAAATTTTATGAGAAATAGAAAGTAGCTTTTATGGTTTATGAAAGATTTTGTTTAGAAAAAGTCTACCTGTAATAAACGAACAGTCATTTATAAAATGCTTGACATCTATTGTTTAATTTAAAGATAGTATCATTATTATTTATATATTTACATATATTTAAGTGAAGTTTGTAATATTATGAGAGTACTACAAAGACTGCAACGCATAGTAGTTTGACAGTACAAGGTCTGGACTATATAATCATGATCATCATCGGCCTCTCTCCGCCCACTGCTGGACAGGGGCCTCTTTGATATTCCTTCATCTTCTCCTCTCCCGTGGCACCTCGTACCATCGCCTGCCTGCATGTGTTCTCACATCATCCAACCAACGTTTTTTTGGTCTGCCAACACTTCTCCAGGATATTCTCAGCCTCCAATGAGATATTCTGTTGGGCCATTCTTCCTGGCCACATGTTCAACCCACTCCCACTTAAGCGCTGCTACCCTCTCTATGACCTCTGTAACCCCCGTTCTGGACCTTACGTTATCGTTTCTAGTTTCTTATGCTCACCTCCAGCATTGCTCGTTCCGTTCCACGTTGTGCTACTCTCAACTTTCTGATAGTGTCTTCCATTAAAGTGGTGGTTGCCATTCCATATGTTATAACTGGCAGGATACAACTTTCAAATGCTTTTCGGTTGACATTTTTCCAAGCACAGCCCAGCCCAATCAGATTCTTCTATGTATTTCCGCCTGTTGGTGAGATTTGTCTAGTTTAAGAAGATACCCCAAATATACATATTCCTGTACATTGGTTACTGTCTAGGTTCATTTCTGCGGCTTCATTTAATTCATGTAACATGAGCTTCAACTCCTCGGGATCTAGGCTTATCAAAGACCATAGTCGGCGAACCGCAGATGATTCAGAAATCTTCCATCCATATTTATTCCCTCCCCGTGCCCAATTTAATTGTTTGAACATATTTTCCAAGGCGGGTGTGAACAGTTTCGGTGACGCTGTATCGCCCTGCCTAACGCCTCTTTTTAATAGAATATTGCCAGTTATGGTGCCTTCGTCTATTCTTATGTGCATTGAGACATGATTGTAAATGTCTTGTATTTTGTTGCTGAATCGAGAATCAACGCTTGCGTCGTCCAGCTCATGGTTCTAGTGTGTCAAAAACATTTCGAAAATCAACGAAAGCCACATGCAATGGAATATTATAATCCTGACACTACTCTATTATGTTTCTCATTGTTTGTACATGATCCATAGGACTGAACCCATTCCTAAATACGCTAGTTAGTTTATATAGATCGGATAAAAGACTAATTGGTCTGTTCTGCTGCCCTTCTTATACAGCAACATCACCTCACTTTCTTTCCATTTATCTGGAACCATTCCCTCTTCCATACATAGATCAAATTGTTGGTTTATTGCTCTTAGCAGAGAGGGTCCCCCAAACATAATCATTTTCTTTGTGATTTGGTCTTCCCCAGGTGAGCGGCTATTTTTCATCTTCGCTACAGCTGTCAAGATTTCATCTTCTGTATTTTCAGGTATTTCCTCCGAATTTACATTGTTGATATTCTGAGGGGTTCTATGTGGTTCAGGTCTTTTGGAGGAATATAGATCACCATAAAAATCTTCGGTTATTTGTGTCAAATCTGTCATTTATTTCATCTCCATCCCTTGTCTTTATACAAGTCATTTTAGTTTTTCCTCTGTTCAGTTTAGTCTTTAGTTCTCTTGTTCCCTTGTTGTCTTCTATACTTTGTTTGATAATTTAAGTATTGCACTTTGAGTGTCGTTTCTGATCTCTTTTTTGTATTCTACCATGTTTCGATCTAATTTTCTTCTTTTCTTGATCAGTTCTTTGGTTTCTTTTGTTAATTTGTTATTTTGTTCTTCATTTGTGGTGTAAGTTATCTTGACAGTATGTATTTATATTTTTTTTTGTCTAATGCAATTGACAATTTGGAATTTATAATATTCTCACATTCAGATTTATATCTTTCTACCGTCGATGATGTATTGGCTATTTTATTTTGGAACATCTTAATCGGTCGCTACCTGTGTGTAACTGATTTAAGACTGAGACGTTTATAATTATCTCCTTGTGGGTAGAAAGCACGTAATCGATTTCGTTTTTTGTTCGTCAGGACTGAACCGTGTCAATCATTTTTTAAAAAAGGTGTTCATGCAAAAATTTTTTCGTTATTTGGATGAGGGACTATATGGTGCATTTGTCAAAACTTCCCAGCCAATTTCTCTTAATTTTGGAAGTGTCCTCAATAATTCGCATATGGAAATTCTGTCCACCAAATTTTTCGCTGTTGAGAATCGTATAGCATCCAAACATAGGATTTAAAACTATTTGATGATGGATGGTTAGTTCCCTAGCGAGCCTGACTGCTTATGTATGGTCTTCCTTAATTTTTCCAATATTTTATCGATTTTTTCACTGATTTTTAACAATATCCGGCGTATGCTGTCATATACGTTTTGTTTTTGAAACATTTTCTTTCTTGTAACCAATTCCTGTAACAAATATACATAAAAATCAGGATTTTAGTAATGCGTCTGATTATAATCATATTCTAATAATCCAACTTTAACACTCTGTTGACTCACCGAAATAAAGAAAGCTCGTTTCTTTTTCTAAAAATCATTCAGTTTTTAGTCATTCTTTTTCATGTTATTACGCATAAATTAAAACTTGCAAATGTAGTTACGTGATGCGGTAAGAGTAGGACGACTTGACGACAAGGACAACGACGAAGCGCAAGACGCGCTAAGGGTAAGCGAATAAATACTACGTCGCTTTTCCGTCGTCTTTTAAGGACTCCCTCTTTCTCGACTCTATATTATATAGATTACTATCAATCGATTACATACAGATTTATATTTAAGGTCTGCAGGTCGGATCTAGGATATCTTACGTCAGCATCTATCCAATTTGCCTTAATAAGAACGAGATGTTGAAAGAAATTCGAATTACAACCTGAAAATGACGGTCATTTTAAAGAAATTGAGTTAAAAAATGGCGTGGTGATGTTAGTAATTATGATTTGCTTTTTATCCTAAATTTAACAAAAAAAAATGTGCCAAATTAAACGAGCATTTGCTCAAGATGATCTGTTGGCTCCAAAGTACACTTTTCGTTCACTTTAACGCCGTCAAAAATATTTTAAAATTGTTTTTGTGGCTGCGGTTTATATACAACAGAATTGTTAATCTTATTTGATTTTTTTTGATAGATAGTTTTGAAAGAGTATATTTGGGTTCACTAAGCTAGCTATAGGTTGGTTTAATATGAGGATGTTTAAGTTCTGTATCGAGAAAAACTTGTTTCTGGACAAAAGGTTGCCAAATAATGATTTTTTTTTTATGGTGGGTTCAATTACATACATAATTACTTTATTTTTGTGCATTGTCACCTTTCCATTCCAAACACTTGTAATTTTTTGAAACGGGCTTATTCAAATCATCCGCGTGAAGTTCCTCTGCTTGTGATTTCAATACATTTTGCACTGTGCTTTTCAACTCTACAGTTTCTTCGAAGGCGTAAGCCAGTTGTTGAAGTGTAGGAAAAGTTAGAGGGGCAGTCACTTCGTGCAAGAACAGAACTGTTACAAGTAAACACAATACAGTAGCGAAACTCAGAGGTAACCATATAGGAAAATCATGTCTTAGTTTTCACGAGGTCTCGTGGCAATCCGCCATGTTAAAAAGGGAACCAACGGGAGTTGGGAGTTAATGCAGCTTGAGTAATATAAAAAAAAAACAAAAATGGAGCGCTTTGTTAGAAAAGAGATGAATACTCTTCTGGTTAAGATAATTATATCTTTCCTGAATCAAATTATAGACACCTTCATCCCCATCCATCTTGGATGCCATTATTCCAACTCACCCAGGTTCACTCACAATAATTACCAAATCTAAGAAGGTTATGGAGACGTTCCAGACACACTTTAAGGTGGACCTTGTCGGATACCATTTAATAGAACAGGAAAAAGATAAAGGTTTTGAAAAATAAATCGTCACCCGACCAAATAGTCCTGGCAGCTGTGGTCGTAAAAAGCATAGAGAGAGAGATGAATACAAGTGAAAAACTTGAAAGGAAGGCATTTTCAGAGAAAATTTCCAATTTTCAATTGGACAATTGATGCACCGGATTGCAGAACTGCCTCCACGTAAGACCCCCGTTTCCCTAATAGGCAGAAGAGAGGATAACGTTGTTAACGCGTTAAGTGACGGATAAAATCAATTTACAGTACAATTATCAACTCGTTGTTTTTCTGTTAATAATTAACGAATCAAGTTGATATTTGTGTAGAAACACCCTTTAGGCTTGTGCCCTTCTTGTGAATATAGTCGTTTGATAAGAGTGTTGGTTTAATTTGTTATTAACAGTGAATAAAATTTACGCTGAAAAATTTCAATATTAATTAAATAATTGGCCAAAATGACCAATGTCGGTTATTTTTTTATACATTTGCGAGTATCACACCAAAGAGTCAGGTCAGTATGGTAATTTTGCAGCAATGATGTGGATAAATAAACAAGCACGCGTTTTCAGGCATCTAAAAAAATGTTTTTTGAATGCTTTCAACTGCCAAAAAAAGATATTGTTTTCTTATTTAATTATTCTATTAATAAAATCGTTATCGTTTTTTTTTTTCATAATATAACACTGAAATTGAGTGTTTTTCATAAGGAAAAACACTCAAATTGAGTGTACGAAAATACCCTCAATTAGTTAAGTGTTTTTTGAATGTTTCTATGTAATGGTATGTAGATATAAAATTTTTGGTTTTAGAATTTGGTTTTTCGAGGAGTTTAATGGAACATGTAATGATAAATTATTATTGTATGTTTAAAAAACAAATGTCTACACCAGGGGTCGGCAACCTTTTAACTAAGGGGTGCCAGTTTTCATCCATACAATATTTTGCGTGCCGACATAGGTACTTAGTACAACTAAAATTAACAAAAATTAACTTAAAATATTGCTTTTAGAAGGCTTAATTACAAAAAAATTTTAACATTTACAAATAATTTTATTATACTAGTCCTAGGACCTAGTGTGAACCCTGTGCTTGAAGTTCTTTAGAGAGTTTTTTTATATCCGGTTCAGGTCTGGTTATTTTCAGTGTCACACATGCTTCTGAGTTGTCTGTTGTCAGCCTGCTTCGGTACGGGTTTAAAATGACTCTTATATGGGAAAAAAGTTGTTCACAGATATAGGATGATCCGAAAGCTGTAAGCATGGCAAACGCTACTTTCTTAAGACAAATAAATTTCTCTGGTAAACTCATCCAACAACTGAGTATCTCGTTTGAATGGTTCTGGCAGTCACCTTATACTACCCTTCTTAATTCTACAAATTTCGTGTTCCATAACTCTGAGCTTTTAAATTCAATGTATTGAAGATCAAAATCATTAATGTCCATCCATGAGACAAGAGATATGTCAAAGCAACTGCTGGAAAATCCATTAAATCTGGTTTGATTAAAAAAGCGAACATAGGACCATGTTTATCAAAATCCTGACCCCTCTCGATAAACTCCTCTTTTAAATTAGTCATATATTTAAGAATTCCGTCTATTAGTGCACTATCGTCGACACTGGATATATAAGTTTTTAAATTTGGAAAATATTTATATGTGTTTGTAGTAATATTGCTGATAAATAAATCTATTTTTAATTTGAATGATTTCCAGGACTGTTTTGCCTGAACCTTGTAACTTTAAGTTGAGTTCACTGAGATGGTTTGTAATATCAGTAAGAAACATTAACATACAGATCCAGTTCTTATCTTCTAGTTCAGGATAAGCATCCACTTGATTTTTTTCCAACAAGAACGATTTAATTTCGAATAAAATCTCGCCAGTACTCAAAAACGTTTGCTTCATAAATTCTCCGTCAGTGAACGGCCTACCCTTTTGTGCCAACGATTGTGCAATTTTGAAACTGCATTCAGTTACCTGATTTTTTTCCTTGGAAAACTTTACTAAAGAATGTTGACTGTTTCTCGTGGAACAGATGTTACTTCTATACTAAATGATCCAAACGTGTAGCCGCTTGCTATTATATAGAAAAATAATGTTTCCAGAAAATTTCAATAATTACGTTTATTAAATTTCTTAGAGCAAAAATTATTATCTACAACGCGCCCATTGCAATCAAAGAGCCGCCTAGAAGTTAAATCTAACAAAAACTAAAGTTCGGCAATCTAAAAAGAGTTGCGGCGCGCGTCGGAACGATTGAAGTCAAGTCAAACAAAAACCGCCTTATAGCGGCTCTTTTGATCTGAATTGAGGACGTTTATTTGTGCTTTTGCCTAGGCTTATATTTTGAGGCTTGCCGTCTTTAATACTTGCCGAAATTAAAGCCAAACCAATGCATTCAGTAAAATTATAAATTACAAAAAAATATATATTTTGTAGTTTTTGGTAATAATACCTAGTGACCTCTATAATATATCGTTTTTGTTTGTATCGTTAAAGTAATACTGTCTTCGATTATTTACTTAATTTCGAAACATGTCACAGCTTACAGAATTAATGTGTAAACTTTGAATAGGTACGAGTGCCATTCAAAAATGCTTGGCGTGCCAGAGATGGCACGCGTGTCATAGGTTGCCGACCCCTGGTCTACACAAAAGATTTTATTTTAATACATTTTTTCATGACTTCTCTCTCATTACAGATCATTATCAATTCTAAAACGTACATTTGCACAGTTTTTTCTAAAAAGAGAAAAAAGTTTTAAGCCAAAATTCTTTTTTACATTAAAGTAGTCTCGGTGCAAACTTTTTGCTCTATATAAAAAAAATTTTCGTTCCAAACTTTTTCCCATTGAGTACAGAGACAGAATATTGAAAAAAATTTTATAGAAAAAATTTGATACTTTCAAAAATACTATATCAAAAGTCGAACACGATCTCTTTAACGTGACAGCAGATCTTGTTATACCAACTTGGGCAGCGCAGTTGCGTGCGGTAAATATGGCTCGAGATTGGACGTGGAATGCTATCGAAACCTGCTGGTTTATTAATCCATCTACATCACCCAATTGGTGCTCATACTCTCTTATACCATTTCACAGTTATTTACAATGGGTTAGAAAAATAAAAGTGCACGGTATAGACCAGAATATGAATGAAACAATGGAGAGTTTCTGGTCCGTACTATGGAGAATATTATTGTAAACGTTGTAGAAAGTCAGTGAAATAGCGCCTATTGACTATTTGGTTTTCCAATTTGATTTTTTTAAGAGTTCAACCAAATGGAAACGCCAGATTGTAAAACCAAATGGTTTTTGAATTTTGGCGTTAAAAATTGTAAAAACGATGTTAAAGCGGGCGTATACCTTTTTATAATTTTTACTTTGAAAATTTATATATACACAGTTATACCATTTAGTTTTCTTATTTGATTTTGCTATGACAAATTAACATTAATATTTGTTTATTTCTTTTTGAAATGAAATAACCAAATAAGAAAACGAAATGTCTTTTTGGCAGCTGAAAATAGTCGAAAGACAAATTTTCACTACGATTAGCTGCAAGCAAACAACAGTAAAGGCTCGTGCGCGTTTGTTTATTTTTATCCACATCATTGCTGCAATAATTAACATACTCACCAAAATTTTTGATATACTCGCAAATGTATGAAAAATAAGCCGACATTGTTCATTTTGGCCAATTTTTTAAGTATTATTGAAATTTTTCAGTGTAGAGTTTATTCATTGTTAATAACAAATTAAACAAACAATTTTTATCAAACGACTATATCCATAAGAAGTGCCTAAACAGTATTTCTACGCAAAAATCTACTTGACTCGTTAATTATTAACAGAAAAACGACGAGTTGATTATTGCGTTGTAAGTTGATTTTGTCCGTCGATGGACGCCTTAACAGCGTTATCCTCTCTCCTGCCTATTAGAGAAACAGGGATCACGCGTACATGCAGTTCTGCAATCCGGAGCCTCAATTGATGACGTGTTTGATTTGTTGCGAGCCAAACCTTTGCTCTATAACCAAACAAATGTCATAAGAGAAATAGCTTCTCAGAATTATTCTATTTATCCGCTTACAATTTCTTACGCAATTGATATTCTTTAATTAAATCACATACCTTTCAACATCTTTGGGAAAAAAGAAGAAACTCACTCCCGGCATACTTTTCGAATTATTTTTACGATTGCCAACGGCACAACAATAACATCCTTTCCCCATCATTATATAAATTGTCCATCTTTTCAATTCTCTTCATTTACGAACGTTTTTAATTCTCTTTTTATACAAACTCTCTCTTCCTTCTGTTTTTAAATTCATATAAACTGCAGTCACATCAAGAAACGATCGACAATACATTTCAAAAGGCATTCTGAGATCAGATGTAAACAGTGAGTGATCATTTTAAAAGAGGGACCCGTCGAGGCACGCGCTGTAAAAATCTCGTTACCAACTTGAAACTCACTTTTGCTACTGTATTGGGTTTACTGTGATTATTAATTCCCATCCGAGGTGTTTGATCATCGTTATACAGGCTATTCCAGTATTGCATGTACATAGAGTTACTGTGAATTTCTGGGATCAAAATATGACCATTTAACTCAACTTACCTTAGTCTAAATATTCGTAATTTTTGAGATACAGGGTGTCAAATTTATACTTTTAGTTTTTCTTAAGTGGCTTTCTTAATAATTGTACTACTTGTACAAGATTCGATAATAAGGAGTTTTCTGAGATGAGAAATCGAAATCAGCTCCCAGTTTTGTTGTAAATTGTAGGGGCGCCACTTATTGCACTGTGTATACTTTTAAATTGTCATAACTTTTTTAGACCACTCTGTATGATATTTTTAATTAAATATTCGTATTCTCCACCTTCCCCTTTCTAAAAAACCTCTCTTGGCAAATGTTGCTCTGAGCAACAGCTTCTGAAATAGTGGGATGTTTTTATTTATTGATTACAAATTTATCAATTTGTGAGTAACCTTTTATGCCCTTAGCCAGTTGGTTTTTACGTTCTTACTGTTGTTGGCCCGTTGGTCTTTAAATTGATTATTGTTGTTAACCTGTTTGCCTTTAAGCATGCTCCAAATTTCAAAGACTATTCCTTTGGACCTGTCCTAAGCCTGGATGAAGTGTGAATGGAATTAAAAAATGGAAACAAACATCCCGCTCGGAGCAATATTTACCAAGAGAGCTTATTTCGACAGGAGAAGGCGGAAAATACGAATATTTAATTAAAAATATCATACAGAGTGGTATAAAAAAGTTATGACAGTTTAAAAGTATACACAGTGCAATAAGTCGCACCCCGTACAATTTACAACAGAACTGTGAGCTGATTTCGATTTCTCATCTCAGGAAACCTCTTAGCACCGAATTTCGTAAGAAGCTACTTAAGAAAAACTAAAATATAAGTATAACTTTGACACCCTGTATCACAAAAATTACGAATTTTTGGACTAAGGTAAGTTGAGTTAAATGGTCATATTTTCATCTCAGAAATCCACAGTAACTCTATGTACGCGGAATACAGTAACTAC
This sequence comes from Pachyrhynchus sulphureomaculatus, assembly GCA_019049505.1. Classification (NCBI taxonomy): domain Eukaryota; kingdom Metazoa; phylum Arthropoda; class Insecta; order Coleoptera; family Curculionidae; genus Pachyrhynchus; species Pachyrhynchus sulphureomaculatus. The sequence continues at coordinate 133,586,161 of CM032448.1, read as the reverse complement.
CATCTCTCCTAAAGAACTGGCATAAGTCTCAGCCATTTGAGGAAACTGAAAATTTGGAAACCTCAGTGCAAAATTGGCTGAAATCCCTGGCAGCTGAATCTTACGCGGAGGGTTTAATAAAGCTCGAAGAAAGAAAGGTAACTGTAGAAAAATAAAGTAAATATGTATGTATTTGAAACCACTAATCAAATTTTCTTCCCATTTTATTATCGACCGGCCTCCTTATTTTTGAATCGCTTCTCGTACATAAACATCTTCCCGATTTAGGCTCAAAAGTATTACTCACCAGAATTACAGGAAAAATTGGCTTTTAAAAGACTAGAGTATATTTTGGTACATACTGTATACACTAGATACAAAAAATGATAAACAATTTTAAGGTATTTTAGACAAGTTATAAGAAAAACCTTTTAAACTTAAAAAAAAACACTTTTAAACTGTGATTTTTAACAAGCTCTTCTGGAGGTTATAGTTTAAAAAAAACTTTCTTGTAGCATTAATTTGTTTTTACAATAAATATTTATAATTATGTATCGTCTTAGCGGATGGACTTGTCCTATCAGAAAACACATTAAATTTGATCGTAATGATTTATTAGATACACATATTTTCGTTGATTTATAAAAAAATATATTGTTGGAAAACAAGACAAATTTAGGTATTGATTGTGAAAATACCAGAAATATATTTTTTGGTTTGTACATGTTGGGTCTAAGCGTTGTAGCTTGCGGTGAAATTTTCACTTTCTTCTCTTTTTTTCTGCATATGGTAATTGATATTCTTCTATGAAGGAAGGGGGTATCTTTAACCTAGTAAATTTTACAAATTATATAAAATAGTTGCCTACAAGATCATATAAGACAAGTCCGATTTAAGTTTAAAGGTGAATTAAAACGTAGAGATAAAACATAATCCAACCCACACAGATTTGGCACAAACTAACAATTAAAGTACACGAACTTAATTCTGAAGACCCCTAAATTCTGCCATTCTCAAATATATCTTTGTATAAAAAGTTTTTCACTTTATTCTTAGAAAAATTCGATGATTTCCCCTATATAATGCTTTCTGGTGGCTTGGTATTACGACAGCTGAAGCATTCGTAGTTTGATAGTTGTGAAGATTCTTATTGAAATATTTTTCGTTTGTGTACGCGCCAGGAGTACATTTCAATACATATATTGAGGTGGGTGTGAGCATTTTAAAATTTACTAAATGTCTCTGGACGTGATTCAACTCTTCTCGGATATTTTTACGTTTCCAGCTTATTAATACTCATCCCACCAGAGCCAGAGCATAGTAGACACAAGTGACTTAACAACTAGGGTCTGGTTTATTTTCAGGAGAGTATAATATGCTTTATTAAGGCCATAGCAAATGTGTTCTATCTGTGAATGCCAATCAGTTCTCGAATTCAGATAGGTTCCCAAAAACTTCACTACTGTTGCACTTCTATTAATATTCCCTCTGGGCACAAACTTGAAAAATTCACTGTCACTGTTTTCGCTCTCGAATTCAGATAGGTTCCCAAAAACTTCACTACTGTTGCACTGCTATTAATATTCCCTTTGGGCATATGCTTGAAAAATTCACTGTCACCGTTTTCGTTTATTTCAAAGTAAACCATTTGATAAGCACCACTAACCACCGACATACCGTTAAAACTTCATGTAGCAATACGATTACATCTTTTAGTGATAAGACCACTATCAGATTGGAATCTATTTTCAGTTGAGGTGGGATTTTTCTCTGTTCAACAAAAAACATTAAAAGTGGCAACAGATGTTTCCTTTTGCTTACAAAAGTGTGATTAGGGTGTCGAAAACTCTTGCAAAAACCAAACCCGCAATAACATATGCTGGTTCTACCAGCTGTATACATTGTACCAGTTCAACTACAGTTGTTTTTGTGGATTATCCAGGTGTGAATCGGTGGTCCTAACCCGCTTATCTATCAGAGGGCACTCTTCATAATCTTCATCTCTGAACAGAAACAGGGTTATAATTTTCAATATTTCTTATCCTTTTTGAGCACTGGAATTCGTTCAGTTTTTAAAGCTAGAGGAACCATTTTTTTTAAAGCAGGATTCATCAAAGTTTGTAAGGGTTCAATTATGTCACTTTCTTCTTAATCGGGATATCATGCTCGAAATTTCTCCGTTCGTAACAGACCCCAAGAAGATTGAGTTGGGTTAAGAATTCACAGAAGTCCCAGTTTTTTTTCTGCAAGGAAATCAACTACTCTTCTTGTTGCAATGGTCAATGCTTAGTTATATAACTTCATCAGTTTTTATTCTTCTACCGTATTAGGCTCTGTTGAAAATTACTAACCCAAAACATTCCGATTCCGTCTGTAAATACTGTAAACTTTCCCTTTGCTGGTAAGAATTGTCGCATCATCAATACAAGTAAGAACAGCAATGGGTTGCGAATAAAGCTAGATCAGGCAAGTTCCTTTAAAACTGATGTATAAGTTTCACCGATTCACAGTTTATGTTGGTCCTTAACTTCCACTGAATAAAAAAAAGAATAGGCCATAAAAGAGGTCCTGGTTTACTTACCTCTACATTCTTCTAAAGTATATAAACTCATAATTTTAAGCTTTGCATTTAGTATCAACTGGAAAATGATCCGTGCAGGTCAAAACGATTTCGATTTGTGGATTGCGATAGCGCAAGCTACACAAATTCTGTCACTCTCAAATATATCTTTGTATATCAAGGTTTTCACTTTATTCTTAGAAAAATTCAATGATTTCGCCTATATAGTGCTTTCTGGTGGCTTGGTATTACGACAGCTGAAGCATTCGTAGTTTGATAGTTGTGAAAATTCTTATTAAAACATTTTACGTTTGTGTACGTGCCAGGGGTACATTTCACTACATATATTGAGGTGGGTGTGAGTATTTTAAAATTTACTAAATATCTCTGGACGTGATTCAAGTCTTCTCGGTGATTTTTTTGTTTCCGGCTTATAAATACTCATCCCACCAAAGCCAGAGCAGAGTAGACACAAGTGGCTTAACAACTAGGGTCTTGTTTTATTTTCAGCAGAGTATAATATGCTTTATTAAGGCCATAGCAAATGTGTTCTATTTGTGAATGCCAATCAGACCTCGAATTCAGATAGGTTCCCAAAAACTTCACTACTCTTGCACTGCTATTAATATTCCCTCTGGGCATGTGCTTGAAAAATTCACTGTCACCGTTTTCGCTCTCAAATTCAGATAGGTTCCCAAAAAACTCACTACTATTGCACTGCTATTAATAGTCCCTCTGGGCATATGCTTGAAAAATTCACTGCTACCGTTTTTGCTTATTTCAAAGTAAACCATTTGATAAGCACCACTGGCCACAGACATACCGTTAAAACTTCATGTAGCAGTGCGATTACATAGTGATAAGACCACTATCAGATTGGAATCTATTTTCAGTTGCGGTTGGATTTTTCTCTGTTGAACAAAAAACATTAAAAGTGGCAACACATGTTTCCTTGGTAAAGCTTTTGCTGTACACAAGTGTGATTTAGGCTCTTGATAAATCAAAAATCAGACCCGTAATAACATATGCTGGTTCTACCAGCTGTATAAATTGTACCAGTTCAACTGCAGTTATTTTTGTGGATTATCCAAGTGTGAATCTGTGCTCCTAACCCACTAATCCGTCAGAGGGCACTCTTCATAATTTTCAAGAATACCCTCTAAACAGAAACAGGCTTATAATTTTCAATATTTCTTATCCTTTTTGAGCACTGGACTTGGTTCAGTTTTTAAAGCCAAAGGAAAGAAGGATTCATTAAAGTTTGTAAGGGTTCAACTATGTCACTTTCTTCTTAATCGGGATATCATGCTCGAAATTTCTCCGTTCGTAACAGACCCCAAGAAGATCGAGTTGGGTTAAAAATTCACAGAAGTCCCAGCTTTTTTCTGCAAGGAAATCAACTACTCTTCTGGTTACCATGGTCAATGCTTAGTTATATAACTTCATTAGTTTTTATTCTTCTACAGTATTAGGCTCTGTTGAAAATTACTAACCCAAAACATTCTGATTCCGTCTGTAAATACTGTAAACTTTCCCTTTGCTGGTAAGAATTGTCGCATCATCGATACAAGTAAGAACAGCAATGGGTTGCGAATAAAGCTAGATCAGGCAAGTTCCTTTAAAACTGACGTATGAGTTTCACCGATTCAGAGTTTATGTTGGTCCTTAACTTCCACTGAATAAAAAAAAAAATAGGCCATAAAAGAGGCCCTGGTTTACTTACCTCTACATTCTTCTAAAGTATATGAACTCATAATTTTAAGCTTTGCATTTAGTATCAACTGGAAAATGATCCGTGTAGGTCAAAACGATTTCGATTTGTGAGAGACAACTAAAAGTCTTGGTAGATTCGCTGGCCATATTTTAATTTTTGTTTTCCGAATTCTGGAAAGAGAACGATGTTGGGAACATGGATTGCGATAGCGCAAGCTACACAAATTCTGTCACTCTCAAATATATCTTTGTATATCAAGTTTTTCACTTTATTCTTAGAAAAATTCAATGATTTCGCCTATATAGTGCTTTCTGGTGGCTTGGTATTACGACACCTGAAGCATTCGTAGTTTGATAGTTGTGAAAATTCTTATTAAAATATTTTACGTTTGTGTACGTGCCAGGGGTACATTTCACTACATATATTGAGGTGGGTGTGAGTATTTTAAAATTTACTAATTATCTCTGGACGTGATTCAAGTCTTCTCGGTGATTTTTTCGTTTCCGGCTTATAAATACTCATCCCACCAGAGCCAGAGCATAGTAGACACAAGTGGCTTAACAACTAGGGTCCGTTTTATTTTCAGCAGAGTATAATATGCTTTATTAAGGCCATAGCAAATGTGTTCTATTTGTGAATGCCAATCAGTTCTCGAATTCAAATAGGTTCCCAAAAGCTTCACTACTGTTGCAATGCTATTAATATTCCCTCTGGGCACGTGCTTAAAAAATTCACTGTCACCGTTTTCGCTCTCGAATTCAGATAGGTTCCCAATAAATTCACTACTGTTGCACTGCTATTAATATTCCCTCTGGGCATATACTTGAAAAATTCACTGTCACCGTTTTCGCTTATTTCAAAGTAAACCATTTGATAAGCACCATTAACCACCGACATACCGTTAAAACTTCATGTAGCGGTGTGATTACATCTTTTAATGATAAGACCACTACCAGATTGGAATCTATTTTCAGTTGCTGTTGGATTTTTCTCTATTGAACAAAAAACATTAAAAGTGGCAACACATGTTTCCTTGGTAAAGCTTTTGCTGTACACAAGTGTGATTTAGGGTATCGAAGGCTCTTGATAAATCAAAAATCAGACCCGCAATAACATATGCTGGTTCTACCAGCTGTATAAATTGTACCAGTTCAACTGCAGTTGTTTTTGTGGATTATCCAAGTGTGAATCTGTGCTCCTAACCCGCTAATCCGTCAGAGAGCACTCTTCATAATCTTCAAGAATACCCTCTAAACAGAAACAGGCTTATAATTTTCAATATTTCTTATCCTTTTTGAGCACTGGACTTGGTTCAGTTTTTAAAGCCAAAGGAAGGAAGGATCCATTAAAGTTTGTAAGGGTTCAACTATGTCACTTTCTTCTTAATCGGGATATGATGCTCGAAATTTCTCCGCTAGTAACAGGCCCCAAGAAGATTGAGTTGGGTTAAGAATTCACAGAAGTCCCAGTTTTTTTCTGCAAGGAAATCAACTACTCTTAGTTATATAAGTTCATCAGTTTTTATTCTTCTACACTATTAGGCTCTGTTGAAAATTACTAACCCAAAACATTCTGATTCCGTCTGTAAATACTGTAAACTTTCCCTTTGCTGGTAAGAATTGTCGCATCATCAATACAAGTAAGAACAACAATGGATTGCGAATAAAGCTAGATCGGGCAAGTTCCTTTAAAACTGATGTATGAGTTTCACCGATTCACAGTTTATGTTGGTCCTTAACTTCCACTGAATACAAAAAGAATAGGCCATAAAAGATACCCTGGTTTACTTACCTCTACATTCTTTTAAAGTATATATATAACTCATAATTTTAAGCTTTGCATTTAGTATCAACTGGAAAATGATCCGCGCAGATCAAAACGATATCGATTTGTGAGAGACAACTAAAAATCTTGGTAGATTCGCTGGCCATATTTTAATTTTTGTTTTCCGAATTCTGGAAAGAGAACGATATGGGGAACATGGATTGCGATAGCGCAAGCTACACCGTTAAAGGCACAAACAAAATATTGCATGCAAACAAAAAAATATATATTCTGTTATATTTAATTTGGATATAAATATTGTACAGATATTAAAACTTGAGAAATTTAAAATATCATCAAAAATTTGTTGGAAATTTTGGTTAAAAACACTTTTCAACGCTTATTTAACTGGTCTTAGTAGAGGATTCATGAGAGTTTAGTCATAAAAATCCGTGCCTAACCTCACTTTTGCTTTGACGGGATTGTCAGACCACAAGTGGTGCCACTTATCGTTGTTGGCGACAAGTTCTATAACTAGAATTGTAGGAATCTGTAATTAGGAGTTTGAAACTTGGCCAAGTTGTCTCGGGTTATTAAGAGCGTAGATGGTGCCACTTTACATAGAAAAAATGTGCTTTTTTTTTAAATTTGCATATAAATCTAGCGTTTGAAAAGTGTTTTTACCAATTTTTGGTCCGATATAGTGACGAAATCCCGATTTTATTGTACCGACTGTATTCCGTCTTAAATTTGCCGTAAAAGTTTCACTGCACGTTATTTTCCTGGTATTTCCGATGCACTTTCAAACAAATATAACGACAAACCTGGCCAGATGATGCAGCTACACATGAAAGAAGACTGCGCTAGGTGGATGAATTTTGGGATTTTTTAATAATTATTAAGAAACAAATCAGACAAAAATGGCGGATACGTCTCTGTATCGGGTTCTTAATATATGAAGTTGCAAAAATATTAGTAATTTTTGATTACTTTAAGTAATTTAAAGCCAAAAACTACAGTGTTTAGTTTCTTTTTATGTAAATTTTAAGAATAGAAATATCTTCTTTTCTACCCTGTATCATAATATCAATTTTTTATTTGTTTTTGTATAACTTCAAGTGTTTTTGATAAACACTATACAGAGTGTTCATAATCTTCACGTAGATTTTACGTGATAAGTCTTTTTGACCCTTATTAACTCTCGTGTCACTCAGTATTTAAGGTTAAAACTTGAAATATACTCAGCATCTTATGAAAAAAGTTTCATGCAAATATAATCGATAAATCCTGGTATCACAAGGGACTCTAAGAAAGTTAACTCATTGGAAACGCACACTTTTGTGGCAAGATCGTCGCCACCACTTGCTGACTGAATTTGAAGTCGCCCATACTTAACACGTAGGGATTTATGAACGCTCTGTATATAAATAAGCACTTTAAATATCACTGTACAGTGTTTTATCGACTGCATAAACCCTCCTGTATAAAATAGAGACAAATATATATTAAAATACATACAGGGTGGGCAAAAATATCAAAAAAACTTGTGAAAAGTAGTTTTGAGCCCACCCTGTATATTAACAGCGTTTTGTTGGTTGATATTTTATCGGTTAGTTTGTTGGAAGTTTTAAAAGGCTGGAAGTGTTTAAGAAGGGACGCTTGTGTCATGTTTCGTGTTCATGTTATTTTTTTTTTCGCTTAAAGCTCTCAAATTGAAGATTTTTCCGACGTGTTTCGTACGTTTTTACCTAACATCCTCGATTATATCGAACACACGCGGCTTTTTAAACTGACTTCTAACAAATATAATAAAAATATATTTAAAAAAAATGGAAAAACAACTATTTGTATCAAATAAAAAAAATTATGTGACTAGAGTAGCAGGGTAAATTTTTTGTGTATAGTGTTTGTTTTAAAATTTTCTATAACACAAGTGCCATGGACGTTCAAAATTCCCTTGCACGCATGTTAGCGTGAAGATAAAGCTGTCCACAGATGGTAAAACACGTCTTGCGATCAAAAAATGATAGCCTAGTCGAGAAGTGAACCGAAGTTGCAGTTTCTTGTTTTTTCTGCAGTATATCACCTGCCTTATATAAATTTTAACATTTTCTAGGCCCGTATTTTCGCTAATCTGTTTATGTACCTACATGATTATACTGTGCGGACAAAACGAAGGGGAAGTATGAACGTCTGTGGCTAGTTTAAAGTACGAATGATAAACAAGTAATGTTATTTTTATCCTTAAAATAAGAAATTTGAAATGTCAGTTGTATGGCTTATTTTTCGTTTTATTATGTTACTGAAGAATATTAAGTTTTCAAAATCATTAAGTCATTATTTTCATCAATTCTTGTTAATATCATTTTTTTTTTATGACCAAATAATCGTGCAATCCTTCCGTCATATTTATAGGATAACTCTTTTTTATAAAATTTATTAAAAATATTTAAAAAAAAAAACTGGTTTTTGGGAGGGTTGAAACACGATTTGGTCTTCTTAAAAATAAGTTGTTTATTTATTTTTTATTATTGTTACATTTAAAAAAACTTCCAAATATTTGAGTAGATTATTCTTTTTGTAGATTTTAAAGAGTTCTATTAGTGCTGCCACTTTTGCTGAATGAACATAAGAATTATTTAAAATGAACTTGATAATCTTGATATCTCGTTAAAAATTAGATTAACACACGACATAAAAATATCACTTCTTCGTCTTCTTACGAAGGTTGGCGATCTATATAACTAAACGAACTTTGGAAACTGCTGCTCGAAAAATATCACTTGAAGCGTATCCAAACCATCTTCTCATGTCTTTCAGCCAAGAATTTTGTCGTCCTCCTCCGATCGATCGTTTGCCCTTTATTTTGCCTTCAATAACACTGACCTACACACATTTTGGTGCCTAGGATTTTAAGTATGTCTGATAAGGTGATGTCAAAAATGTTACTGGTTTTTTTGTATCAGCTCTAGTTAATGAGATAGAAAAAAATGCATTTTTACAAAAATATGGCTTTATTTTAACATTCTACATGAAGAAATTGTTTTTTAAGTGATTTTTTAGAGTGAAATTGTCTTAGGCAATCTTGCATAAGTCCCCAGCAATAGTCTGCCATCATATGAACGTCCCATCTGCCTTGATAACTGTTCTCCATTATTTTTATATCTTGGTGGACGTTCTCCTTGTTCTTCGCTCAAATCCTCCTAGGTTATGTTGAAAATGATCTATATGACTCTTAAAGTAGTGTATTTTTATGCTCATATGACTTCCTATATTTTTAAAGTGATGAAGTATTTCATCAACTAACTGTACATAGTTGTCAGCCTTGTAATTTCCGAGGAAATTTTGTACAACCGCTACAAAAGATTTCCACGCAAGTCGTTCAACCTCAGTCATAGATGTCTCAAAATTAGTGGAGTCTTTAATTAATCGACGTATTTGGGGCCCATCAAAAATGCCTGCTTTTAGTTTTTCAGTACTTAATCCAGGAAATTTTTGAGAAATAAAATTGAAACATTGACCCATTTTTGTTCAGAGCTTTGACATACTGCTTCATTAGACCTAATTTTATGTGCAAGGGTAGAGGAATGATTTTTTCTCGCGGAACCAAAGGCTCATTTATCACATTTCTTTCACCAACGACCAAAGCATCTCTCCCAGGCCAATTTTTTTTGTATCCAGTGTCTTGATGTGGCTCGACTGTCCCACAAACAAATAAAACAATGATATTTTGTATATCCACTTTGTTATCCTAACAAAAAATTAACCATCTTCAAGTCGACACATATCACCCATTTATGTTCAACATATTTTGTTTTCTGTAAAAGTACTGAAATCACTTGATATTCTTCTTTCATACAAGTAGAGTGGGCAATCGGAATAGAAGCATGTTTATTGCCATTATGTAAAAGTACAGCTCTTAGACTTCGTTTACTGCTATCAATAAAGAGATGCCAATCACTTGCCTGATAGGTCTCCAAGCCCATGAACGTGAGTAAGCCGCTCACATTACTATAATAAACTAAATTTTCATCAGAAGAAAAAAATTGCAATAATTTTTGTTCTCTTTTGCGATATGAAGAAATTTTTACATCAGAGGATAGGCAATTTTTTTCTTTTAATTTTGATGCTAGCAATTCGGCACGCTCTTTTAAGATATCTAAGTCTCTGATGAGATTATTAAGCTGTTTTTGTGAAAATAAATTAGGATTCGATGTTTTTGCACAATATTCACTTCCTTGAGAAACATTGGGTTCTTCAATTTCTTCATCCTGATATTGAGATAGATGATGAAAAACTTGTACTGGAACGTTTTCTAAATGGGATATTGGTCCTCTTGCTGAAAAAATATTGAGATATTTCCATTTATGAGGATCGGTTTTATTGATGCCCATTATATTTGTCATAAGAAGTAACAGTCATCGTGATGATTTTTTTGTTCTTTCTGTACTTCAAAATTCAGAGATTTACGTGTACCTTTCTCCCATTGTGGCAGATGTTCAATGCACATTTTACATACACTATGAGGCACCCACGCTTTATCTTGATTGCGAATTTCTATACTGAAGTAACGGGTCACAGTATCCGTTACCAATTTTCGCTGATCTTTCAAAATATATTCACCATAAATGTAACAAGGATCGTTAACACAACGTCTTAACTTACTAGCCATTATGAAATAATAAGGTTAATTTTATCAGTGTTATTGTAAAACTTGCTGTTTTCGAATAAGACGGCTAAAAATAAAAAATAAGTTAGGTAGTGAACTAGAGCTGACAGGGTAAAATAAATTTTGTCGATGTATAGTATATTACCTTCCTTATCAACTATAGATAAAAACAGAGCTGCACCAAAACAACATATTTTTTTTGTAGACTTGTGTAATTCGACGTAGCAATTCGTAGTTTGGGCCCTCATTATATATCCGAAGTATTTAGTTTTTCTTATTTTTATGATTGTTCGTAATTCCTTCATTTTGTTCATTCTTTCCAGTACTTCTGTGTTTTTTATTTACTATACTCAGGAGATGCGAAAAAGGCGTCTATAAATGTACATTTCAAAAGATTCCGGTGGTTTCTCTGAGCCATGATCGAGGGCCAGCAATCACATCCATACAATAGCACGGAGACTACATACGCTCTTACAATTCTCATTCGAGACTGAGACCTGGGCGATGGAACTATTTATTATGTAGGATGTTACTCGGGTCTGTTTAATTCGGGAATATATTTCCTTTCTTGGGTTCCATTTGTCGTTTATATTGATTCCCAAATATTTAAATGTGGAGTCCTGTTCTACGGTGTTGTCCCTGATTTCGAGGGATTCTGGTGGTAGATTTTTCTTTGTTATTACCATGCACTTGGTTTTTTTTAGATTCATAGTTATTCCAAATGTTCCCAGTTCGTCTGCGTTTTTTATTTACTATACTCAGAAGATGCGAAAAAGACGTCTATAAATGTACATTTCAAAAGATTCCAGTGGTTTCTCTGAGCCATGATCGAGGATCCAGCACTCACATCCATACAATAGCAAGGAGACTACATACGCTCTCACCATTCTTATTCGGAGTTCGAGACTGACACCTGGGCGATGCCGCGATGGAACAATTTATTATGTAGTATGTTACTCGGGCCTGTTTAATTCGGGAATATATTTCCTTTCTTGGATCCCATTTGTCGTTTATATTGATTCCCAAATATTTAAATGTGGAGTCCTGCTATACGGTGTTGTCCCTGATTTCGAGGGATTCTAGTGGTAGATTTTTTCTTTGTTATTACCATCCACTTGGTTTTTTTTAGATTCATAGTTATTCCAAAGGTTTCGCTAGGACTACTTTTGATCAATTAAACAAACTGCAATGGAAAGCAATTGTGATTATAGCCGGACAATATCAATAAAAATGTACGTTTTACGACATGAAGACGTATTGTTTTTGACATATGACAGTGTGTTATCTCTCTTTATCTTACCTGAAGAAGATTCCTCTCTCGCGCCCTGTCATTCATGTAATCCGGCAGTTTTATAAATTTTCAGATACATTCAAATTTATTAAAAATCAATATTAGGCAAACTTGCGACGTTTCTAATAGAATCTCTTTAAAATTTCTTTGTTTAACTTTATTATATAAAAGAAATGTGTTTCTAAAATATTGTTATTAAAAAAAGAAAACTCCAAAAGTGACCTTTTCCTTTTTTTGTTCTATTATGTAAATATATCTCCTATATAGTTAAATTTGTACAAAATATCGTTTATTTCTCTATAAATCAATGTCAAAACATTGCTTCTTCAGCGATGTGTTTGATATTATGCCTTTCAAAATAAAGATATTTTCTATAACTCCGAAGTTATTGTTTCTTTTTAGTTAATTTGATCCGGTAATATTTGCTGTGAAGGCAGCTTTGTTGCGGTAACATTTGTTAAAGAGGCTGACTTGTTGGCTAAGCTCTGTGTCTTGGGCTTAACTGTTACATTTTAGGTGAAAACCACCTACAGCCGTTCGAGTAAAAACGGTCGCCTATAGCTTGTAGTCTACCCTGATAGCCATGCTGAATCCAACTTTTATAAACTCTAGGGCCGGAATTCGTAGTCAATTTGAAGAAAAAAGTTGGAGAGGGCAAGGTTGTAGTGAAGTTGGCAGTAAATTCCTACGCAATTTGAGTACAACTTGGCTACAAAAAACTACAAGTTATTGGAGTGAACTTGTACAAAAGTTGGAGTACAAGTTTGCCTACAACTTGTATTCAATTACCGGCCGTTTTCGATCAACTTGTATCCAAATGTTGCTCACCAACAACTTACCGTAAACTTGGCGTCAAATTGACTCCAAACTACAGATGACCAAGTTTTTGTAGTGTAACACTGGCTATCAGGGTATAAAAGAAATTCCTTTTTTCTTTGAGGTGATTGTTGGCCCCCTGCAAACAATGCCTTGTGGAAAGATTCATTTCTAACCTTACTTATGGTTAAATAGTACGTTATCGAATGTAAGTGTTGTATATGCTTCGCTTTTCGAGGCTGTGTTTCTATGTTGTCATCCAACATGTCGGAAAATGACGCCTACAACGGCTGCTGAGTATATGGACCACTCGAATAAAAAATGCACTTACAGATTTCTTCGATATATAAAAATTTAATTTCTATGGTTTTCATAGATGGCGCATAATGTGGTTCCGAAACCACGGTAAACTGCAAAACATTGATAGACTCTGATTTCTTATGAGATTATAAGAAAAACCGGTTAATGGCTTGATTTTTGTGTAAAAAATTATAATCTCGTATAATTTACATCAGGGGTGCTCAAACGGTCGATTGCGATCGACAAGTCGATCGCGAGTGCTTTTTGAGTCGATCGCGAGTGCTTTTTGAGTCGATCTCGAGAAAAAAATTCCGATATAGATTTTGTTTCAGGTAACTAAAACAAAATGTAATGAATAAACTACTAAAATTTATTCGATCCACAATTAGGCCAGAATAACGCCCTCATCACTTTCTTTTATCGTAATAACCCCCTGCTAGCGGCAAAAGGCGGCTTTATCAAAGGAACGCGCGGTACTTGTCAAAGAAAAGTCGCGTTTTTGATTCCCGCCGATTTTTCTAGAAACTTCGGGCGGCGTGTTTGACGGGAACATTCGAGACTTCGTTCGCGCCGATATAAATGTTGCGCCTGCAGGAATAGGAGTCAGTCTGAGTTGTAACTTGAAGGCGATACATCGATACAAAGTTTATTAATAAAGAGTCCAAAATGAGTGCGGCGAAGAAAGGTAAAACTTATCATTTTAATAACGATTGGGAGGAAGAATTTTTCTTTTGTATGGTAAAGGATAAGTACATTTGTCTCATTTGCCGTGCGTCAGTTGCAATACCTAAGCGTGGGAACTTAGAGAGGCATCATAAAACGGTTCATAAAAACTATGAAAAGGATTTTCCGTCACAGAGTGAATTAAGAAAACGAAAAGTACGTGATTTGATAACTTGTTTGAAAAAAGAACAAACCATGTTCACAAGACCAGCCAAACAATCAAAAGCTGCAACAATCGCGTCATTTAAAATATCTCATATATTGGCGAAACACAAGAAACCATTTGATGATGGATTGGTTGTGAAGGAAGCATTTATTGAAGCGGGTGAGACTTTATTTGGAGATTTTAAAAATAAAACAGAGATTATGTCTGCTATTAGAGAACTTCAGTGATCTCGTCCGACTGTCGCAAGGCGTGTTGAAGTCATGAGTCAGGACATGGCAGATAAACTAAAACATGATATCATGGAATGTACATACTTTTCTTTACAGTTCGACGAATCCACCGATATGACAGACACTGCCCAGCTGTGTATTTTTATTTGAATGGTATTCATTGACATGTCGGCTAAGGAAGAGTGTTTGACAATGATTCCTCTGAAAGGAAAGACCCGTGGTGAAGATATATATGACGTTTTCTTCAATTTTGTAACAAACTACAAGCTACCAATATATAATCTAGTGTACATTACAACCGATGGAGCACCAGCAATGACTGGAAACAAAAATGGTTTTGTGGCATTGTGTCGAGCTAATGATGATTTCCCTTCATTTTTCTCCTTCCATTGCATTATACATCAACAAGTTTTGTGTTCAAAAGTTCTAAACATGGAGGAGATTATGGGCATTGCAATAAAAATTGTGAATTCAATCCGTGCACGTAGCTTGCAACGACGGCTCTTTAAATTGCAGTTAGAAGATAGTGAGTCAGCTGAACACACTGATTTAGTTCTTCACACGGACGTCAGGTGGTTGAGTCGCGGAAAATTCCTAGAAAGGTTTCAAGAATTATTGCCCGAAATAACAGCTTTTCTGGACGAAATAGATGATGACACTCAGATGCTGAAAAACGGAAAATGGCCGACTGATTTGGCATTTTTGACAGATATCACAATGCATTTAAACACCATTAATTTGGAGCTTCAAGGTAAAGGAAAAACTATTATTGAGATGATTAGCGCAATAAACGCATTCAAACGTAAATTGCAACTTATGATAGATCAACTGAAAAAGGATCTAAAAAATGTTCCGTCTTTGAAAGCAAGGATTCCTCAGTTGAATTATGATATTTATGAGGCAGAATTATCAAATATTTTGAGCCAATTCGAAATACGTTTTTATGATTTCAGTAAATTGGCAAATATCGCATCATTTATAAGTTATCCTTTTTCGTGTAAAAACATTGAGGAATTAGCTACTGAAATAGCAAGTCAGTTTAACATGGACTCATGTTCTGTTGAAAATGAGTTAGTGCAGATTATATCAGATATACATCTCAAAGCCACAGCATCTGATACAAAATTCTGGTGTTTTATATCTGAAGATAAATATCCGAATCTAAGGCAAATCGCCCTTCAATTGACGGCAATGTTTGGGTCAACTTACTTGTGCGAGTCTACATTTTCTGAAATGAAGATAATTAAGTCAAAATATCGCAATCGACTAACTGACGAACATATGTCATCATGCTTGCGATTATCACTCGGTAATTACGTACCATCTTATGAAAAGTATGCTGAGGACATGCAGTGCCACGCTTCAACATCCAAAGTCACTCTTTAGTTAAGTTTAGACACTAGAACAGAACCAATAAACTCGCAATTTTGAATAATTATGAGTTTTTTCATTGACATTTTAGAGCAGACCTACACTTACCTTGACTAAAAAAATGCATATTGTGCGTAAAACTAATATCTATGCCACGATACACCCTACCTAGACGACAATCCTGCATCACACTTACTTGCAGCCTCTCAGAGTCGATCGATCGTAGTCTAACAATATTGAGGTAGATCGCCAGCAGTTCAAGTTTGAGCACCCCTGATTTACATAATAAAATCGTAACGAGCTCTAAATTAACTACTGTTCTGAAAAGGTGACAGTGGATTTTATTAGTGTTCCGTACGGAACACTTATGGGATCACTTCGATGTCTTGCCTGTCTGTCACACTCGATTTTCTCAGGAAGTATTTTCCGTAGAAAGTTGAAATTTATCACAAATACAGGAATTGGCGGCTCACTCAGACCATATAAAATGTAGCCGAAAAGTTTATGTTCTAGCTACTTAAAATACACTTTTTTTGCCAAATTCGACTTTTTATCAATATGGGCTCCTTCAAGAGCGATATAATCAGTCCAACTCTAACATTTTTATACCTTTGTTATAGAAAGATTTGTCTTTGCCTTCAAAATAGGCCTAGTTGGAGCCAAATCTCTTTCCCGCAATGATTTTTTTATGGTCTGGGCTTTCTTATGCCCAAACGTTCATGCAAAATATGATCAACCCGTTCGTTTGACATTTTGGGGTGTCAGTTATTTCACGCAGTGTTACTTTACGGTCATCCAAAACAATTTTGTGGATTTTTTTATGTTTTCCGGTAACCATCTCATTTGAGCGTTCAATATCATTTATATCTGTACGACTGCGTTTAAATTCAGCATACCAGTAAATGATGAGTGATTTTCCAGGGGCAGAGTCCTCGTAACACTTATCAAGCCCTTACTTTACTTGAACGGTATTTTTTTCCCATCAAAAACAGTGTTTAATCAATACACGAAATTCAATTCTTTCCATTGCACAGTGATTCAGCAAGAACATGCTAGCGGGACAATATTCATGACGTAATTTCCAGGAACCACTGATAACGACTTGTAAACAACCCCCCCCCCATTTAACGAATTGCAAGAATTAATTTGTTTATCACCTCATAAAGGTATCCTATCAGGGGGTCAAAGTAACCCTTATAAGAGAGGTCATTTTCATTTGCAGATCAGTTGCATTTTATGCACACTTGTGATAACATATTTTAAAATTGGTAGCAAAGTGAAACGAGTTTTTTGTGATGGAATATTCTGTTGAAGGTATGTACTCTATTATGACTTATATTTTTTATAAAAAATATGTATACTTTTGGTGTAATATCAATTTGTAAATGTATAGATAAATCCAGCAAATTT
Organism: Pachyrhynchus sulphureomaculatus; assembly: GCA_019049505.1. NCBI lineage: Eukaryota > Metazoa > Arthropoda > Insecta > Coleoptera > Curculionidae > Pachyrhynchus > Pachyrhynchus sulphureomaculatus. Next base: position 133,569,168 of record CM032448.1, on the reverse strand, counting down.
TACATTAATTGTAAACTTTAAAAGTAGCAACTTTTTTTATCCACATATATCCACCTAGATTTTTCTATATGTAATACCTACAACTTTCAGGCACAGATTCATATATATTATAGACCCCGAAAAGGCCCGAAAGTCAAACGAACGAGTCGTGACTATGACGAAAATGAAGTTTTTTGAAGAATGGCTGAAACATGACAAAACTGAACGAAACAGTGGCATTTTTTATTATATAAGTGAAAAATTCAATATGTCTGATGTTTCTGACGATTCTCTAAAACGACTCAAAATGAAGATATCAAGCCTTTCAGCAAAATTCAATCAAAAGTGGACTTCTTTAAAGTGTAACAAAGAAATGTTTCTAATCAAACATAAAGATTGGTTAGAGGGATCCGGAATCGAAATAAAGATGTGCACTTCAACATCATCAGCGGCTCTTTCCGTAGGGCGACCCAGAAAATCATTTGAAGACTCATCAACGAAAACGAAGAGACGGAGAGTAGAAGATCTTTTGGAATCGCGAAGTGCAAGTGAGCTTATTACAGCAGCTGAGTTAGCTACTCGAAAAGAAGGGCATCGAAGTGTTGCTAAACAGATCCATAACGTCGCGGTCAGTGAAACTAGAGAAAAGAATAAGTGTTCTGAACAAAGTCGGCAGTTAACACCAGACGAAGCTTTAGCTTATTATGTGGACTCGAAATCGACTTCTCACTCATATAAACAAACAAGAAAATGGTCAATGAAAGCGGGACATCAAGTGTATCCATCGTTTTATAGTTTAGGTAAGTCCAAAGCTTCTTGTTATCCTTCTGACGAATATATTTCTGTGACTGAATCTCGAGCTGAAATTAAACTTCACGCGATTTTGGATAAAACGGCTGAACGATTAGTTAAAGCTCAGACGGAAGTCATTAGAAGCGTGTTACCTCGTTCATATTATACGTTGGTAAGCAAATGGGGCTGTGATGGGAGTTCGGGGCATAGCACGTATAAGCAGAAATTTGAGAACACTAACGCTACAGACGAATTTTTGTTCGTATACTCATTTGCCCCTTTGAGACTGCTTGATGGCGAAACTGTGATCTGGCAAAATCCAAGACCTTCCTCTACTTTATATTGCCGTCCTATTAAGTTTATTTTTGCCAAGGAGACAAAAGAGTTTACGAAAGAAGAAACTTCTAAAATTTTAGATGAAGTAAGTCAGCTTCTTCCAACATTATGTAACGTTGCTGGATCTCAAACCTCTGTTAAAACACGATTTGTTGTTGACAATGACTGATGGCAAAGTATGCAATGCCTTAACAGACACAAGTTCAACACAAATTTGCGGTGCCACCCCGTCTACTATGAACAAGGAGTCAAAGAAATATCCCAGCAACGAAGAACGCCTTGCATTTGGTTTATCTACTTTACATGCATGGATCCGCACGTTTGAATGTTTGCTTCACATCAGCTATCGTTTAGAAATAAAAAAGTGGCAAGTCAGGGGAGATAACGACAAAGCTATTGTGAAGCAACGCTCACAAGAGATACAAAAAGTGTTTAAAGATCGTATGGGTCTCATTGTAGATAAACCAAAACCTGGGTATGGTAACACAAACGATGGAAACACAGCACGTAGATTTTTTTCCAAAGCTGAATTGAGCAGCGAAATTACAGGATTAGACGTAAACCTTATTCGTAGATTTCATGTCATCGGGATATGACATAAATTATACAGAATTCGAAAAGTTTTGTGTTGATACTAGAAAATTATACCTTAATCTGTATTCGTGGTATTCCATGCCCATTACCGTGCATAAAATTCTTGTACACAGCGCGGAAGTTATAAAGTCTTTTCTTCTTCCCATTGGACAACTCTCCGAAGAAGCCCAGGAGGCAAGAAATAAAGACTCGTAGATTCCGTGAACGGCACACCAGGAAGCGGTCACGTATTGCCACAAATACAGATCTTTTGAGAATGCTTTTAATTACGTCTGAACCTGTTATCAACTCGTATAGAGAATTACCGCGAAGAAAATTTACTTCTTTGCCATCGGAGGTTCTGCAGTTGGTTATCCCACCTTCATTGCCATCCGAAACACCATCAGTAAGTCATCATCACGAATTAAATGAGGAGGATTATTTACTCTCTGAATATTCTAGTGAATGGGAGAGCGGTGATGACGACTCATCTGATGGTGATTAGTAGGTTTAAGTATTTTTTTATTGTAATTATTATTCTTATTTTATTGTGTGTTGTAGTTGCTTATAATTCATGCCTTAGTATATAAGTTATTTAATATTATATTTCTTTTACTTATACACCTTGTTATTGTAAATAATTGATATATAGATACTGTTATTGTACTAATTTATTTTAAAAGAAATAATATTTTGTAAATTAATAAATATGGGTACTATCATTATGATTTTTATTTTTTTCCTAGAAATTTTTTTGTAAACAAACATGATTGTGCTTTTCACACTTAATGAGTATGTAGACGTATGTAGCTAATTAAAGAACAATTAGCGACAATAGTGAACAAATGAGACACATTAGTAAACCACTTCCGTCTTGCAGCTACATATTTCGATTAATACACATACAGTACACATTTTTCAACTTTTTTTTTCTTAAAATAGCTTAAGATACCTGGAATATACATAAACCATTGAAATAAGTGAATAAATAATATTGTCCCGCTAGCTTGTACTAGTCGAGACACTGTGCACTGTTTTGAAAAGATCAAAAGTAGCGTCACTAAAACCACTGTAACTTGTAAACTAATCGTTGAAATGTCATCAAATTTAGACAAGTATCGTTTGAAGGTTGGTACTTCCTAAAAATCATATGGATTTTTGAAAAAAGCGACATCTATGTGTCAAACCAAAAACTTTTCAACCTACGTTAGTGTTTAGGGTAACCTGGGTATAAAAACAAACGGAGTCCACATATCGTTAACAATTACATATATTTTGACTAGTAAATGTCCATAACAACTAACAGATATTCGGTCATATTTATTAAGGCGGCGTTCTGTTAACAAATCTGGCAAAACCAAACATTGACAGCAATGACAGAGAAATCATGTGACCACACCTGACAATTAGAGCGAGAAACCACGTGTGCTATCTGTCATTACTGTGACCTTTAGTTAAGCCCGTCGGTTAAAGGAGCGCCACCTGAATTGTGGCGGCCTTCATAATAAAAACCAGTAGAAAACTACTTCAAATTTTCAATATTTTTTTTTTCTACGCGTGTTTATTTTTGGTATCTACATATACGTATTTGGTTAATAAAGGCGAACCTCCCTACACCACAGGGTTCGCCACGATTAAGGCGGGAGTCCCAGAAATGAGAAAGAAATAACCTTATAACAAATTACAGGAGATGGAGTTCAAAGATCTTTGGTTAAAGCTGTTAATTACTAACTAACCCACCATTGCGTCAATGTAGTTAAGAGGTTTTTTTTTAACACGGTTCTAAGTTCAATAAGTGGTTTCTTAAAAAAATAATGGTTAGTTCATCAAACCAACATCAACTAGTAAAATTGAACAAACTTCATATTTCAGCAGTCATTTACTGCTCTCTAACCTGCCAAAGAGCGGAATGGAGGGGTATCAATAGGAGGCAAAAGTTCTCGAAGTTAAGATACGCTGATGATACTACAATAATGGCTAGCTCTGAGGAAGAAACAGTTGCACTGCTGCATCGAATTGAAATGTTCTCTTCTTATAGTAGATCGAGCTAAAATTTGGCCCCCTCTCAACAAAATCAACGATATACCACTGAAGACAGATATTACATACTTAGGCGCCAGAATGTCCAACAAAGGGGACTGCGAAGAAGAAATTAAACGAAGGATAGCGAAGTGGCCAAAACAGCAATGACAAGCCTAAGCAAAGTATGGAAATATCACAGAATAAATAAAATTACTAAAAAAAGGCTCGTCAATTCACTAATATTCCCTATAGCCACATACGGAGCCGAAACATGGACTATTAGTGCAGCATGCCCTAAAAGAATAGAGGTTCTCGAAACTACATGCTACAGGCGAATGCTAAGAATTTCGTGGCCAGCTCATGGGACAAATGCGTCTGTTCTGAGCGATCTTAACATTCCAAATAGTGACCGGCTGTTTTTAGTCACACAATAAGGAGGAATGGCATGGAAAAGTTGCTGGTCCAGGAGAAAGTCGACGGTAGAAAGAGGTAAATCTCCCAACAGATCGGTAAGATCATGTCTACAATGCACTCGGAGTTACTGGAATTGGTGAGAAGTGTCGAAGATAGAGAAGCCTGGAGGGCTGTTATAAATTCCGTGTAACAATGCAGTCACGACGCTCGGAGCCGAGTAACGATGCGAGAGAGAATCTGTTAATTTATCTCGTGGCGAATTTGCCCGTTATCACGTTTCGTTGGATAGCACCATATTTGAACACCATTTACGTTTAGAGATCCTTTTCCGAACTGATATCTGTAGATATATTTCCAAATTGATTTTTGGTAACAAAACTTAATCAATCTATTTACAAACCTCGCATCTTAAATTTGATAGAATTTTTGGGAAAATTTAAACTGGAAATTTTGGTTATTTTTCTCTCACGTGCAGGAATGCCAACCTTAAATTCGGTATAATAAAATTGGCACATAACAATAAATATATTATTATTGTTTGCAACAAAATTAACTGTGTCAGACTTTTAAAATAAAACTTTTTTTCCTTATAATAGAGTAAAGCTACAACTAAATATAAATTCGGGGTAAAAACTTGCATATAATTTTTCTATAGGCTTTTTTTTTCTGCAGAAAATACCAAGTTGTTTATTTTTTACCAAAGGCAAAGGGCGCTTTTGTCGATTATGATTTAGCAGTAAGGACTGTGCAGCGTATAGTCGTATAAAATTTAAGGGACTATACTAGTGTGATAATATCAAAAAAATCGATTTTTATTTTTTACATATTTTGATGCTTCAATACGTATAGAAAGAGGTCGAAGTATCAAAGTCGGCCTATGTTTATGTTTTGAAAATACAGCTGTCGCCAGGCACAGCTGCTCGGGGGACCATAAACTCGTTTTTAGAAGCGTAACGCGAACCGGAGCAGGTATTAAAATTCCAATGCCGTGACGTCATCACGTAAGTGAAAGTTAAACATCTAATACTTCGGTGAACTCGAAATAGTCACAAAGGTAGGTACGTGGCAAGAGATCATTATTTATGTGTTACAACACGTTCGTCATTGTTTAAACGCGTTTTTCTCAAAACTGCATTTTTTAAATTTGCTGCAGCTGTAATTCGAAAACGATTTATTGTATCGACTTAATTTTTTTTGCATGTTAAGGACACATTTTGTCGGACCGTGAACCAAAAATGTCAATTTGGCATGCAAAAAACTATACTAGTGTGATATTAAAAAATCGATTTTTATTTTTTACATATTTTGATGCTTCAATATGTATAGAAAGAGGTCGAAGTATCAAAGTCGGCCTATGTTTATGTTTTGAAAATACTGCTGTCGCCAGGCACAGCTGCTCGGGGGGCCATAAACTCGTTTTTAGAAGCGTAACGCGAACCGGAGCAGGTATTAAAATCCCGATGCCGTGACGTCATCACGTAAGTGAAAGTTAAACATCTAATACTTCGGTGAACTCGAAATAGTCACAAAGGTAGGTACGGGGCAAGAGATCATTATTTATGTGTTACAGGTTAGTCATTGTTTAAAACGCGTTTTTCTCAAAACTGCATTTTTTAAATTTGTTGCAGCTGTAATTCAAAAACGATTTATTGTATCGACTTAATTTTTTTTTGCATGTTAAGGACACATTTTGTCGTACCTTGAACCAAAAATGTCAATTTGGCATGCAAAAAACTATACTAGTGTGATATTAAAAAATCGATTTTTATTTTTTACATATTTTGATGCTTCAATATGTATAGAAAGAGGTCGAAGTATCAAAGTCGGCCTATGTTTATGTTTTGAAAATACAACTGTCGCCGGGCACAGCTGCTCGGGGGACCATAAACTCGTTTTTGGAAGGGAAACGCGAACCGGAGCAGGTATTAAAATTCCAATGCCGTGACGTCATCGCGTAAGTGAAAGTTAAACATCTAATACTTCGGTGAACTCGAAATAGTCACAAAGGTAGGTACGTGGCAAGAGATCATTATTTATGTGTTACACGTTAGTCATTCTTTAAAAACGCGTTTTTCTCAAAACTGCATTTTAAATTTGTTGCAGCTGTAATTCGAAAACGATTTATTGTACCGACTTAATTTTTTATTGCATGTTAAGGACATATTTTGTCGTACCGTGAACCAAAAATGTCAATTTGGCATGTAAAAAACTATACTAGTGTGATAATATCAAAAAAATCGATTTTTATTTTTTACATATTATGATGCTTCAATACGTATAGAAAAAGGTCGAAGTATCAAAGTCGGCCTATGATTATGTTTTGAAAATACAGCTGTCGCCAGGCACAGCTGCTCGGGGGACCTAAAACTCGTTTTTGGACGCGTAACGCGAGCCGGAGCAGGTATTAAAATTCCAATGCCATGACGTCATCACGTAAGTGAAAGTTAAACATCTAATACTTCGGTGTGTTTACACGTTAGTCATTCTTTAAACGTGTTTTTTCTCAAAACTGCATTTTTAAAATTTCCTGCAGCTGTAACTGGAAAACGATTTATTGTATCGACTTAATTTTTTTTTTGCATGTTAAAGGCAAAAATGTCCATTTGGCATGCAAAAAACTTTTTGGGCGAAAATTTTATACTTTTTTCTAAACGCCGCCATTCTTATAATAAATACTATTTTTGATGAAAATGTGTTGTATTTAATTTGGTACCTAATCGGGCACGAACTTTTACAGTCACCCAATATATTCCACACAGTCCTTATAAAACGCCGTAATTTATTTTTTCAAAATGGTAAAAATTGCGTTCTTTCTCCGCGTCTTGCTGAAACGCCAGCAACTAATTTTGTTGTTACTCTTGCCGGTAAAAAAGATTAAACTAATATTTTCATGCAGAAAAAATATCAGTTCATAAAAAAAATCGACAAATAATTTAAAAAACTACAAAGGATCACAACATACTGTATTCTAAGCAACGAAAGCATTAGTTCGAGTTAAAGTCGTAGGGTAGGGATCCCTAAGACTGCGCGGGCGATAAGACTGCGCAAGTCTCGTAAATCGGAATACTAATGACATCTGCGGCTAACTTCAACTGCGTTTTGGTGTACTACTGCGAGGGAGTTTACTGTTTATTATTATTATTTAAAATACCCGAAAAACGGAAGCACTAGGTAAGTTGGTTGATTAATATCACTTTTGATGTTATTTTTTAACATTTTAAAACTATGGTAATTCAAGATAATGATGTAATTTCAATAATCTGATCATGGCTTTGGTCGACTTCATTATGCCCACATGTCGCTCGGCCGGCATTAGTGACGCTGATTTTCAACAGATGACGTTGTAGGGTACGTCAGTAGACAGAAAAAGAAGTGGTAAGACTGCGCGGAGCTAGGGCGGGTAAAATTGCGCGTGCAGTCTTACCTTCTATGTAATTTATACTTAGCATTTTTTCAAGTTAATTATAATATTGGCATTACGATAGTATTTTTTTTTTCATTATAGGAATACAGCGCATTCTTTGTGTCCTCAAAATACTTTAGATGAAGCAAGAAAAGGCGAATAGAAAGTGGTGAAAGTAAAATGATGGTGGCGTCATCATACGGCATGAAAGAAAGTACTTTAAGATATCGTTTAAAAAGAACAGAAGCTGCAGCAAAACTGGGAAGATATGATACATACTCGTATAACAAATAGATGCTTATACTGCATTGGTAACTTCTAAAAATGCGATTCTTTTCGTTTCGTCTTTAGTTGTTATATCAATGCTGCCAGATATGATACAACTTTCTCCCCAAAAAAAGAAGAAGAATTCTGTAAATATTTAATACAACTGGATAGCATGTTTCAAGGGATGACTACTAAAGACTTAAGAACTGTGACTTACGAATTCGCTGAAAGAAATAAAATCCCTCACCGTTTCAACAATGAAAAGAAGATGTCGGGTAAACATTGACTCCATGGTTTCCTCAACAGACATCCAGATCTTTCACGTCCAACCTCTACAAGCACTGCCAGAGCAATGGGGTTTAACAAGTCCCAGTGTGACACATTCTACAAAAACCTTGCAGAGCTAATGGACAAGCACAAGTTTTCTCCCACATCCATTTACAACATGGACGAAATAAGAATGGCTCCTGTGCCCAACAATCCTTCAAGAGAAGTTTCTAAGAAAGGTAAACGCGCCGTTAATAAAATATCTAGTGCTGAACGGGGTATCAACGTTACAATCATTAATGCAATGAGAACATTTATATTGCAGCATCCATTGGGATGGTATCCGACTCAAGTTTCATCAATGGTGAACTGTTTTTGAACGGGTTAGTACACTTCAAAGATCATACGAGACCAACGAAAGAAAATCCAATTTTACTGGTTTTCGATAACCATGTCTCGCATTGCACAATTAAAGCTGTTGATTTTTATCGGGAGAACAACATAATAGCACCGACCTTGCCACCTCACAGCAGCCACAAAATGCAGCCCTTGGACAAAGGTTTTTCACAGTGCACAGTGTTTTCGAGCGAATGCGAGAAGTGGATGAGAAACCATCCTGGAGGAGCTATAACTACATTTCAAATGACTTCTTTGTTTACCCCAGCATTTAACAAAATAGCGACAGTTGCCTGCGCTGCTGAATGGTTCAAAGTCTCTGGGATATACCCATATAATCCAGACATCTTTACAGAAATAGATTTCCTGCCTAGCTCTGTCACTGAAAGAGAAATGGATGGTGATCTCACCTTGTCTAATGCAAAGGAGGTTCAAAAGGAAATGCCTACAGTACGAAATGATCAAAATAGTCAGGGACCAGAAAAGCCTGCAGGTATGAAAACTTGTCAAAATAATGAGACAGAAATTGAGGAACTCCTTGAAGATGCTTCTGTGCTAATAGAAACTAAATCTGGAATCAATGTTCTTCAAGAAAGGCAGCGTGTGTCACCTTCAAAAGCCATTAATGACGAAACTTTTCATTCAAGCTCCTGCAGCTGTTCCATCCTGTAGTTGTAACAGAAACAGATTTCCTGCCTAGCTCTGCCTCTGAAAGAGAAATGGATGGTGATGTCACCTTGTCTAATGCAAAGGAGGTTCAAAAGGAAATGCCTACAGTACGAAATGATCAAAATAGCCAGGGACCAGAAAAGCTTGCGGGTATGAAAACTTGTCAAAATAATGAGACAGAAATTGAGGAACTCCTTGAAGATGCTTCTGTGCTAATAGAAACTAAATCTGGAATCAATGTTCTTCAAGAAAGGCAGCGTGTGTCACCTTCAAAAGCCATTAATGACGAAACTTTTCATTCAAGCTCCTGCAGCTGTTCCATCCTGTAGTTGTAACAGAAACAGATTTCCTGCCTAGCTCTGCCTCTGAAAGAGAAATGGATGGTGATGTCACCTTGTCTAATGCAAAGGAGGTTCAAAAGGAAATGCCTACAGTACGAAATGATCAAAATAGCCAGGGACCAGAAAAGCCTGCGGGTATGAAAACTTGTCAAAATAATGAGACAGAAATTGAGGAACTCCTTGAAGATGCTTCTGTGCTAATAGAAACTAAATCTGGAATCAATGTTCTTCAAGAAAGGCAGCGTGTGTCACCTTCAAAAGCCATTAATGACGAAACTTTTCATTCAAGCTCCTGCAGCTGTTCCATCCTGTAGTTGTAACAGAAACAGATTTCCTGCCTAGCTCTGCCACTGAAAGAGAAATAGATGGTGATGTCACCTTGTCGAATGCAAAGGCGGTTCAAAAGGAAATGCCTACAGTACGAAATGATCAAAATAGCCAGGGACCAGAAAAGCCTGCAGGTATGAAAACTTGTCAAAATAATGAGACAGAAATTGAGGAACTCCTTGAAGATGCTTCTGTGCTAATAGAAACTAAATCTGGAATCAATGTTCTTCAAGAAAGGCAGCGTGTGTCACCTTCAAAAGCCATTAATGACGAAACTTTTCATTCAAGCTCCTGCAGCTGTTCCATCCTGTAGTTGTAACAGAAACAGATTTCCTGCCTAGCTCTGCCTCTGAAAGAGAAATGGATGGTGATGTCACCTTGTCTAATGCAAAGGAGGTTCAAAAGGAAATGCCTACAGTACGAAATGATCAAAATAGCCAGGGACCAGAAAAGCCTGCGGGTATGAAAACTTGTCAAAATAATGAGACAGAAATTGAGGAACTCCTTGAAGATGCTTCTGTGCTAATAGAAACTAAATCTGGAATCAATGTTCTTCAAGAAAGGCAGCGTGTGTCACCTTCAAAAGCCATTAATGACGAAACTTTTCATTCAAGCTCCTGCAGCTGTTCCATCCTGTAGTTGTAACAGAAACAGATTTCCTGCCTAGCTCTGCCACTGAAAGAGAAATGGATGGTGATGTCACCTTGTCTAATGCAAAGGAGGTTCAAAAGGAAATGCCTACAGTACGAAATGATCAAAATAGCCAGGGACCAGAAAAGCCTGCCGGTATGAAAACTTGTCAAAATAATGAGACAGAAATTGAGGAACTCCTTGAAGATGCTTCTGGGCTAATAGAAACTAAATCTGGAATCAATGTTCTTCAAGAAAGGCAGCGTGTGTCACCTTCAAAGCCATTAATGATGAAACTTTTCATTCAAGCTCCTGCAGCTGTTCCATCCTGTAGTTGTAAATAACAAGGTCCCAACATTTTAAAAATAATACGATATTTCTCCGTTACCTAAATCAGACATAAGACAAGCAGTAAATAAGAAGAGAAAACACAACACAATCGGAAATCCTGAGCAGTTCATCCTATAAACTACAACTTGAGAAAGAGAATGAAAAAAATATATATATACCAAAATGCAACAAGCCTGCGAAGAAACCTGCAAAACATCCTAGAAATAAAAAGAATTGGTCATGTTTGCAATGCACCATACAAAGAACCAATTACTGAAGATTGGATCGGTTGTTCTGTATGTGGCGAATAGTGACATGAAAATTGTACCGCGTACATTGGTATTGGATCTTTCAAATGTGATATTTGTACGTCAAAATAATTTAATATTATATTATTGTGGCTTAAAAAGCCTTTGATACTTAGGCGTAATCTTAGCAACCTTAGTGCGCAATGATACCCGCGCGGGGCTCTAAGACTGCACATTTCCCATTTCTTATTTTTTCTTTCATAACACTAAAAATTATTACTAAATCTTCGATTAAGTATAACATTAATTAACCTTAATAATTAAACTTACGACAATTTGTGTTTTTCTTGATTTATAGCCAATCAAATATTAAGTGCGCAATCTTGGGGACCCCTACCTTACAATGTGTCCCAGTTTTTGGTTTGTAGCAAAATGAAAACATTCTGCTCAAAAAAGAACTATATACTTTGTCGTATTTCGTTATAAAAAGAACGAATAACCATTCAATGCATCAACTGAAAATTATTCTATTTGTATTAATTAAAACTTCGATTGAATTCTTACTTATCTTTAGGAAATAATTTTCCAGTATCATTATGCTACGGAAATTTCCATAGTATGAACAGCGGTATCAAATCGACCACTCGTCAAACAAAGAATCAACTAAAAAATGGGACAAATATTGGCGTGACCATTACCGCTTCCGCTCTTTCTTTATAGTCTTCCAAAGTCATATCTTTCCCGAACTGATACTTTCCGTTCTTAACACAGCATATACTAAAAAAGAAACTAAGCCTATTGAAAACCTAATTCTAAAAAAAATCACAATGTTGCTTTTATTTTTAAATATGGATGCCTTTATCTTTCAGAGTATTTAATATTAGACGACTGATATGTTTGATATCCGGATGGGACGTGCCGAAGTTGATTAGGTCGTTTAGCAGTGTGTGGCCCCTCTCCTCGTACAGCATCGGACAATATCTGTTTGCTAAAACAAGAAAAAGATATGTATGTATGTGTATGTATATATGTATATATATATATATATATATATATATATATATATATATATATATATATATATATATATATATATGTATGTATATATATATATATATATATATATATATATATATATATATATATATATATATATATATAGCCCCCCGTTCGGATCTCCGGGTGGGGGCTGGTTCAGGTGCGTCGACATGCAGAGATCAGAATTTTAAAATGGATTTTTGCAACATACGAGGTTTAAACTCGAACATAAATTCAGTGCACCAACACCTGCAATCAAATAAACCTTATGTACTCGCTCTCTGTGAAACCAAGGTCAGTTCATCGACCAGCACAGTTAACTATCTTTAACGACTTCTATTCCCGATTTAGGCGTAACTTTGGAATCTGTCTTTCTGTCAGAAGTGACCTCTCTTGCCAACGAGAAGAGGCTCTGGAGCCCCCAAACTTTGATGTTATGTGGTTAAAAATAACGACTCAACCAACCACAAGGTTCAGGTTAGTTCAGGTTACAACTCTGCTAAATGGGAAGATCTCATGGAATATTTTCAAACTTTCCCTTGGTTAGACGTTTGTTTTCGATCCGATGACCCATCTGACTGCGCCAAGGAGGTTTCCGATGTTATTTTGGCCGGTATGGAGGCTTACATACCTTTTTCGAAGAAATGCCCTTCCAACGGCATGCCTTGGTTTGACCGAAAATGCAAAGAAGCTGTTGCTTCTAAACATCTTGCATATCGACAGTGGCGTGAAAATCCTAACACCACAAATCGTAACACCTTTGTTCGTGCCAGGAACAGATGCAAAGAAATTATCGACGAAACCAAGGAGGCACACAATCAACGGATTAGAAACAAACTTCTCGCTTGTCCCAACAATTCCAGGTCCTTTTGGTCAGTCGCTAAGGCAGTTAATCAGCATTTTCTAAAATATCTTGAAGGATTCAACATTATTAGCGATCACCAATATGGCTTTCGTTAAAATAGATCAACAGATCTCCTAACTTATGTAACACATGTTTGGAACAACGCAATTGAACACTTTGGAGAATCTCGAGCGGTTGCTCTTGACATATCCAAGGCATTCGACCGTGTTTGGCACGATGGGCTGTTGGCTAAGCTACGTTCTTATGGTATGTCTGAAAAGTTCTGTTTGTGGCTCTCATGTTTCCTCAGAGAGCGTTCTTTGCGAGTGGCAGTCGACGGATTTCTTTCTAACACCTTCACTATCAACGCCGGTGTACCCCAAGGCTCCATATTGTCCCCTACTCTCTTTTTCATTTATATTAACAATCTGCTGGAAAAGACCGAGAATCCAATCTACAGCTTTGCAGATGACAGTACACTTATCTCTTCATTCACTTTGAACGCTCGGACACCGGCTACTCAGACGAATATCCGCAGACAGCAGGAAGTCATTCAACTTAACAAAGACCTGGAAGAAATTCTATCTTGGGGTGACAGTAACCAAGTGGAATTTAACGCTACAAAAACCCAAGCGGCAGTTTTTTTCTAAAAAAGTTAACGTTGCTGAACCCGACATAGTTATGTCGGGGCACTCCATTCTTCTAACATCGTCACTCAATTTGTTGGGCGTTAATATGTCCTGGCATGAACATGTTGCAGGCATAGCTTCTCAGAAGTTGAGAATATTATTTCGAACCAGAAAGCTTTACACTTCACAACAACTGTTAATTCTTTACAAAGCTCAAATTCGACCAACTATGGAATACTGCTCCCATGTTTGGGGCTCCGCTCCCAAACATACACTGCATTTGTTGGATTCTATTCAGAGAAGAGCTGTTCGTCTAATTGGAGACCCGGAACTGACAGGTGGCCTTGATTCGCTGTGTGTGTGTTTTAAAATTTTGAGCAGTTTAATTCAAACCGGCAGTATGTAACGCGTGTTGCCGACTGACATTAATTTTGCGCCTGGAAGTGAGCCATTTTAAAGACGTCACTTTGGAGAAGGGACAAATATATTTAAGCAGCCATTTCGAATTTTTAATGACTTTTTCCACCGTGAAGCAATAGTGGCTTTTTTTCGACCATGAAGCAGTATACCGTAGTGGCTTTCCTCTCCAGCACGCCAGAGTGTGTTTTTTTTAGTGATGCAGTAACGGTTTCTAGTTCTCAAGTTTAACGCCTTTTTCCTTTCTTGAAATATCATGCTCATCCTCAGGCATTTTGGGTCAAAAAGTGTTTAGCAACCCAAATGAAACTAGGATGGTAATGGCTGAGACAATATTTTTATGAGATTCTCACCAGGAAAGGCCAAGTAACTCATGGAAAACCCACGAGGAGAAACCAATCCGTAAGTCATAAGCACACCAGTCTAAATATCTCACTTCCTCTCTACAAGTGCGTTTCCAACGACCACTCAACACGTGTAACTCACGGAGTTACAATTTAATATCGTGTTTTATCAAGCCTTTTATTAAAAACTAATAGTGTACACTCTTCTAGCTTAAGAGGTTTTTATTTAGTAGAAGTAAGTTTTAAGAGTGTAATAAAGTTAGGAATTGTTATTTTGTTAATAATATACCCGTCCTTATCTAAATGTGTAGTGTTTCACTGAACCATCCGCTTTATCTTTCAGGACGCAACGGATGTACCTAATTCAATTTTATTTTAACAACTAATTAACTCTTCAGTATTTTTTCATTTTTAGAATCTTTTTATTCTAAAATGAATGGTGCCAAAAATTAGTACAACCAAATTTTGAACAACTATAGAGACTATTTTCAAAAGGGGTACAAAAATTACCTCGATCTCCATGTTCTCTCCAAACAAAACGAGCTAGCTGATATCTTAATTCTGTCCTCTATTAGTATTAATATCCACTCAATCCAATTTCAAAATTAAGATATACTTTGGGGGCAAATATATAATAGAAAGTTGGAGCTATACAAAATAACGCTGCAACGGGCGTTATAAAATGTTATAAAATTGAGGACTATTATATATATATATATATATATATATATATATATATATATATATATATATATATATATATATATATATATATATATATATATATATATATATATATATATATATATATATTATATTCGAACAGAGTTTTCTCATGCCAAATGTTCATGCAAAATATGATATCTTTAGGGTGCCAGCTATCTCGCGCAATTTCACTTTACGGTCATCCAAAACAATTTTGTGGATTTTCTTAATGTTTTCCGGTGTAACCACCTCATTTGGGTGTCCAGAGCGTTCAGCATCACTTCTGTGTGTACGACCGCATTTAAATTCAGCATACCAGTAAATGATGAGTGATTTTCTAGGGGCAGAGTCCCCGTAACACTTATCAAGCCATTGCTTTGCTTGAACGGTATTTTTTCCAATCAAACAACAGTGTTTAATCAACACACGAAATTCGATTTTTTCCATTGTTTTGAAAATATCAAAAGTAGCGTCACTAAAACAACTGTAACTTGTAAACTAATCGTCGAAATGTCATGAAATTTTGACACGTATCGTTTGAACGTTGGTACTTTCTGAAAATCGTAACGTTTTTGAAAAGGGCGACATCTATGTGCCAGACCAAAAACTTTTCAGCCTACGGTTTAGAGTATGTGCCTTTCTTCTAAATTTCTCAGCCTCATATCTCGAGAATAAGTAGTCCCACGTATATTTTGTATAATATATAAAAAGGGCGACATCTATATGTCAGACCAAAAACTTTTCAGTCTACGTGTTAGTTACAGGGAACGTTTAAAAATTTTGCAATATGTCCTGGGTAAAGGTAGTGGTAATTAACAAATTTGTAGAAAGTGTAGAATATAACAGCAAGTGTAATAGTTCTTGTCGTTCGGTATAGTTGATTTAGTCATAAATATGTCACGCAAAACTTAGGATATTTTATATGGAAATCGATTGCACGAGGTATATAAAAATAATAAACAAATACGTCTTTAAACCTACTTTGTTTTCACTTTAACACTAAAAAAATCTTACATTTCTTACAAGAAAATCGTTTACCATTTGGTATTAATCTTGGGAAAGTTAACAGAAAAACTTATTTCAAATTCTGTTTTTATTTCGCTTAAACCCAAACAGCTGTTAACATAAAAGTAAAAAAATCAGCTGCTAAGGCGCAATGATTTAGTTGTTCTTGCGTGTTACCAAATAATGAATAAAAAAAAAAATGTCTTAATTATGGTTCAATATTGTTTTTACTAGGTGTTTTCTATTATTATTTTAATTTGTTATTAGATTTATTTTACCTGAAATTTGAAAATCCGTAGTTGTTGAAGAAAATTGTATGTTTGGCAACACAGGCCTGCATCTGAGCTAGTTCGTACAATGGCTGCCTTTCATTGGCGGGTTGATATTGTAAATGATTTGGTGAAATGAATTTTGCTTTTTTTTTAATTTTTCAAAAATTTTCGAATTTGAAAAAATATATATGTATATATATATATATATATATATATATATATATATATATATATATATATATATATATATATATTTGTTGTCAAATTACTTCGTTGTTCCAATTACTATATTTTGCAGATTCATAAAATTACAAACCTATAAATGACTACAAGCAATTTCATCAGACTACTGAACTTTCCGTTTGCTCTTGTTGCATTTATAGCTCGACAAACGAGTAATTCTCGGAAGCTATCGCATATTACTGATAGGTGAGTATTCTATTAGAGGATACCATTGGAAATATAGTCACCAACCACACAGATGACCAATGGAATATTAGGAGGGATACTGTTTTGAAAGCTATAGAAAGTACACAACCATTGCCCTTAAACCAAACATGTAAACTATGATTAAGTGAACACAGTCTGAGAATTATTAATGAAAAAAGAAGTATGACTTTGGTGGCAGCACGCCGTCAATGTCGCGGTCTCTTAATAACATTCTGAGTTCTACATACGAACCTTTCGATGACTAAAGTCAATTTTGACAAGAAAAAACTTAAATGGAAATACAGTTTTCACACCTTCCCCAATCTCTAGCGACAAAAAAATCGAACTCAATTGTATATGTGGCCTGCGTACTCACGGTCTGCGATGGTACCGCCCCCTCACATGTAAAATTTCCCACCGTAAAGAGTGATTAACAGAAATTATGGCTAGTCAGTATAATATAACAAAACTGTAAATAAATAAATCAATTTAAGTAAAAAACACTTACGATTTTTAGTACAGACATGATGGATCGCCCACACCGCCCACAGTTGTACTTGATAGTCCATGTCGACCCTTAAAAGTGGAAAAAAACGGCTTGAAGCTTCTGTAGGCCACCATCTCGCTTTCCGGCACCTTCCACAGAGTGACTGCTTGAGCTAGGGCTTCTAGCATTTCAAGTCTTGTATGACTTATAGCCTAAAATGATGACAAGATTTAGATTGGGTATGGAAATATCTGACTGGTATGAATGAGTGACTATATATAATTACCTTAAACACTTTAGAAATTGATATTGAGTGATATTTCTCAGGGTTCTTAAGGACAATATGTATTAAGACTGCTTTTTAAATTATTAAAATCTACCAAGGCCGTTCGAAAAGTCCGTGCAAAAGCCAAGAGAAGACGCCAGCATTCAACAGATGTGTATCTAGATCCTTTATCAGACAACTAAACGAGTTTTATTCTGTTAGGATTATACTCTTGCAAGCAGCGTGCTTTTCTGTCTCCCAAGTTGTGTCATTTGGTCAATATTGAGGAAAAGGAATTTCGTGTCGTGATCAAACATTATTTCACACATTCCAAGGAACCATATGAGCACAGAAGATCGAGTACGTTCCAAAAGGTAATCTAAGGACACTACACCAGAAAACATAACCAAAATTCATGATATGATGTTAGAGGACGAAAGGTTGAAGGTGCGTGAAATCGCTAAGTTCTTGGGTAACGTCAATGCCTGGATTTACAATGTCCATCCCATGAACATGAAAAAGCTCATCGCGAGATGGATGCCGTGATACTTCTCTATCGACTGGAAACGTGAACGATCAGATTGTGTTCGACAAATTGAAGGTTATATCAAGGAATCCATTTTCTATACTATTTTTGATGTTTTCAAATAGATCATCAATTGCTGTATCTTCATTGTGTTCCAAGGAGCTTGCACCCTCTCGTCTATAGAAATCCACATCCTCCGGGGTTGTCCATTTCTTATGGTTTCTTTTAAGAATCATGTTGTTTCTTACCTGTTTAATGTTAATAAACACTTCTGCTCTCACAATGCGATGGTAACTACCAACTGAACATCTGTTTAGGACACTTACGTCTTGGATAATGTCTTTCCTGTTACTAATTATGAAATCTACTGCATTTTTTGTTTTACCATCTGGCCTAGACCAAGTCCATTTTCTATTTTTGTTCTTTTTAAAGAAGGTGTTCATTACATATAAATTATTTTGATGTAGAAAATCTATTAGTGTCCTCCCTCTTTAGTTTCGATCTAGCCCATGATGACCTATTGCAGTTTCCTCTTCGTTCTCTCTGCTTCCAATTTTGGCATTAAAGTCACCGATCAACATCGTAAAATGCGTTTTTCCGTCTTGTAGAGCAGTGGAAATTTCTTCATAGTATGTTTCTATTTCATCCTCTGAGTGGGTGCTTGTTGGTGCATAGGCCTGAATAATTTTTAGAGAGTATCTTTAGTTTGATTATCACATATATGACTCTTACTAACACTCTTAATTTAAATAATTTGGGTAACATGTTTCTTATTTACCAAGAAGCCGACTCCCCTAATCAAATTTTCTTCACCTGCATAATATAGACAGTTTACGGAGTTCAATATGATTTGGTCCTTAATGTTTTTAAGTTCCTCTTCCAATTCTATTTGCTTTTCATCTGTTGACAGAGTTCTTACATTATATGTTGCTATACGAGGCTGGTTTGAAAAGTCCGTGCAAAAATAAAAACTACTTATGTGTTTGGGGTAAACCTTTTTTATTTTTCGACATAGTCTCCTTTTAAGCTTATACACTTCGTCCAACGATGTTCTAGTTTGTTGATCCCTTCCGAATAATAGGATTTGTCTAAGTCTGCAAAATATCCATTAGTGTCTGCAATCACCTCCTCGTTTGAATAAAATCTTTGTCCCGCCAGCCATTTCTTCAAATTGGGGAACAAATAGTAGTCCGAGGGAGCCAAGTCTGGAGAATAGGGGGGATGTGAAACGAGTTGGAATCCTATTTCCATTAATTTTGCGACCACAAATGCTGAGGTGTGTGCTGGTGCGTTGTCGTGATGGAAAAGGACTTGCTTGTGGGCCAATCGCGGGCGTTTTTCTTGCAGCTCGGTTTTCAAACGGTCCAATAACGCAAACCATCCTTGCAATATTTCACACGATTCCGTTTTTGGTCAAGCGTGAGCAATCGCGGCACCCATCTTGCGGATAGCTTTCTCATGTCCAAATGTTTATGCAAAATATTATGTACCCGTTCAGTCGAGATGCCCACAGCACTAGCAATCTCACGCACCTTAACTCTTCTGTCATCCATCACCATATCATGGATTTGATCAATGATTTCTGGAGTCGTAACCTCCACAGGCCGTCCAGAACGTTCAGCGTCACTTGTGCCCATATGGCCAGTCCGAAAATTTTGAAACCACTTATAAACTGTTCTAATCGAAGGTGCAGAGTCACCATAATGTTTATCAAGCTTCTCTTTAGTCTCCTGAGGCGTTTTGCCTTTCATAAAGTAATGTTTAATCACCACACGAAATTCTTTTTCGTCCATTTCTTGAAAATCACTCGACTTCCTTGATTCACACGAATGCCAAACACATAGAAATAGACCAATATGGCTGAAACTTGGTATGCGTTCATTCAAGAGATGCTACTAACTAAACATGACCTCGATACGCGCCGGTGGTGCCATCTCTCGGACTTTGCACGGACTTTTCGAACCAGCCTCGTAAAGTGGCTGGAATATGCGATTGTCAGATTTGTTGTTGTTTAACGAAACCAAATAAAAAGGTTTAAACATTCGTTACACGACGTGGCCTTGCTCTACAAACACTGCGAATTATCTTCTTGGCTCGCGATATTTGTAGTTTTGGAATCTATTCATAATAATCATGAAACAGAATTTAATCAACCGTACAAAACTTCGAGTTATTTAATTTAAAAATTATCCTGGAGACGCATTATTGGTCGCCACGATTAGTGTAAAACAAATAAAAATCTAATCAATATTTTCCATTCAATGATGCGAAACCACAGTAAACCCAATACAGTAACGAAAGTAAAGTCCAAGGAGGTTACTATTGTGCCGTTGCCAATTGTAAAAATAATTCAAAAAGTACGATGGGAGAGAGTTTCTTCTTCTTCTCCAAAGATGTTAAAACGTGATTTAAATAAAGAACATCAATAGCGTAAAAAATCGTACGCAGATATATTGAATAAATTTGAGAAACTATTTCTCTTATGACATTTTTTTGGTTATAGAACAAAGATTTGGCTTGCAGCAACCTCATCAGCCTCATCAGTTGTCCAAATAAAAAGATTTATTTTTGTATAAACTAGGATGTTCAGTTTTTTTTTTATTTAAAACCATTTAACATGTAGGCATTTTGGTCTGACCCATAGACGTCGCCCTTTTCAAAAAATCCGTTACGGGGACTCTACCCTAGAGAATCACTCATCATTTACTGGTATGCTGAATTTAAACGCGGTCCTACAGATACAAATCATGTTGAACGCTCAGGTCGCCCAAATCAGGTGGTTACACCGGAAAACATAAAAAAAATCCACAAAACTGCTTTGGATGACCGTAACCCTAACGATATCAAAAGAACGTGTTGGTCATATTTTGCATGAACATTTGGGCATGAGAAAGCTCTGTTCGAAATAGGTACCGCATCTGCTGACAGTGGACTAGAAATAACAACGTGTTGATGATTCTGAGCGCTGTTTGGACCTGTTTAAGCGCAATAAAAAGAATTTTGTCATGCGATATGCGACAATGGAAAAAAGATGGATCCACTACTACATACCGGAATCAAATCGGCAGTCAGCTGAGTGGACAGCAGCCGGTGAAAGCCGCCCGAAGCGACCAAAGACGCAACAGTCGGCTGGGAAGGTTTTGGCCTCTGTATTTTGGGATGACATGAATAATTTCCATCGACTGTGCATCAATAGCGAATATTACATAAAGTTATTGGTGCGTTTGAAGGCAGAAATCGCAAAGAAATCGACCCCAAATGAACAAGAAAAAAGTGCTCTTTCATCAAGACAATTCACCGTGTCACAAGTCCTTGGTTACGATAGCAAAACTGCATGAACTGAAGTTCGAATTGCTTCCTAATTCACCGGATTCTCCAGATTTGGCCACCTCCATTCGCAAACCTCAAAAAAAATGCTCGCGGAAAAAAGAGATTTGGCTCCAGTGAAGATGTTATCGCCGAAACTGAGGCCTATTTTGAAGGCAAAAACAAATCCTTCTTCAAGAAAGATATAGAAATGTTAGAAAAGCGTTAGACTGATTGTATCGCTCTTGAAGGAGACTATGTTGATGAATAAAATCGAATTTTGCAACAAAAATGTGTTTTAAGTAGCTAGTCTAAAAACTTTTCAGCCTACATGTTATATTTGTGTAAATTGTAAATAAAACATATTTTTTTCTAAAATGTGTACTCTCAATAGGCTTTTAAATTAGAGAGGATATTTAAATTGCACGTAAAAGTCACATTTCAAAATATATTTATTAGAATGGTCAAGAAAATATATTTTTTTCAAGTTCGGCAGGCTCAGCTTGAATATACCATGAGAAAAGAATACTCCTTGTGTCAAAGGCTAATAACACAGATAAAGATCCTTATAAGAGTCGGATTTTATTGTAGTTACAATGAGACCCAACCAGGCCCGGAAACATTCAGTTTGTATTCAGACATAAAATTCCTGGCTGAATTCAAAAAAGTATTTAAAAATTTCTTTTCCAGTTTCAGTTTTCACTTTTGGGCCTTATAGAATACCAACAAAGCGTTGGGTCCAAATTCTCATAAGCCTATTTATTCAATTCCCTGGAGAAAATGCTAAAACTTTTGTCTACAACATTTTTTCTGAAAATGCCTTCCTATCAAGTTTTTCACTTGAATTCCTTTCTTTTTGTTTTTAGTGTTCCGTACGGGACACCTATAAGATGACTTCGGTGTCTGTCCGTCTGTCTGTCTGTCTGTCTGCCCGTCTGTCACACCCGATTTTCTCCGAAACTATTTGTCATAGAAAGTTGAAATTTGGTAATAATATGGGAATTGATGGCCTCATCAGAGCCATGTAGTTTTGAAAGTTAAATTTTGACTTAAGGGTTAGTTTTGGGGGTGAAATCGGAAGTGAAAAAAAAAATTTTTTTACTAGGTAATCAAGTGTGGTGTCAAATGAAAGCTTGTGAAAACACGAGTAAAAAATATATATATAATGTAATACTTTCGCGCACTTTTCTTTTGTATTATTTTTAAAAACCGCGAAAAATCGCTGTCCACCCCGCCCTTATCTCGAAAAGTACTTATCAAAAAATTTTGAAGAAATTCTGGAATATTCTCCACGGGATGTAGATTGAACGAAAATTATCACGAGTGCATTACCTGTAATAATTTATCTGGTATATAAAAAAACAGAAATTTCAAGGTCATCAATTTTCAGTAAAGATTGGAAATAAACTTGTTGAAAACTCATTTGGGGTGTGTTTTGTGAAGTCACTGATCATTTTATACTTCCGTTACAACATTTTTTATTTTAAAAGCAATCAACGTACGGAACACTAATTGCGCAAGTTCAACTTGAACTCGACCGGTTAGTTTTTATATTATTCGTGCTGCATTAACTTAAAATTTTATTAAATCAAAAATTTTTAAAAATTTGTATATCTATGATTTTGAATGATAAAACTTTGCACAGTAACATTATTTCTATTTAAAATCCCTCGCTGGTCCCCTTTTTAACATGGCGGACTGCCACGTGACCTCTTGAAAATGGAGACCTGATTTTCATATACGGTTACCCCTGAGATTCGCTACTATATTGGGTTTACTGTGGTGAAACTATCTCAGAGTATCTCCGTCCTACAGTCCCTGGCCAAATTATTAGACGCACTGTATTTTTTTTAGTAATTTTATGTTTCTTAAGAGTTTTTATGAAATAATGGTATATTTAAACTACAATATTATTGATTTTTATTTAAAAGAATTGTTGTAGACTACATATTTGTATTTATTTTTAACATATGGCAACACTGTGTTGACAAAGTGATACATGAACGTAAATAAGTACAAACCTGTATCAGTCGCGATCGGAATCGAGTCAGGTACGGACGTGTTTCTGTGGCTTTATGGACTGTGATTGTTTGTTTAACAGTTTTATACTACTCAGTTATTAGTTTATTTTGTATGCAGTGTTTTTAAAAAAGTAATTGGACTATTTTTCATTATGGGTAGAAAAGGCGATCTTTCACCACGTAAAAAAGCTGAAGTGAAGGCCCTTGTGGATGCGAAAACATTTACAAACCGAGAAATATCACGAAGATTGAGGTTTCTGAAGCTAGTGTACGACGCATAAAAAAGAAAATTGAGTCAGGGAAGGAATTAAGCCCGAAAAGAAAAAAAAGATGCGGTAGAAAACCAATTTTCACTCCACGGTCAGAGAGATGTTGAAGAAAAATTTGTGTAGAAAACAGATTTGCCACCACAAAGGTAATAAAATCACAACTCCAGGATGCTAGCGTAAATGCTTCTGAGCGCACTGGTCGAAGAAAATTGAAAGAATTAGATTTTAAGGCCTGTCGCCCCGCCAGGAAGCCCAAGTTAACAGCTGCAATGAAAGCAAAGCGCCTGAAGTGGGCCAAACAATGGCAAGACAAAGATGTGGACTTCTGGAGATCGGTAAGATACAACAAATTAATCAATAATTGATACATTATTATCATTTTCAGTTAAATAAAGCAAATAAACATGGAAGTTTATATATTTTTCCTATTTTTGACAGGTCTGCTTCAGTGACGAAAGCACTTTCGAAATTTTGCAGAATAAAGCTCAGTATGTGCGTCGTCGTCATGGAGAAAAGTTTCATCCTGATTGTGTCGTCCCGACGGTTAAACATCCCACTAAAGTGATGATTTGGTCAGTCATCAGCGGCAAGGGCACTGGACGTCTGTACGTCGTCAAAGGAATAATGAGGCAAGATCAGTACAAAGAAGTATTACAAAATCAGTTGATTCCGCAGCTCAGAGAATGGTTTCCAAATGGGGAACCATTCACTTTCATGCAAGATGGAGCTCCCTGCCATACTGCTCGGTCTGTTAAAGCTTTTTTGGCAGAAAAAAATATCCCTCTGTTGGATTGGCCGGGTAATATGAACCCCATTGAAAATGTGTGGGAGCTGATGAAAAGAGAAGTGACTAAAGAAGTGATTACCAACAAAACCCAGCTCCTAGAAAAGATTATTCATGTGTGGAATCATCATCCTCAAATGCAGGAGACAGTACAATCTTGCATTGATAGCATGCCGCGCAGAATTAAAGCTTTGATAGCGGCTAAAGGTGGCTCAACTAAATATTGACTTTTACTAACATTAATTTCACTTTTCTTTAAAACTTAATAAACTTATGCTTTTCTAAATTAATGCTGTTTTATTTATGTCAAATAAATAGGTAATTGATTGGATAATATAAAAATAAAAAACAAATCAATTTAAAATAATAAAACGGTACAATATCACTCGGTAATTAATATTTTACATGAAATCTTGCAGTGCGTCTAATAATTTGGCCAGGGACTGTATGTCCTACTAGATTCACAATAAAGGACGGAAATACCGCAAGATCACCGCGGATCACTGAAAGAAGTCATTAATTATACCTTCCAGGCCTCGTCGCCGTCCGAAGTCAAATGGGCAATAATCCCCGCCGCGAAATAGCTGACATCTATGTTTTCAGACTTGAGAAGGTGAAATAGTTCGTTGATGAGGGCATCGTACATAAGATTCTGCCGTAATCTTATTACTTCCGCTATGTTGTTCAATAGACCTAAAAATGAAAATAATTCTTAGTTCTTGTTAGTTCAGATCACTAGGTCTGTATAGCATGCCGTGAAGAACTCGAACAATACATCAAAATTGTCAATTTTGGGACCATAATTCTTACATCTTAGTACAACACTAAAATACATACGGCGTCTCAACTTACCTAAAACTTTCGTTTCGATCTGCGAATTATCCTTAAACACCTTGAGCACGTTCAGAAACAGAAGCGCCCCACTTTGGTCCAGGAAAACCGTACACGTGGCCGAACTTTCGTCCGTCAAGTTCCAGAGGGCGCTAAGCGTAAATTTTAAGGTTATATCCGATACCCGAGATTCCACTCGGCTCTGTACCATGGCGAGCAATTTGCGCATGTATACAGGACGAGCGCCCAGTTCGGACGTTTCCTCTGTGGAAACCTAAAAAAAAATATACGCCTTATAAAGAGTAGTAAGTGTGAATATCGTCATGCCATATTAATATAAAAGGACTTATCTGAACAACAATTTAAGGTATGTGGCATAGGAGAGAAACAGATAGGAGGAAATGAAGCACGCGTGAAGGAGAGAGAGAGAAAGTTTAACTGGGATTCCTGAACCCAACATCCACAAAAAACAATACCTATAAGTGTCCACACAATGTATGGTAAAGGAGTCGAGTATCCCAGCTAGGAATTTCGTCTCACTGTTTGTCTATCTGTCGAGTCTCTAAGTCACGTCATGTAGTTTCGCCCTACAATGCATCAATAAACAACCGCCATTCGCTAGCTGGATTGAGATTATGTGACATCGCATGGAATGGTGATTTCGCTTCTTTAAGATTGGTACTGATGCACATAGAAGTGTCGATTTTGAAACTAAATTTTCAGATATTTACTTTGAAAGTCTATAGTGCCCTTAATTTTATATTTACATAACTTGTACAGGAAAACTTACCTTTGAGGCTAATATACTACATATAGCTACAGCCATTCTGTTCATATTAACGTCCTCAAAACCACACAAGGCGTCTAGAACCAACCTGAAAAAGTATTATACGAATAAATTATAAATTAAACTAACAGTGGCCGTTCTTCTTCTCGCTCAATTCTGGCCTTTCAAATGACCTCTCGCCTGTAAACATTGGACCAACTCCATGCCCTTCGTATTAAGAAGACAGACTGGTTATAGAAATTCTGTTGTATGACAAACAACTGTCATATGTGGTGCGAGACAAAGATTCCCGAATTAACGCTCTCTAGCAAAAACGCGACGTAATATCGACTTGTGTGGATAGGTGGCGGTAGATATATACTTAACAAAGCTGTATGACAAGTTTCAACTGGGTAGGTCGGTCAGATTGTTCTGTATGCACGTTTGCATAAAAGTTTAATGTTTACAATGGAAATGAAAAAAGAGCGGCGCGTGTGGGTGAAATTTTCTTTTAAACTCACCACTGAAATGACTCAGAAAGCATTTGTGGATGAAGTCCTGAGCTAAAGTAAGGTTTTCGCAATCTAAGGCCGGCCGAACTTTGATGGAAGACAAGCGTTCCGGAAGATCTTCGACTGAAACCATGCCCGAAGTCATCGCTGAAGTTCAACAAAGCATTCGTGAAGATTATCCTCAGACGATTCTAAAAACCTCTGATCAACTTTCTAGTGATTAGAAAACGGTAAAGGCAAGATGGGGAGAGAAGGGTTTCCGCATGCGGTAAAGCAATGCACGGATCGTTCTGAACGCAACATGTTTTGGCGAAGAATTCCATGACTATCGTCCTATGAGCATTTTATTGGCCTAATTTGGCACCCTTTAACTTCGGGCTGTTCCTCCATATATACACACTTACATATATATGTATATATGTATATGTATATGTATATGTATATGTATATGTATATGTATGTATATATATATATATATATATATATATATATATATATATATATATATATATATATATATATATATATATATATATATATATATATATATGTATATATGTATGTATATATGTATGTATGTATATATGTATATATTATATATATATATATATATATATATATATACAGGGTGTTATTGAATTCACTGCATATATTGGAACTGGTGCAAGACCGATTGTAGAAAATTGATCTTAAATAGCGGATCGCAATAATAAAGGAAAAAAATCGATCCTAAAGAAATGTCATTAATATTTTTTTCGCACCCCACTGATAAACGCTAAACTAAACTCCACAATATCGAAATACTTAAATGAGACAGAAGGTCTTTTTTTATCCTGTTGGTCGGCTTTTCTCGAATAAATTTAATAGAAATAAATATTAAAATATTTTTATATTCTAAAACCAGCTCCTTTGTTATACGGATTCCGAAGATTAAAGCATTTATGCCGGGACTCCGCTGTTTTCTTTTCAGTGAATGTTTACCAATTACGGGGGTAAGGTGTCGTAAAGGTCAAAGTTTTTTTAAAGAGAGATGGAGTGAGTAAGAAATTTGCAGAAACTGTACAACAAAGTGCAGATAGATTGTGGCGTTGGTACGATTGGTTAAGTTTTAAATTTGTCACAGACAGCTTAGAATATTTTATATGAAGATCCGTTGCACATTAAAGGTACATTTATTTATTTATTTCGTATGGATGTACATTGCACACAGCACAATTGAACCAATAAGGTACCGGTTCAAGGTACATCAAAAAATCGTTTACCGTTTACTTTCGGCTTCTGCTGCCGGGGAGGCTCATGCATATTATACGATACGTAACATATTTTTCTAAGGACTTGATGTAATTTCCACAGTTCTTTGTACAGTATTTTTTATATTATTGGACATAAAGATTTTACAATTTTTTTAATCGCTTCAGCGTTAAATCCCGAAATAGACGGTTCACTATTTAAATGTGGCTTTTCAATACTGATATTAATAGAAGCGTCTTAAAAGTTCGATGTGCTTTCATTACTCAAGTTTGTTTGAGAGAGAGAGAGAGAGCATGTATATCTTCAGCTGCTTTAAACAAAGGTTCGGGAAAGATATTTTTGTCCATGGGCCAAACTCCAGCCGCTTGAAATCCGTTCATAATGATGCCAGTAATAACAGCTCTTTGGTAAGATCCTGCAAATAAACTTGCAACTTGATATTGCGTTACTTGACGACCTGGATTCAGCCTCAATCATTGTTCTGGTGCTTGAATACAATAAGAGCTCATAGGTTTAAAAAGAAAAAAACATCGAGTGGCTGAAGACAGTGAGCAGTAAAATCTGGCAGTTGTAACATTAGCCTTTGCTATGTTCAACGCTTCCAGGTTCTTCGAACGCGTTATATGTCTATCAAATAGAAGTAGCACTTTATTTTCAGGGGGTTGTTTGTACGACGCTTATAAAATGTTTCATCCATTTTACAAATAAGTTCGATTTAATATAGTGGGTGCATGGAATGGTGACACTCTCAGAAGGTATGCCATTCCCCAATTCAAGAGTTTGTCTCATTTTTTTGAATAACTAATCCTAAAACTTTGCGATTTTTCTAAAGTGAGGGTCAATTTTGCCCTACTCACCCCACTTGCAACTGTTAACGGATGATATATTTGCTCTCGCGCCTTACCAAGGCCAAGGTCGGTCTTTCACGGGCGGGGTAATTTTATGAATATTTGGTAAAAAGGAGTTTTGCCCCCCTTTTCTTTAGTTTTACCAAAATTTTCAAATTTGATAAAAAAGTATTGAATATGCTTCTACTTGGCCCCCACTAGTCACCCATTTCGATATATGCAGTGAATCTCATAAAACCCTGTATATATATATATATATATATATATATGTATATAACACCCTGTATATATATATATATATATATATATATATATATATATATATATATATATATATATATATATATATATGTGTATGTATATGTATATGTATATGTATATATACTCTAGTTTTGAAAGCCGTTGGGCGGCGGTTTTGATAATCAAATGTTCCGCACGCGCAGAGGTCCCCGAAAAGAGACCGCTTCCCAAACAACCCATTAAAAGTAAAAAAAAAAAAAAAAAAAAAGGTGGAATAGCATTTTTTTATAACCTCACTATATTATTATCTTTGTTTTCAAAAAACGTGGATTTTTTTGGAAGTCCCTATCGCGAGTTACAACAGGTTTTGTTGGTGCAAAAATTCAAATTTCGAAAAATCGCTTGAAAAAATCTAAAGAAATTCATACGTATTCCTCATAGCAAAATAAAACTTTTTTTACTATAAACCTTGATTCTAATGTGCATTGCTTTCGAGAAAAAAATTCTGAATGAATTTTTCCCATTTTTTAGAAAGCAGCGTACTCTAGGATCCAGGTTTAAAGGGAAAAAAAAAAAAAAGGATTTGGCATTCAATAAGGAATTTATTTCAATTTTTTAATAGATAATAGTATAGTGAGGTTATAAAAAAATGCCATTCCACCTGTTTTTTTTTTCACTTTTAATGATTCTGGAAGCAGTCTCCTTTCGGAGACCTCTGCGCATGTGGAACATTTTATTTTTAAAATCGCCCAACGGCTTTAAGCTTTAATTTAAGCCCTCGCAAGCGGCTCTACGTGGCTCCAAATTTTGGCTTGGTGGCGGGTCTGGTTTAAAAAGAATGACCCATATACATACATACATACATACATATGTGTGTATAAATATATATATATATATATATATATATATATATATATATATATATATATATATGTATATATATATATATATATATATATATATATATATATATATATATATATATAGACGCGTTGGAGGCAAGATCCACCTTCTGAAAAAATATTTATTCTACCTGTGTAAAAAACGATGGGAACGGTGCATTCAAGTGCAATGGGGACTACTTTGAAGATGAACGTCGTAACCATTATTATTTCTTACCTAGCACACCTAAACCTGTCAAAATGAACTTCCTGTAAAATCCTATCGCTACACAAAGTCAACAGGGAATTTTTCTGTAATTGAAACTCATCTGGAAATGTTTCCATGGCGATTAAAGTCAGATTAACACCCTTGCTCAGATGTTTTGGATGAATATTTTTGCTCAAATCGCCCCTGGTAAGATTATACAGACAAGCAGTAGCCGCCATTTGAACGCCAAATCTAAAAAATAAAGAAAACAATACAAGCAATCACCCACAAAAAGTCTTAATTATATTTTCAGTAAATTTAAAAGAACAAACCACTCACCTACTAGAATGCGCCTCCATTACAGGTAAAACCAATTTAAAAATGTCAGGTCGGGCTTCGACAAATGAACTGGTCAATTGAAACAGGTGGTACAGCGCCTTCTGCACGTAATTCGATCGTTCTTTGTAGCACTGCAAGGTCACTTTTATTTGCTCCTCGTTTCCAAGTCCAGCTATTCGGAGATTCTGCAGGCATTCCAGGGAGTTCGGATCGGAGAAGATCGAGTCAAAAGTTACCATGTCCAAGACTATTCCTGGAAATTTTTATTTTAGTTACAGTTATTGTTTTTCTCAATTCTAATGGCAATCATGTGATTTGGGCCCCATGTACAACTGTAGGTCCTGATTGTCTGACGTTGCCCATGAGGCTACCAGACAGGTTTTCTCCAGTTTATCTCCACAACCCTACCACTACTACTCATACCAGTTCAAATACATTGTTTACTTACATACCTAAAAACTGCAATTTTGGATGACTCTCGATGAACTTCAACAATGAATCCTTAGGCACAAAATCTTTCCATCCGGATATATCCAAAGAAGCAAGATGTGGCAATATACCATCTTTCTCTAACAATTCTATAACTGGGCAATTGAGGGTTACTCTCTGCATGTCGATTTTTTCATTAAATAAACTGATATCGAGGTATTTAAGTTGAGTCAGTTGTTCTAGAGTTGAGATCAGGTGTTCACTAGCATTGCTTAAGTCCTGAATTACAAAATAAATGGGAAAAAATGAGACATTTATTTACAGCAATTGTCAGAAAACAGCAACATTTATTTACAGAAATTTACAGAGATCCACTGAGCATTAACGACACAGTATTTTACTCACAAGTGGGAATTTATTTATTAATTTATTTATATACAGTAGAATCTCGATTGTCCGAAATAATATGGACCAAAGTGATTTCAGATAATCGAAATTTTGGTTAATCCGATTTTTTTTATAAAATAGGAGTTTAGAATGAATACAACATTGCAGATTGACTTAAAAGCATTTATAAGCTATTACATACATAGGTATTTATTAAAACAAAAAATAGAACAATTAGTTTACTTATTTTATGTATATATACGGAAAATCAAAAATAAAACAGTTTCGTTCTTAACTTTAATGTCTTAAAATGAGGTAATTTTTAACTGCACTCGTTTTGCGTTAGTTCTGTTTTTGGCTGCAATGTATCTCCAACGTTTGATAAGCAAAACGTCCGCGGCGGTTGCATTTTCTTGTTGTTCTACATAAGTTAACGTTTTTTCTAGGGCCTCAAGTCCTTCTGAATGTGACATTTTTACTGGAATATTGTCAGTGGCTTCTACTTCGTTATCATCATCGTCATCACTGTCTATTTTATTAGTATTTTTGCATACACTTTTAAGCAATTTTTGGTCAGTCATTTCATCTTCCACACTATCACTGTTTAACCATTCACAAACATCGGTTTCCGTAACACTTTCACATCCTGATATTCTTGTAATAATTTGATGTAAACTTTCATTATCATCTGTTTCTGCCTCTGAGTAATGTCTCTCCTCTTGTGGAATCAATTTTGACCAAGATTTTTCTTGATTCCAGGCTGAAGCTATCCAATATATAACATTTTTCAAATTTATCTTTTTTAGACAATCAGTAAGATTGCCACCTTCATCTACTTCTTCTAAAATATGCTCCAATTAGAAATGCCTGTAATTGCGTTTTAAACTTTCCAGTACACCCTGATTCATAGGCTGAATGAGAGAAGTTACAGCAGGCGGCAAGAACATTGCTTTTATTTCCCCACTTTCAAATTGCTCCCGCACTTGGGTGAGTGGGGGCGTTATCTAGTAACAGAATACATACAAAAAAGTTCAAAATTTCCAAAAAAACCAGTCTTTAAATAGAGTCGCGTTTATCCAGGCATTGTTTTTATTTTTATACAAAACAGGAAAAGAATTGCGACGAATATTATTAAAGATTCGTGGATTTGCCGACTTACTAATACATAATAATGGGAGTTTGTGTCTTCCAGAAGCATTACTGAATGCAAGAACGTTCTTTGCTACGTTTGTAACCAGGTGCTCCAGCTTCCGTTTTTGAAGCTAAGGTATTTGACGGCAACATTTTGTAGTTCAAGCCTGTTTCATCACAATTATAGATTTGGTCTGGTTGTAAACCATGTTCTTTCATAAGCTGCTCAAAATTCTCCGCAAATTTTTTTGCAGCAGATACGTCAGCCGACAGTCTTTCTCTACAAACTTTCAGTTGACCTACACCATATCTTTTTTTCCACCTGTCTAGCCATCCATCACTTGCAGAAAAATTTTACAGGCGCTTCAATAACCGGCAACTCTTCCCTTAAACTCACACTGCCTTATGTTTTAAAATTGTTCCTGAAATTGGTATTCCACGTTCTCGATTCTGTGTAAACCATAAAAATAAAGAATCATCCACTTTTTGGTATTCCGCTTTTCATACTTTTTCGTGCCTTTGTGGGCGATGACAAAACACTACACTATTTTTCAAGTTTTTCGAGATTTTTTCCCCACTCTGAAACAGTACTCACGGCTACACCTAAATTCTTTGCTATATTTTTAAGTTCACCATTATCTAAACGTTGAATTGCTTCAAGTTTCTCTTTTAAGGTAATAACAACACGTCTACGCTTATTATTATGACGCTCCATTTTGTAAAATATCTATTAAAACGAAATTATTACCTCTGCGATAATAATAGACGTAATGAGTAACTTATAACACTCGTCGACTAACCAAAACATCGACAGCGGTGAAATTTTAGACGTCGGGGAGTCCCAGACGCGTTAAGGAAACCACTCATTCTCTGTTTCGAATAATGGGGATTTTTTTCGTTTAATGGGAATACATTTTGCTTTTTAACCAGTTTGTTTCGAATAAGCCGGATTTTAGATAATCGCGATCCGGATGATTGAGATTGT
Organism: Pachyrhynchus sulphureomaculatus; assembly: GCA_019049505.1. NCBI lineage: Eukaryota > Metazoa > Arthropoda > Insecta > Coleoptera > Curculionidae > Pachyrhynchus > Pachyrhynchus sulphureomaculatus. Next base: position 133,536,025 of record CM032448.1, on the reverse strand, counting down.
ACTGCATAATCATTTATAGAAAAGGTATGAAACATTTATTATCAAAATCATTTTAAATGCTATTTATTACAGCTAACAATACTTACACATATTGAAAGACTAACAAGCTTATTTGAAAGCATAGTTAAAGGCCTCAAATCCCTAACTGTCGTCCCAGATATATCAATTCTCTCCAAATTCTTAAGGTCTTCACAAATTAATTTAAAAGTAGCTTGATTCAGTTCAGTGAAAGACAAGTTGAGGCTCTTTAGGCATTTCAAGTTTGTTATTTTCACCATAAAACTATACCTAAATATATCTATGAAGGTACATTTTGAGAAGTTGGCATTTACCATGTTTGTATGGACCACTCGCTTAAACAATCTGAAAGAAAGATAGACAAGTTCTTGCTATACTCTATTTTTAAAAGATGTAGAGTAATAAATCACCCAATATGACAAATTTCATAGGCATACCTACTATCAGATTGCTACTTTCACTTTTATTACTTTTATTTAGTAAATATGCAGAAATAATAGGCATTATGACTTATACCTGGGGACAGGTATTTAATTTATTCTATTGGAAGTGATATAGGTTTCTAAGAAATTGTGATAATATATATAATATATAGTAAATAAGCATAAACAATAGGCATTAAGAGTGGGGTCGGGTAATTTCATTTAATCTATTGGGGGTGATGTGGGTTATAATAAATTGTGATATTAACAGTACATAGTTTGGCATTGTCTAGAGTACAAGCATACGAAGTGTGATTAGATGGAGAATTGCAACCAGTAAACGAAGAGACAATGATTCTTAATTGTTTTAAATCATGGAAACACAATCATTCCGTTGCGAGTGTTGAAGAAACAGTGGAACAGTGTGCTATAAATTTGAAGCAAGAATAAGACGTAAAGTAAAACTGGAAACAACACCTCAATGAAGAAAGGAACAAATTCTACACGTTCCTTTGGGCCTGTAGGAAAGCTCTGGGCAAAACTCGCACTGTGGATATACAAAGCGGTGCTATTGCCTAGATTAACGTACGAGGCAGTGATTTGATAGCCTAGAGTGGGCACGGTGGAGTCAGAGAACTTATTGCGCAGCCTACAGGGGAACTACCTTAGGGCGGCAGTGGGGGCTATAAGAACGACACCAAACGGAGGCGCTAGAAGTAGCACTCTGTGTCCCACCACTGAATCAGTTCATCATCTACACAGCGAGATTAGCAGCATACAGACTGAAATGCCAAGGCGAATGGAGGAATGGGGACTGAGGACACTCAGGTCTGAAATTCCTCCAGGAATGCCCATTCGTCTAAAAACAAGACAGAATCACGAAAACAAAACAAGTGATTAAATCTTTTTCTGTCCACATTCCTAAAAGGAAGGACACGCAAAAGCACCTGAACAGGCCAAATACCGACATTTGGCATACTGATTCGGGTGCTAACGGCCGCTTTGGGGCGGGAATCTTTTGTCATAAATTAAACCACAGGGAAAGTATACCCATGGGCAACATGGCAACGGCTTTTCAAGCTGAGATGTTAGCCATCCTCAGATGTGCCAACATACAAAACTCGAAAGGGACAAATAACAAGAAAATTTTAATCTGCTGCGACAGTAAGGCAGCTATACGAGCTCTTGCCAAATATATCACAGACATCTTGCTGATCAGGGAATGCGTGCAAGAACTAAACACATTAGGAGGTAACAACGAGGTTACCCTAATGTGGGTATCAGGCCACCAAGGCATATCTGGACAGGACCCGCCTGAACAGGTTGTAGGAGTTCCATTCGCTTTCGGTAAAAACAAGATCAGGGAATAGTTGGGCAAGGAATACCAATGCTCCTGGACTGCAGGAGCGGGGTGTCATCAAGCCAAACTCCTTATGAAACAAACTACGACAGGCAGAACAAAGGAACTCCTGTCGATGTCAAAACAAAGGCTACACTTGAGTATAGGGCTCCTTATGGGACATGTAGCATTACAAGCCCATTTATATAACCTCAAACTGGCTGAGCGGAAAACATGTCGGCTGTGCGAGGGGCAAAGCGAACAGCATTCACATTTTGTGCAAACGTCCTGCACTAATGGTTAGAAGATACAGATGCTGGGATCAACTATTCTGTGAACCCAAAGATCTACAAGAGGTCAGGGTGAGTAGCCTATGTCTTTTGGCAGAAAATGCCAGACTAGAACTGCGACCCTGCTTTGATAGTGGGGAGTCACAAAAGAACTTTTAGATCTACAGTCCCTGGCCAAATTATTAGACGCACTGTATTTTTTTAGTAATTTTATGTTTCTTAAGAGTTTTTATGCAATAATGGTATATTTAAACTACAATATTATTGATTTTTATTTAAAAGAATTGTTGTAGGCTACATATTTGTATTTATTTTTAACATATGGCAACACTGTGTTGACAAAGTGATACATGAACGTAAATAAGTACAAACCTGTATCAGTCGCGATCGGAATCGAGTCAGGTACGGACGTGTTTCTGTGGCTTTATGGACTGTGATTGTTTGTTTAACAGTTTTATACTACTCAGTTATTAGTTTATTTTGTATGCAGTGTTTTAAAAAAAGTAATTGGACTATTTTCATTATGGGTAGAAAAGGCGATCTTTCATCACGTAAAAAAGCTGAAGTGAAGGCCCTTGTGATTGCGAAAACATTTACAAACCGAGAAAAATCACGAAGATTGGAGGTTTCTGAAGCTAGTGTACGACGCATAAAAAAGAAAATTGAGTCAGGGAAGGAATTAAGCCTGAAAAGAAAGAAAAGATGCGGTAGAAAACCAATTTTCACTCCACGGTCAGAGAGATGTTTGAAGAAAATTTGTGTAGAAAACAGATTTGCTACCACAAAGGTAATAAAATCACAACTCCAGGATGCTAGCGTAAATGCTTCTGAGCGCATTGTTCGAAGAAAATTGAAAGAATTAGATTTTAAGGCCTGTCGCCCCGCCAGGAAGCCCAAGTTAACAGCTGCAATGAAAGCAAAGCGCCTGAAGTGGGCCATACAATGGCCGTGACAAAGATGTGGACTTCTGGAGATCGGTAAGATACAGCAATTTAATCAATAATTGATACATTATTATCATTTTCAGTTAAATAAAGCAAATAAACATGGAAGTTTATATATTTTTCCTATTTTCGACAGGTCTGCTTCAGTGACGAAAGCACATTCGAAATTTTGCAGAATAAAGCTCAGTATGTGCGTCGTCGTCATGGAGAAAAGTTTCATCCTGATCGTGTCGTCCCGACGGTTAAACATTCCACCAAAGTGATGATTTGGTCAGTCATCAGCGGCAAGGGCACTGGACGTCTGTACGTCGTCAAAGGAATAATGAGGCAAGATCAGTACAAAGAAGTATTACAAAATCGGTTGATTCCGCAGCTCAGAGAATGGTTTCCAAATGGGGAACCATTCACTTTCATGCAAGATGGAGCTCCCTGCCACATTGCTCGGTCTGTTAAAGCTTTTTTTGGCAGAAAAAAATATCCCTCTGTTGGATTGGCTGGGTAATAGCCCTGATATGAACCCCATTGAAAATGTGTGGGAGCTTATGAAAAGAGTAGTGGCTAAAGATGTGATTACCAACAAAACCCAGCTCCTAGAAAAGATTATTCATGTGTGGAATCATCATCCTCAAATGCAGGAGACAGTACAATCTTGCATTGATAGCATGCCGCGCAGAATTAAAGCTTTGATAGCGGCTAAAGGTGGCTCAACTAAATATTGACTTTTACTAACATTAATTTCACTTTTCTTTAAAACTTAATAAACTCATGCTTTTCTAAATTAATGCTGTTTTATTTATGTCAAATAAATAGGTAATTGATAAATATAAAAACAAATCAATTTAAAATAATAAAACGGTACAATATCACTCGGTAATTAATATTTTACATGAAATCTTGCAGTGCGTCTAATAATTTGGCCAGGGACTGTAAATGACATTAAGGACTTAAGGTGCCACCCACTCTTCTTACTACTACTACAAGATGTAAAGTACATACCTTTTTTTCAACAAGGCAATTCCAACATAAGACAGATAAAATTTTTGTTAAGGTCCAAGAAGACCCAGATTATCCCAAAATGAGCCGAAATACTGTGTGGAAAATTTTAAAACAACTTGGTTTCCAATGGAAAAAGCATTCTAGGAAATCTATTTTAATAGACAGAAATGATATTGTTCTTTGGAGAAGACATTACTTAAGAAATCTGGTTGAATGAAGGACATAGGGTAGCTAAATGCTGGCAAGATGAAAATATTAAAAGTCAAAGACAGGCCCATCAAGAGGGATGATCAACGGGTTTTAATCTGCCCTCAGGAAAAGGCTGCCGGCTCATTATCACACACATCGGAAGTTCGGAAGGATTTGTTGAAGGTGGTCTGTTAACCTTCGAATCTAAACTCAGTGGAGATTATCATGAGGACATAGATGCTGACGTCTTTGAAGAATGGTTTTCTCAAATGTTAGATTTGATTCCAGTAAACTCGATTATTGTTATGGACCATTCCGGACTACAAGAAAAACTACCAACAAGTACTTGGCGCAAAATGGATGTATTGGAGTGATTATGCTGAGAAAATATCAGAATTCTGGATAATGCAGTGCAAAGAGAAGTTTTAGATTTAGCCAATATTACCAAAAAAAATTTTAAAAGGTATGTTGTAGATGAACTAACAGCTTCACATATAACAGTACTGCGACTTCCTCCTTACCATTGTGAATTAAATTTGATAGAATTGATATAGGCACAAGTAAAGGGGGAAGTCGGAAGAAACAAAACAACATTTAAAATGACAGATGTCAAGTCCTTATTTGGTAATGTGATACGTAATGTGAAGAAGGAGAACTGGAAAAAATGTGTAAATCACATTATCGGAGAAGGAAAGGTTTAAAACATTTTTTTTATTTTTCTATTGTCATCTTATACGATTGCATTGTTGCCCCGGTTAACAATGGGTCTACAATGAACAGACCCAACAATTTACCTTATTATAGGGTGAATCTATCTGAATTGAGAAGTAAGGCAGATTCAATACAAATTAGTAATTAATAAACAAAATTTTAATGTACCACACTATTGTAGTTTTATATACTAAAGTATCATTTATTACTCTATGCCTTTTAAAAATAAAGTATAGCGGGAAAAACTGGTACTGCCCTTTTTATAAAGAAAACTCTAATCTATTTTACCAATACATAATGCACGTGTTGTTACATTTACCTAAAATATCTCCAATACTAACATTCTTCAAATTAACAATTTCCAAATCGGTAATTTTTTGCTGCTTCAAAACCAGCAATCCACACTTGGTAACTTTACAATTTTTTATTTTAACTGATTTCAATTTGGTATTATTTTCGGAGAAAATATTGAGGGTGGCATCACACAAAATTCGTTTTTCCATCATTTTAGTCATAAGTTTTTCTGATACCTTATTTATTAAGAAGATATCCGGGTCTCTGAATTTATACCTTTTGTCACTGCGTTCATCATCATAACAGTCACTTCCTAATTAAAAAAAAAAGAAAATTATTATGCACCTGAATCTAAGGTCTGTATTTACAACTGATGCTTACATTTTAAGAAATATCTTTCAAGGATCTAAGAATACACAATTTATAAATATATTAAATATTACCTTCTATGTTTGTTGTCCAGCCATCTTTGGTTTGAATTTGGGGCTCAATATAGGTCAAAATATTATCACAGACCACGTCCAAACAAGCCTCTTCTAAAGAAATGGGGCTCTCGTACATTTTTCCAAATTTTTTCGTCCAGAATAACTGTAATACACGTTGTACGTCCGCCAAATATTGAAAAATACCCCTCTGGAAGGCTCACATATTTTAACAAGTTAAATATATTTATTATTTGCTAATTATACGTAGAAAAAGCATTTTTATTATTTACGTGTTTTGGCCTCTGTTTCAACTTTTGACAAAAATGTCACTGGCAAGATTGACCCTAACCTGTCATGTGCCAGATCATGACGTCATTTAGTCAATAAAAAATTATTTTCCGATTATTTTATTTATTCTTAGTTAAGTACAAAAGAATCCTGTTATTGTTTTTAGATCAGAGAGCATTGACGTTGATTTTACTGGTTGTATTGTCAATATTTGTTTTACGTTTTTCTGCATTATCAGATTCCCGCGAATTTTTAAATTCGAAGTTCTTAATTTTGGGGACTTTTCATTGACATTGGAACGGCTGTCTTCTGTCAATGGTGTCACTTTCTGACGTTGGTAGTTCTTCCAAGAAAGTTCCCGCTCAAAGCTGCTTGCTAACCGAACTCGATTTCTTAAAGTTTTTTTTTCAAAATTTGGAAGAAAGGATACGAAAAACGTGACATTCTAGTGACAAGAAAGTGTATGATAAAACCTAAATCAAATTTTAGCAAGAAATTTTAGAAAAAACTATAGAATTTCAATAATTTTCCGTTGATAACGATAACCTAAATTTTCATTCTTTCCATTTTTTTCATTTTGCAAAAAAATGGCAAAAGTTCAGCTTTGTAATATCACAGTAATGGACAACCCTAGTCCCTTTTTGAATCCATTTCAATTCGAAATTACATTTGAATGCATAGAGGAGCTCAAAGAAGGCAAGTGTATACTTTTTTTTTTGTTAATATGTTTTTCGAGATTTTCCTATTTTTGGAATTTTAATTTCTTTATGTCTAGTGAAACACAATGTTTTAAACTTTAATTATAACTGTATTATCGATGAAATGGGAAAAATATATTGAAAGCTGCTAAATATTGCATACCGTGTAGCATTTTGATAACAGTGGTAAATGTTTCATGTTTCAGCATGTTGGCAAATAAGTTAGACCTAACATATTGGATAAAACTAGACTAAAAGGTTGTTGAAAAATAAAACTTTATCTGCGAGATTGTACTTGATTTGTTATACAAATAAAATGTAGCCAACCATTTGTAAAATTTTCATCCTAAAAATTGAAAACTGTGCCAATTGGATCCAAAATATTGGATTAAACATGTTAGACACTGTTTGTGATATCTCTTACATTTTTAAGTTTTTTTTTTTTGTTTAAATCACTGTTTAATACACTCATTTTTATTTAGATTTGGAATGGAAAATGATCTACGTAGGCTCCGCTGAATCTGAGGAATACGATCAAGTTTTGGATTCAGTTTTTGTGGGACCAATTCCTGAAGGAAAGCACATGTTCGTTTTTCAGGTATGGTACCCTTATTTTATGTATCTGTAAATATATCCAATCTTTTTTATAGTGCTACAAAGGTTTTTGACAGTTATGTGGTTGACTAAAAATTTTAATGTGAAAACATCAAAGACATGTCATTACTCTTGAAGTGTTTAGTAGGTTAAAAATAGACAGTGTTTTCCAGCCTGAAAATTCATTTTTTGGATTTCTAAAGCTTTCTTTTATATTTTCATTTAAAAACCACGTACATTAAAATTGTAGTTGCACAGTTTTCCCATGCCTAGAACTCATTTTTTCCTTTTTTTTTTTTTTCCTGATGACCGAGGAGTGACTTATAATATTGTCAAGTGTTACATTAAAAATTTGGAGAAAACAGCATTGTTTAAGAATTGGAATCTAGAACTGTGCATACTTATATTTCCTTCCTGACCAAATTTGGGGAGAGGTATCTTTGAATTTATGTTTTCTAATAGTTTTTTTGTACTAAAATTTGTAAAATTTTAATTTTTTGTGTAGGGTATTTTTTGAGCATTCAAAATTAGTTGTAAATCTACCATTAGCTTTATAAAATCATGTAGTAAGTGTAAACTTGTTCCAATTATGTATCTCGAAAGTTTCTTTTTGTTTAGATTCTTTGGAATAAACTTTTTGAGATTTAACATGAGAAGTATCAGAGACTGATTATTTTTGTGTTAATTCTGAACCAAATTAATCTTTGATAGTTACCATATTACTATGACTAATTATTGTAATGTGAAATCATGTGTTATTGTATTTTCAGCACTTGAAGTTTTTAGTAGCTTAGACATAGATGACTTTCTTAAAATTTCTTAGTTTTCTGTCATTAATATCCCCATTTTCAGCCCATATTACGAAATATTCATAGAATAAACAGAATTTTTTTTTTTAACTTTTCTTCATTTTTATCATTTGATTAGAATTATATTATTGTTATAAATTTTATTTTATCAAGCCCACCTGCTTCCGACCTCATTTATGATTAAAGTAACGTTTCTGAATACCGATAAATATTTTGAAATTGGCTATTAAGGGGTTGCTCAGGGTGCTGATTAAGAATCCGATGACAGATTTGAAAAATTCAAAATGGCGGCCAGAGAGTACGTAATTAATTTAATTTCTTCCAGTCATTTGGAATTTTTATGTTTTCAATAACTGTTTTCTTTGTACCTGGATCTTTAAACGAAATAAAAATACATTATACTTAAAGCTTAGACTTTTATCTGTTATTTCCCACCTTTAAATAATTTTTTTATTTTAAATTTAAGTTATATGATTAACCTCTTCACGACCGAATTTATTTGGGAAAGTAGGACCAAAATGACCGATTTTTTTTTATGGTATGTGTTAAATTACTGCAAATAGGACTTACCAAATATGTTTTTTCAAAGTTTCAAAAAAACAAGTGTTTTCACAAAAAATAAAACATTTTAATTCTGTTCTTGACATCACCCGAATTAACTCGGGCGTTCAAAGAAATGCTAATTTGAAACAAAATTTGAGCCAAATAACAAAAAAGTGGCTTATCTTATCAACTAAATAGTACTAACTGTATGATATACTCTAAAGCAGGGTGTAACACAGAGCGGTACGTCACAAATAGGGCAGTAGTAGCGTGTTTCCTTTCGAACTTTTTTGCCGCGGGCATCACGCACTCTACAGCATACACCACATTGCGGAGTTGGAAATTGTTTTTTTTTTCGGTTGCCGGGATACACTCAGGGAAATGACGACCTGTCAGTCTAAGTGGTGTAGGTTGGCTTGAAGGTCGTCCTTTTCTAGAAGAAAATTCCGTGCGGTGATATTTTTCCATGATCTGTTTGATTAGATCCAACCTATAAACTAGTGCTGACTTTGTTCTTCCAGTTTTTCGATATACCACAAAAGAGTTCCACAGTGCCAAATCTAATAAATGAAAAAATATTTTTTTGTAATACTTTTTTCCACGCTTTCTTGGAAGGCTGTAGTCTGCTAAGTATTGATCCACCCGATCAACACCGCCCATGGTGTCGTTATAATCGATGACAACTTTCGGCTTTATTATAATCTCTCTTGTTTTTTTCTACCTCTACACAGGTGTTCGTATGAATGGTTGAAATCAAAGAAACATCTTTCTTGTCTTTCCACTTTAGGACACAAACTTTACCTCTTTGAAAGGCTACAACTTCTCCTTTTTTCAGCTTCTTTTTTTTTTAGCTCTGAAGGAACTTCTTTCCATGTTAATTTTAGTGTTCCATAAACGTCGGTTTTCTTTGTAATAAGTAAATCCGCAAGCTGGGGGGAGTTATAAAAATTATCCATCGTTATGCAATAGCCCTTCTCTAACAATGGCTTAGACAGCGTCATGACAACTTGCGACGAAATTGGTAGATTTTCATAGTCTTTGTCAAGGTTGGTTTGTTTTCCAGTGTAGATGATAAAATTCCATACATAACCACTTTTAGATTCACACAGTAAATAGGTTTTTATACCAAATCGAGCTCTTTTTAGTGGAATGTATTGGATCCAACCAAGTCTACCCTTATATAAAAGGAGACTTTCGTCAATAGACAGGTTTTTTTCAGGTACGACCAGTTCTTGAAACTTGCTAACCAATTTTTCGTATACTGGCCATATTTTATAAAGTTTTGGGTTTGGATGAGTTACTTCATCAAATTCATCATTATTAGAAAAATGGATGTTTTGATGGATAGCCTCAAATCTATTTCTGCTCATACAACTGGCAAAAAAGGGCGTCACCAAAAGAGGATCGGTTGACCAGTATTGACGCAATTCTGGTTTTTTTATAACGCTTTGTAAAATTGTCAATCCTAAAAAGACTCTAATTTCTTCGCTAGTCACAGGGTACCACATTTTTCCTCTTTTTTTTTTGCTCAGCATACCTGTTGGTTTCTGTTACTATATGGCCAACCAGATCGTCGTCAACGAACTGTTCAGAAAAATCCAACATGTTCCAATCATTGCAGGATACACAATTTATAGACGGTACAGCCGTAAAAGGGAATGATGGTGGGGCTGGGGAATCAGGTTGCAATTCAAACCAATCACGTGTTTCAAGTAAATCCGCCGAATTATCTGAATTCGAGCTACTACTTGAAATATTGCCGTAAGATGTATCAGAGCCACTTTCGTCTATTGGTTCGTCAACTTCTGACTCATCTGACAGATCATAATCGTGCCTGTCCATGGTATACTAAGTACTTGGGTTTCAGCTACTGAAATGTAAATAACAGGTATAATAAATATATTTACTTATTGTAGACAAAAACTCACGTAAAATTTAATTCACAGAAGCAGCGCAACAAAACTTATCAAGTCGCAACACAAACTAAATTTACCCGCTGGCAGCTTATTTTGCCTCAAGATCAAATAAACAGTCGCAAAAATCCGACAAGACCCGAGGGGTTTGAGTTAAATGTGTAAAAATGCGTATTCCCGCTTTTCACGAGACAGTTCGGGTGATGGCGCGTAACATCCATAAAAATTAGAGATGAGAGAGTTAACTCGGGCATAGGAAAATCGAAACGTTGACCGTGCCCTAGTTATCTCGGGTACAGTCGTTAAGCGGTTAATAATACCAGGTGTACAAGTATGAAATGCGGATTTCAGACAACAGATGGTGCACCAATGCAGTTTGTGCTATAAAGATTTGACACTGCGCCATTTTGTTGTGTCATCAACAAGTGTCAAACGCGCACGAGTGATAAATTGTAACAGTGTGTGGTTAGTGTTGTGTTGTTGTGTTCAATATGTCCAAATTTATACTGAACAAAGACGGACAGCATTAATTTTTTATTTTCATTTGAAGAAAACTGCTGTTGAATCATACCAATTACTTGGAGAAGCTTATGGTGAATATGCTCCATCGCAAGATACGTGTGAACGATGGTTTCGGCGTTTCAAAAGTGGTGATTTCGATGTTGCAGACAAGGAACGTGGAAAACCGCCAAAAAAATACGAAGATGTGGAATTACAAGCATTGTTGGACGAAGATGATTCGCAAACACAAAGACAACTCGCCGAGCAATTGGGCGTTAGTCAACAAGCTATTTCCAATCGGCTACGAGAGATTCAGAAAACCGGTAGATGGGTACCACATGAGTTGAACGACAGGCAAATGGAAAGACGCAAAAACACGTGACATTTTGCTCGCTCGGTATAAAAGGAAGTCGTTTTTGCATCGTATAGTTACAGGGGATGAAAAGTGGATTTATTTTGAGAATCCCAAGCGCAAAAAATCATGGGTAGACCCAGGCGCACCATCCACATCGACCGCAAGACCGGATCGCTTTGGCAGAAAGACGATGCTCTGTGTTTGGTGGGACCAGAGGAGCGTGGTCTATTATGAGCTGTTAAAACCTGGGGAAACGATTAATACTAAACGTTACCAACAACAATTGACCGATTTCGCTGCTTGAAAAAAGGCCGGAATACCGAAAGAGGCAACACAGTCATTTTTCTTCATGACAATGCTCCATCACATACGGCAAAACCAGTTCGCGACACGTTGAAAGCACTCAGCTGGGAAGTTCTACCCTATGCGGCTTACGCACCTCCTGAGCAGCGTTTCGGTTCATACGAAAATGTGAAAAAATGGCTCGATGAATGGTTCGCAGCAAAAGTTTTAAGATTTTTACTGGGATGGTATTCACAAATTGCCCGAAAGATGGGAAAAATGTATAACAAGCGATGGAGTATACTTTGAATAAAGCACTTTTTATTATTCTTCCGAATTTAACATGCTTTTTTTAGAAAAAAAATCCACATTTCATACTTTTACACCTGGTAAGCAAGAAATACTGTATGTGTATGACTTCGGTTAAAATGAGCACGGTTACAACAAGCATTTGCTTATAACCATCAATTTTTAGTGATCATTTTTATCTCATACTTGCCTACAGCGAACATACCGTCACCACATTACTGAGAATGCCGCTGACTTCAGAAACACTTCTTTCTTTCCTAATGCCGACGGCTTTTTATTAGTCAGGGCGACCGGGCGCAAAGAAAAATGTTTTTGAATTATAAATTTTTAGTTCACTTCCTATTCAACTGTTGGGGAACAATATCAGGTGTAAAACGGCCACAGAAGAAAAATGTCCCGAAACGCTGGCCAAAATATGAAGGTATTATTCGAATTCGACAAAACTCGGTATATTGGGGTTTTCCGGACCGCTGATCACGAGTATGAAGTCAGATTTTCAAAAAACAAAATGGCAGGCTCTCTTTGAAAAAACATGATTTATTCTTACGAAACTTCCTATACGTGAGTTTTTGAGGTCGCTGATTACGAATACGGTGTTCAAATTTCAAAAACAAAATGGCGGCTCCAAAATGACTGAGTGTTTTTGGAAAAAATGCGACTTATTTTTATGAAAATCTGTATACATGGTTTTTGGGGCCGCTAATTGCGAATATGCAGTTCAAAAAACAAAATGGCGGCTCCAAAATGGCAGACAAAACGTGTGTTATTTTTATGAAAATCTGTGTACTTGGGTTTTTAGGGTTGTTGATTACGAATATGAAGTTCATATTTCAAAAAACAAAATGGCGAACTATTTTTGTAAAAACGTGAGTTATTTTTATGAAACTTTTTTATGAATTTTTAAACAATTTGCTACATTGTGCAACAATTTCTACAATTTTAAAATTATTTTTCCAATTTAATAACATTTTATTGAAATTTTCAATTATTTTTCAATTTTAGCAACAATTTTCCAAAGTCGTAAACAATTTGCTACATGTTGCAACATTTTCTCGAATTGTTTAACTGACTTTTTCATTTTGCAACAATTTACAGAATTTTTAAAGTATTTTTCCCATTTTGCAACATTTACCCGAATTTGTTAACTATATTTCACATTTTGCAACGAATTTTTAAATAATTGGTTGAATTTTGTAATATCATCCCGAATTTTTTTTAAAAAAAAAAACGCGTCCATGGTGTCCACGCACACCTTCGCACAAAAACTAACACAGATACCAAACTTGCGACATCTAGCACTCAATTTTTCGATATTTTGGCAAAAACTGTCTAATAAACAACCTCCAACTCATTTCACGTTAGAGTTCAGTGGAGTTTTTAAGTTATTACTTGTTCTTTAAAGATTTTTGGGAATATTTTCTTAAAAAACTCGATAATTAAACAGTTAATTACTCACATAATATTAAGTAAATATCAAATTCCAGAAACACAGTGAAATTGTACTCGGCTTCAGGGACAGAATTTATTTTACACAATTAAAATTCATTCACCGTTGCACTTGCTATAATAGTTTAAACTTGATGACGTGTGACGTGCTTCACGAGAGATGCTGCGTGGCACTCGTCGCTTCGAATTGAAATGAAAGTTATGAGACAGGTGCAAGCGGAAGATGCACTTGAGTGGCCGTAAATCACAGTAGAGGAATTGACAAAAATATTCTAACAGGTTAAAATTCCTAAATACAATCTTGCGTTTCTTATATTATGGTCAACTTTTCGGGTTTTCTAACTACTGTGCGGCGCTTGCTGTCCGCTGAAGAAGTAAAATTAATATTTATTTCGGTTATAACGAGCACTCGTTTATACCGAACAAATCTTGCGGCCCTTTATGTGCCAAGTATATCAAAGCCTTAATGTAGTTTTTTTCTACAGAAGCCTACATGGATTTTATGTTTTTAACAAAACTGACTTTTTCGTACTACTCAGTATATATCACCACTACACCAAACACTTTATTTTTGCACTCGACGCGCGTTTCGCTAACCATGTTAGCTTCATCAGGAGCGATGATTGTGTGGTGACTAGTCAATCATCGCTCCTGATGAAGCTAACATGGTTAGCGAAACGCGCGTCGAGTGCAAAAATGAAGTGTTTGGTGTAGTGGTGATATATACTGAGTAGTATCATTGTGCCAAAGATTCCACATTCCCAACTTAGGTGATTTTTTCGTGATCAAAATGTAATTCTTTAATATTGTAGACTAAATATTTATTGTTTTTTTTTTACAGGCTGACCCACCAAATGTCTCTAGAATACCAGAAAATGATGCGTTAGGTGTAACTGTAGTACTTCTCACATGTTCGTACAAATCACAAGAATTCATTAGAGTAGGTTACTTCATAAATAACGAGTACAGCGATCCTGAACTTAAAGAAAACCCGCCTAGTCCACCACAATTCGATAAGGTACAATTTATTACAACCATATTAGAGCGTAATATCTGCGTCACTTAATCTCTAATGTGCAGGGGCGGATCGTGAATTTGTGGGGCCCTGGGCTAATGCTACTTAGGGGCCTACCTAATTACTGAACTAATTGCCATTTTATCAAAAAACTGTTTTCTATTAGTGATGTAGGTATACGGTATAGGAAAAAATAGGACAATAAAATACTTTATTTGTTTAGTATGACTTAGTGTTTGGTATACAAATAGCAACTGGACGACATTATTGGAAACGAAATTGAGAGGTTATGTGTAGTTATGTTATATAATTTACTAGCCGGGCCCGCGGCTCCGCTCGCGTGGACTTGATTCACCACTATCGTCACTGCTTATTCCTTAATTTACCCAACGTAATAAAATATCTGCCATTATTTCCCTTTATCTCTCAATATTTCTCCTTATCTCCCATTATCTCTACATAATTTCCATTATCTAGGCTTAACTCTGCTCATCCCCCATTATTTCTCCTTATCTCCCATTATTTCTCCTTATCTCCCATTATCTCACCTTATATCCCATTATCTAGGCTTATCTCGACTCATCTGTCAATATTTCTCCTTATCTCCCATTATTTCTTCTTATCTCCCATTATCTCACTGTAACTCTCATTATCTAGACTTATCTTTGCTTATCTCCCATTATTTCTCCTTATCTCCCATTATTTATATTTATCTCCCATTATCTCGCCTTATCTCCCATTATCGAGCCTTATCTCGACTTATCTCCCATTATCGAGCCTTATCTCGACTTATCTCCCATTATTTCTCCTAATCTCCTATTATCTAGGCTTATATCGAATTATATAGAACATATGTTTAAAATTTATAAAAACACGTAAATCGGATAAGTGGTTCTCAAGTGATAAGCGCACTAACGGACAGACAGACAGAAAGACGTTTTATATATATTCTAGATAGAAGATAATAGATAACCTGGCCAGAGAACAAATGTATTAATTAAAAAGAAACACGTAAATCGGATAAGAGGTTCTCGAGTGATAAGCGCACTAACGGACAGACACACAGACAGAGAGACGTTGCATTTTGTATATTATATTCTTTGCCACATGATATTGTTCCATATTTAATGCTTTAGGCAGTTTATTGCAAGAGAACGCGCTAGCGGCAAACTTATCTCCGACTTGATTCACTATTATCGTCACTGCTTATTCCTTATGTCACCTAACGTAATAAAATATATCCTATAATCTGGCCAGAGAACATATGTATGTTTCACAAAAAATTACGTAAATCGGATAAGTGGTTCTCCAGTGATAAAAGCACTAACGGACAGACAGACAGACAGAGAGACGTTGCATTATATATTATAGATATTCTTTGCTACATGATATTGTTCCATATTTAATGGTTTAGCATGTATAAAAAAAAAACACGTAAATCGGATAAGTGGTTCTCCAGTGATAAGCCCACAAACGGACAAACAGACAGATATACGTTACATTTTATATATATATTATAGATGTAATAAAATATATATCTATAACCTGGTCAGAGAACATACAGTCCCTGGCCAAATTATTAGACGCACTGCAAGATTTCATGTAAAATATTAATTACCGAGTGATATTGTACCGTTTTATTATTTTAAATTGATTTGTTTTTTATGTTTATATTATCCAATCAATTACCTATTTATTTGACATAAATAAAACAGCATTAATTTAGAAAAACATAAGTTTATTAAGTTTTAAAAGAAAAGTGAAATTAATGTTAGTAAAAGTCAATATTTAGTTGAGCCACCTTTAGCCGCTATCAAAGCTTTAATTCTGCGCGGCATACTATCAATGCAAGATTGTACTGTCTCCTGCATTTGAGGATGATGATTCCACACATGAATAATCTTTTCTAGAAGCTGGGTTTTGTTGGTAATCACATCTTTAGACACTTCTCTTTTCATCAGCTCCCACACATTTTCAATGGGGTTCATATCAGGGGGATATTTTTTTTCTGCCAAAAAAGCTTTAACAGACCGAGCAGTGTGGCAGGGAGCTCCATCTTGCATGAAAGTGAATGGTTCCCCATTTGGAAACCATTCTCTGAGCTGCGGAATCAATCGATTTTGTAATACTTCTTTGTACTGATCTTGCCTTATTATTCCTTTGACGACGTACAGACGTCCAGTGCCCTTGCCGCTGATGACTGACCAAATCATCACTTTGGTGGGATGTTTAACCGTCGGGACGACACAATCAGGATGAAACTTTTCTCCATGACGACGACGCACATACTGAGCTTTATTCTGCAAAATTTCGAATGTGCTTTCGTCACTGAAGCAGACCTGTCAAAAATAGGAAAAATATATAAACTTCCATGTTTATTTGCTTTATTTAACTGAAAATGATAATAATGTATCAATTACTGATTAAATTGCTGTATCTTACCGATCTCCAGAAGTCCACATCTTTGTCTTGCCATTATTTGGCCCACTTCAGGCGCTTTGCTTTCATTGCAGCTGTTAACTTGGGCTTCCTGGCGGGGCGACAGGCCTTAAAATCTAATTCTTTCAATTTTCTTCGAACAGTGCGCTCAGAAGCATTTACGCTAGCATCCTAGAGTTGTGATTTTATTACCTTTGTGGTAGCAAATCTGTTTTCTACACAAATTTTCTTCAAACATCTCTCTGACCGTGGAGTGAAAATTGGTTTTCTACCGCATCTTTTCTTTCTTTTCGGGCTTAATTCCTTCACTGACTCAATTTTCTTTTTTATGCGTCGTACACTAGCTTCAGAAACCTCCAATCTTCGAGATATTTCTCGGTTTGTAAATGTTTTCGCAATCACAAGGGCCTTCACTTCAGCTTTTTTACGTGGTAAAAGATCGCCTTTTCTACCCATAATGAAAATAATCCAACTACTTTTTTAAAACACTGCATACAAAATAAACTAATAACTGAGTAGTATAAAACTGTTAAACAAACAATCACAGTCCATAAAGCCACAGAAACACGTCCGTACCTGACTCGATTCCGATCGCGACTGATACAGGTTTGTACTTATTTACGTTCATGTATCACTTTGTCAACACAATGTTGCCATATGTTAAAAATAAATACAAATATGTAGTCTACAACAATTCTTTTAAATAAAAATCAATAATATTGTAGTTTAAATATACCATTATTGCATAAAAACTCTTAAGAAACATAGAATTACTAAAAAAAATACAGTGCGTCTAATAATTTGGCCAGGGACTGTATATATGAATTTAAAAAATCACGTAAATCGGATAAGTGGATCTCGAGGGATAAGCGCACTAATGGACAGACAGACAGACAGAGAAACGTTGCATTTTATATATATTATAGATATAGATTATTATTATTATATAACCTGGCCAAAGAATATATGTATGAATTTAAAAAAAGACACATAAATCGGATAAGTGGTTTTCGCGTGATAAACCCGCTAATGGACAGACAGACAGACAGAGAGACATTGTTTTTTTATATATATTTTAGATTATAGATTATAGATATTCTCTGCTACATAATATTGTTCCATATTTAATGGGTTAGGTGGTCAATTGCAAGGCAACGCGCTAGCGGCAAACTTTTTTCCGACATCATTCACTATTTTACGTCACTACTCATTCCTTATGCTACTAAAATATAGCCTATAACCTGGCCAGAGAACATATGTAAGTTTTAAAAAAAAAGTATGTAAATCGGATAAGTGGTTCTCCAGTGATAAGCGCACTAACGGACAGACAGACAGAGAGACGTTGCATTTTATATATATTATAGATAAAGCAGCCTTTCCGCATTTTTGTGCTGCAAATTCCTTTATTTGCTCACCACATGGTAAGTTCTTTGTTAAATCACAATTTATGGGAAGAACTGATAAATGATTTAGTCGATAGTTCGACATTGTCGTCCTATATTTGTTTTCTATATACGACATCCTGGAGAAAGAGCGCTCCGCTTCACAGCTAGTGATTGGCAACGTTAAAAAAATCTTTAAGATGATATAGCAATTTGGGGAAAACATCAACAAGTTTCTTTTCATAAATTAGCATAAAAATTTCACTGCAAGAGGTGTAAGACTGTGGCTTAGACTGTAGTAAATAAGATTTTAACTGAATGCACTCATTCGCTAAATGTTCGTCTACGTCAGGGATTTCAAAGATAGGGCCCGCGGGCCGCATCCGGCCCCCGGGACGTATCAATAAGGCCCGCGATCGCAATGTGTCACAGAAAGAAGAATCATGTTTTTTAGAGCTTTTAGACTTCACTCGATTCCTCTACGGAAGTTTTAAAATGCGCACACTACATTTATAAGTAATTTCAAGGGCAGCGCGTGCCTTGACAAGCGAGAGAGATAGACAGTAACGCCATCTCTTAGCAACAAGCGGAAATACCCTATTATTTTTGTTGAGAACAATAGAATCTTCCACGCGCTTCGAGTCTAGACTAGAACCTTCCTTATCGATATTATAAAAGGAGTGCGTCGGCGCGACGTGAGTCAGTTGAGTGTGAGTCGAGTAATCGAAGCGATACGGTCGGAGAAGGATTTTAGTTGTACTGCGAAGTAGTGATTGTGAAGGTATTGTGCATTTGTTTGTGTCGTGCGCGTGCGATATCCATAATTGTTGTGTCGAGTTCCATAACTGTTACGATTTTGGCATAATGTCACAAAAACGTAAAGTTGATAGTGAGTGCAGAGTTTTTCAGTCTAAATGGGAAATTGCATATTTTTTTCATAGAATGGAAAGGTAAACCACTGTGTTTGATTTGCAATCAAACAGTTGCTGTTTGTAAGGAGTTTAACTTGAAGAGACACTATGATACGAATCATAAATCAAAATTCGATTGTTACACTAAAAAAATAAAAATGGACACATTGTCATCTTTAAAATCTAAACTTCAAGGTCAACAATCGATGTTTACTAAAGCTAATACTGAGAGCGAAGATGCCCGGAAATCAAGTTTTATTATTGCATTTGAAATCGCGAAGAGATCAAAACCTTTCACTGATGGTGATTTTATTAAAGACTGTTGAAAGTTGCCGTTGTTTCATTTCCATTTCAAAAGTCAATAATTCAAAATATTTCGCTGTCAAGAAACACTGTTGCTTCAAGAATAAATGATTTATCTCAAAATTTGGTTCTTCAACTGAAGGAGAAAATTAAGGAATTTACAAACTTTTCACTGGCTGTTGACGAGAGCACTGATACTGTTGATACAGCTCAACTTGCTGTTTTTATACGAGGTATTAACAGTAACTTTGAAATAACTGAAGAACTATTAAAGTGCGTTCCATTGACAGGTACTACAACAGCAAATGATATTTATTCTGCAATTGAGCATTTGATAGCAGAATAGGAATCGACTGGAATATACTTAGCAGCACAACTACGGATGGCGCTCCTGCCATGGCTGGCAAACATTCGGGCGTTGTAACTAAATTAAAACAGAAAACATCAGGGAATTTTGTGGGATTTCCACTGTATAATTCATCAGGAATCATTGGCATCCAAACATTTAAAAATGGAGCATGTCATGCAACCTATAATTAAAATAGTAAATTTTATAAGGAGCAGAGGACTAAATCACCGACAGTTCAGGCAGTTTTTACAAGATTTGGACGAAAAGTTTTCTGATGTTCCTTACTTCACCGAAGTTCGTTGGCTCAGTCGAGGAGTAGTTTTAGAAAAATTTTTTTCATTACGTGACCCTATTCAACCTTTCATGTTAGAAAAAGGCAACCCAATTGATTATGACAATGACTGGTGGGTTGATTGTGCCTTTTTGGTAGATATGAATAAACACTTGACTGATCTGAATGTAAAGTTACAGGGTAAAAATCTGATTGTCACTCAAATGTATTCATGTATTCAAGCTTTTGAAACAAAGTTGAGGCTGTGGGAAAATCAGGTAAAAAATCAAACTTTGGATCATTTCCCTCATTTAAAATCATTTGGCACAGTGAACCAAAAAAAATTGGATCAATATTCTCAACTTCTGCAAAATTTGATCACGGAATTCAACAATCGTTTTGAAGACTTTCACAAAATGAATGAAATGGAATTCCCAATTTTCAACAATCCATTCAATTTTGAAGCTTCACAGGCACCAGTTCATTTGCAAATGGAGCTGATAGATCTTCAATCGGACAGTATTTTGAAAGAAAAATTTAAAGAGATTAACGCTCTTACATTTTATACACAATATTTCAAGAGTCTGGATAACTATCCGGAATTAAAAAAGCATGCAGCACGCATTCTCTGCATGTTTGGTAGCACCTATTTATGTGAGCAGATGTTTTCCGTCATGAAAATAAATAAGAACAAACATCGCACAAGACTTTCGAATGAACATCTCCAATCAATTCTTAAAATAACTACAACGAATATGATACCTGACATCAATGAGCTTGTCAAAAAACAAGAGAAGTCAGGTATCTGGATCCTCGAGCTCAAAAAATAATTACCCTCTTTTATAACTTTGATATAATTTTTAACAACCGTATATTATATACTATATAATTAAATAAATTAAATGTTATAATTCAGTACATTTTTTTTATTTGAATCTGGCCCGCCTACACATTCTAAATTTAATATATGGCCCTCTGCAAAATTGAGTTTGACACCTCTGGTCTACGTCATCTTGATAATAATCAATAACATTACGTACACTTTCCAGATCTACATTTTCCATATTTTTGTCTTGCAAATCCATTAAAACTTTGAATTTTTTGCTATATGTCTCATAGACTTGGCTTCGATTATTAAAATCCATAATCAGCTTATCCAACGCAACGTTTAGAGTGTCTCTTTTAATTTTTTCAGCGCCGTATACTAAGACTTTATCTGTAGACTTATCTGAAAATTTTTGAAGTAATGCGTCTCTTGTTTATGTCACTGTAGCCTGTTCCCACACTAGTACTTAATTTTTTAGCTTTCTCTTCGTATTCCTTTAGCTTCTGATCTGACTGGTGCCGTATGTTGTTCACGAACTCTTTTAATGACACAATTAACTTGTTGCCTTCACAAATATCTAAATCAGGGCTCTGTATTATTTTATTAACTAAATTAAGTCTCTCCAAAATGTCTTCCCAAAAAATAATCAAAATTGCAGTATCGAGTTTCGCCAGTTTATTAAATAAATTTCGTGCCTCTTTTTGGGAATCAACTTTCTCGTCCTCACTTTCGCTGAAACTTTTGAAAATTTTCATAATGTCATCATAATTATTTTTTAAAGCTCTAACAGCATCATAGTGACATGACCATCTGGTCTGGCTTAAACTTTTTAACGTAAATTTTAGTTTTGTTTCACGGTTCACAGTTCTCACCTATGGGTCGAAGCAGAAAAGAAAACGTATATTTTTTGCCCTACTCCAAAAAAGTTCACAATTTCGGTAACAACCTTAACAGATTCTTCATCAACTAGATTAAGGGAATGCGCAGCACACGGCACAAAATCCGCGGATTTACTTTTTTGTTTGAGTAGTGCTTGTACACCATTGTAGCGACCCGCCATATTAGCAGCGTTGTCATAAGACTGCCCCCTACAATTATCCCGTATTAGTCCATTTGTTTCTAAAAAGTCTTGTAGAATATTAAATTAATGTAAGCCAGTATGACTACTAATTGTAAGAAACGATACAAATCTTTCATACACTTTTCCCCGAAAACAGTATCGTAATACAATAGCAAGTTGGTCATTGTGAGACAGATCTGGGGTTGAATCCATCACAATTGAATAATACTTTGTGTCGTCGTTATTTATTTGAGTTATAATTTGTTTAATTATCTGTTTGCTCATAATTTCAATTACTTCCTCATATGCTGTTTTTGATAAGTACGATATTATCGGTTTTGGTCGCAGCTCTCGTTGTTCAATATCTTCACGAATGAATGGATCATAAAATTACCATTATGTGGAGAACCAAATACTTCCTCGGAACCTCTGAATGCTAATCCCCTTATACTCAAAAATTTCACCACTGCAATAACCCGTTTTAAGACATTGTGATAATATTCTGTTTCTTTCCTTAATTGCTCCTGAAGCTGCTTGTCTAAAACAGACTTATTTTCTTTTCGTGTCAACCACACTAACATTGAATTCTTATGTTCATTAGAATTTTCGTGATTTTCTAAACAAGTTCTTATGTGGTTCCAATCAGAAAATCGGGTTGTGTATTGAGAAGGGGTTTTAGAAAAAAGTTTGCAAGCCAAACAAAAAACAGTACCAACCCTGGTTGCATAACATAACCAAGATCTTTCCAGTAATTGGCCATTTTTCATTTTCTTAATGAAATAACTATTTGAAAATGATCTGTTCTGTTCTTTGTATTTTTTTATTGAAGCTGAATATTTATTTTCCGGATCTTTATTTTGAAAGTCAGTCATTTCATGTGAGAGGATGTTATTAATAAAATCATTATTTAGCATTACTGCAACCTTATGATTGGATTTTTTTAAATTTTTATACTTCACAATATCGATCGTCTATTATTTTCAATGGGGGGCTGGGGGCCCTTTGTATCCACGGGGCCCTGGGCTGCAGCCCAAAAAGCCCTCAAGTAGATCCGCCCCTGCTAATGTGAATATTGTTTTTACAGGTGACGAGAAACATTCTGGCTTCCGAACCCAGAGTAACCCGATTCAAAATCAATTGGGAAGAGCCGAACGCTCAGGAACCAATGCCTGGTACTTCGGATAACACGGAATCGATGGTCGCAGACACGACGTCGCAGGTCGACACAGGGACCCCTACTCAAATTCCTTCGTTCAACGAAAATTCGAACTCCTGGGCGACGATGGAGTGTTCTTAATGAAGTTAGGTTAGGTCTAAGGGAATTTTGCCTGCGTACGTTAATAAATAAAAGTTGTTTTTTAATCGAACGCGAGATTAGGGGTACCATAATGATAGTTAGTATGTAAAACGGAAATCGATAAACTATTTTTCTTATATTATTAGAACTGTGGATTGTTTGCAATTCTTTTAGTGTTTTTTTTTTGTATATTGTAGAATTTGTTGAAGAACTTTTAACGATTGTAATTGTTTAAAAATTTTCCGAACTAGTTTTTGAATATTTTTAGAAATTTCAGTCTTTAAAATCATAAAGAGCATCTATTAATTACGTTTTATTTTCAAAAAAGGTTAGTCTTTCTAGGTAGTCGTCTCTAATTATAATTAAGTTATATACAGTGTTTTTTAGAACTTTTGAACCACTTGAAACATTGTGTTCATTGGATTACTCGAAGTTGATAACCTCTGTGCACATAGTTTGTAAATAATTATGTATCGCCAATTTAAATCTCATTCTTCGCAGGAAAATGCACGCACTATGCTGGACGCCGTGTGACAAAACAAAATCCACCAATGCGCCTGCGCGAACTAATCGGTGTTGCCAATTGCTATTTACGTTCGATAGGCTCTTATTTTTGAAACGCGCCTCGTAAAAAAACAAAATCGATCCAAGCATGGATCCTCGCGGCCTTTCTTCGTGAACTTTTCTATGATCAGGAGTATTTCCATTGTTTTATTCCCTGTCCTGATAGATCGGAACAGAAATGCTCCTAAATTTTCTCTAGATTAGTAAAATATTTTTTTTTTAAGGGAACATTACACTTTCTCGGTCGAAAATTTTAATAATTTTTATGGGACTGATAAATTAATAAAAATAATATTTTCTGACTCCGCGATTTTTCTTTTAAATCTTCAAATACAAGAAAAAAATATTTACATAATTTTTTAAATGATTCGATTGGGGTTTTTTGCAGCCCCATGGAAGCCATTTTGATCTGCTGGCGTGCACGATTGCGGCTCACTGGAACGTCTGAAAAAAAAACATATCCTTAGAAAAAGAATGACTATTTGTTTGAACAAAAATTCACAAAATGGTGTACCTCCAAAGTTGGTGGTCTCAAAAATAGCATTTTTTTTCGTTAAAAAAAAAAACATTAAAAATTGAGGAAAAAATTATTCAATCTTTTTTATCCTAGTTTATACTGGAACTATTGTTGTGTAGAAGAACATACTAAAATTTCCAACCGGTCGGTTAAATGGTTTTTAAGTTATGCTCGCCGATGAAAAAAAACGTCATGAGAAAAACCCGTTTAAAGTTTTGACAAACGAATTTTCACTTACAAAATCTACTTACGTTCAATCAGCCATGCCTGCTGCATACAAAATTCCTTCCGACTCCTCATACGCCTCGTTCTCAAGTATTCCTTCGTCGTGCTTAGAATCAAATCAGAAGTATTTACAATTTTTTCTACAGATGTACTGGCAAAAAAAATTAGTTTCATCTGAAAATCGATTACCATAAAACTGTTTTTTACTTGGTTTGCACACTCGCTTCGAACTAAATTTCCCGTATTTTTTATCCATTTTGCACAATACTACCTGAGACGTTTACTGAGTGATGTTAGCCCTGTGAGCGATATTTTCGAACTGAGCAGGCCAGCTTACCGTTTGCTTTGGAGCTACAGTTTTGCCACAAACTGAAAAGATATTAAACCCATTATAGTAAGCTCTTCTTTTACCTGCTTCTGTCTTTCTTAGAATTATAAAAGTAGCAGCAGATGTTCGACACAGGTAGAACAAAACCTTTGTAAACGGCTGAAAAGTAAGTTGGCACGCCGGGCCGCACTTCGAAAGTACGTGAAATTTTTCTCTGAAATTTTCAGAGAATATTATTAAAATATAATACTTTCCAATAGGATACTTTCTAAAAAGTCAAGTCAAAGTGTTCCCTTAAATAAAATATGTCGAAATAACTGAGTTAAAGTGTATCCCATAATTATCTCTCATTATGGGATACACCGTCGTTTCGGCTACAATTGCCGGAAACATCTTCAGTTATCCACAATCGATCCCATGAACTACAATTTTTTTAATCTCTGGTTATATTTTATATTATAATTTTTATTTTTGAATCTAAAAAAAAAATGAAATATCTCTGTCCTCGGTTATTATTCTGGGAAAAGAAGAAGTGGGACTACTCTTTAAATTATTGTTGCCAATTTAAAATACCTCATGTGGCAGTCAGGGTAGTGTGTGAATTTTTTTCCAACGGAAATTAAACGCCTCAGTATTTTTTTACTATTCATGATTAGATTTAGCAAGTGGTTTATTTTAAAAATAACGTGATTCTTTGCTTTCTCTAACAGTCATGTATACTTAGCTAATTTTAGGCACGTCGTGAATTAAGTCGGGTGTCGGTGGCTCTCTGTACATAAAAAAAGTACCCGTTGCCGTCTTGTTGATCAGATACCTGAACAAATAAAATTTCTGTTGAATTGTAGAAGACTCTGAGATAAAGCACATTTAATTTATTTATATTATTTCTCATTTGTTTACCTATAATGATAACTATTAAATTTTTTATAATGAAAAATACATTTTTGTTTTGTTTTTTTTAGTTTAGACTTTATCCCCCGTTTCAGTAGCAAAAACATGTAGAGAATCATTATTGTTAAATGACTGATGTGCCCCTTACAATGGTAAATCCAACTACCTGATTGTAATGACATTTTAGGGTAATTCATTGCTGCAACTGGCTGTTAATAATCTAGTTTCAGTGGGAACTACTAAACAGTACCGGTAAAGTGATTTACGCAGCACGTACTTCCCTTGCAAAAGTGGAGGAAAGAATTAACCAATCTTTATCTTATTGTTATAGTATGTACAAGAACATATTAAAATTTCAGACCGATCGGTTAAATGGTTTTTAAGTTATCGTGCACGCAGATTACAAAAACGTTATCTTTGAGAAAAACGTGTTTAAAGTTTTGATAAACGAATTTTCACATATAGAATCAATTTACGTTCAATCAGCTATCCCCGCTGCATACAGAATTCCTTCCGACTCCTCATACGCCTCGTTTTCAAGTGTTCTTTCGACTCTTTTTGTTGTAAAGTTGTAAAAACTAAAAATTGTTCTATACAGTGACTAAAAGTCTTGGACTCGAATCAGAAGTTTTTACAATTTTTTCTGCAGATGTACTGGCATAATCAGAATACTTTCATCTCGATTTCGAATCGATTACCATAAAACTGTCTTTTACATGGTCTGCGTACTCGCTTTGAACTAAATTTCCCGTATTTTTTTATCCATTTTGTACAATATTAGATGAGACGTTTACTGAGTGATGTTAGCCCTGCGAGCGATATTTTCGAACTGAGCAGGCCAACGTACCGTTTGCTTTGCAGCTACAGTTTTGCCTCAAACTGAAAAGATATTATACCCATTATAGTACGCTCTCCTTTTACCTGCTTCTATCGTTCTTACAATCATAAAAGGAGCAGCAGATGTTCGACGCAGATAGAGCAAAATTTTTGTAAACTGTCGAAAGGTAAGTTGGCACACCGCGCGGTCGATTTGGCCCGCCTTACATTTGGCGCTATAATCGTCTATAACTACGGAAGAATCCAAGACGACTGGTACCTTTTACGCGAGGCCTGAACGATTGCTCTCGTAGATTTTAACCTAGAACAAAAAATGTCCAAATCTAGTGGATAACGGAAATTTGAAAATAACTTTTTTTTTTGAAAAATGGTACACATTGTAAGGTGTTAACTTGCCCGCTTTTTGAGGCGTCATTTTGTACCCTGTGAAAATTGTTTTTCCCACGCTTGGGCGCAATTTTGTACCGTTTGAAATTTGTTTGCCCCAGGCTTGGGCGCAATTTTCTTGCAACCCCTTTTTAATTTCTGATAATGAATTGAGTGAATCCTGATTTTAAAAGAACTAAAGAAATTAAACACACACTAGCTCAGTTTTCCTTGGTAGAGAAATATGGGTAAGAGATAATTGTTATACGTCTTTTTGGAATTATTTTCTATTTTTAAAAAGCTTCAGTTGTACAAATTTTGGGCACCATTCATTTTAAAATAGAAAGGATCTAACTTCAGTTAAAAAAAAATGAAAAATACTGAAGTGTTTTACGGTTATTACTAAAAAGAATTATCCTAGTACAACTTTTCTTATCCTGAAAAGAAAAATAGGTATTCAGTGAGACACTAGCTTTAATCAACAAAAAAAGAAAATTTATTCATGATTTAAAATAAAAGTTCCAACCTTTGCAGTTTTGAGGAATACAAAAGAATTCTAGCCTAAAAGTAGTTTTTATAAATTAGAGTCCCTAAATCAGAGATTTTACTTCTAAATCTTGACTACACCCGGAATCGAAGAGTCGTGATTTTCACTTCGCGATTTATCAGTTCAAATTGCTGTTAAAACACTTATTTGCGGGGAATATATTTATTGATGTATGTTCTGGTAACTTACGGTTTTCCTACGGGCTTCTAGGCCTTCAATGGAACACAAAACCGATTTCACACTTTTGAGAAGAGCCTACTTTAGCTACTCCATTTAGAAAACACACAAAGCCCACTACGGCTTTATGATAAAAAACTCGTGCTTAACTTGGCTCTCGTAGATATTGTCGTAAGCCTCTACTGCGGCTCGGTGGAAAATAAGCCTGGCTGCGGCTTGATGTTACTAAGCCTGGCGGCGGCTCGATGATACTAAGCCTCTCTCTGCGGCTTGATGGTACTAAGCCCCTCTGCGGCTTGATGTTACTAAGCCTGGCGGCGGCTCGATGGTACTAAGCCAAGATTCGCGTCCTCCGGACCCTTAAATAAGCCGTGGGCACTCTGTCTGTAATATGGCGACGCCGGAACCAAAACTCCGGATACAAAATTTGACCAATCCCGGCGTATCGATAGATTCGGTCGCAAACCCGCACAGCACACTATATAACGAGCGGCTAGGAATTTCTGATTAATATACCGCTCGATACAAAAATGAAAAGAAGTACATTATAAAGTGAAAAATCAGTAACATTATATGGTCTTAAAATCTAGAAAAAAAAAAATGAATGTTACAACATTTGAAAAAAATGTTCATTTTTCACCCAAAAATTTCACGAAAAATTGTTGATAAAAAAGGAGGTTTAGAACATGTCGCAAACCTTCGTACGTTATCCACTAGTTTTTGACATGTATTAATGAACATTTTTTGGTTTTTTGCTCTAGGTTGAAATCTACGGGAGCAGTCGTTTCGCCCATTTCAGGCTTCGTATAAAAGATGCCTCGTTGTCGTGGATTCTGAAGCGGCCATTTTGAATTAAAAAGTTTTAAAAAATATTTTTGCATACTCTTGAAAAAATTTTCCGAAATTAGCATTTTTTTCTGGGAATTGGAGCGACCTTCCAAGGGTTATAACTGAGAAAAATTATTTAGGGTTCGCAAAAAGGATCTCTCTGGTCAGCTAACTAGGCGGTGAACCTCCCCACAATTACTACTATTCAACACTTCTTTATTCACTTATACATTTGACTATAAACAATTATAAAATTTTGTTTAGTATTTATTGTACTATTGAAACTATGTAATAAAATTTATTCACTCAACCTCTTTCACCCCCCCCCCCCCCCCCCTTTCCCTGAAGCGACATCACTCAAAAACTATAGGTTCCAGTCATACTTTAAGTATTATTTCTGTACCTGGTAAAAAATTTTTTCTTTCACTTCCGATTTCTACCCCCAAAACCAACCCTTTAAGTCAAAAATCAAAGCGGCAATAAGAAAAATGAAGGCAGGCAAAGCGCCAGAACAGGACAACATAACGGTGGAAATGATAAAAGCCGGAAACGAAGAAATGGTAAGAATATTACAAATATTGATGAACAAAATATACACGGAAGGAACTGCGCCAAAAGAATGGCAAGTGGGAATCGTAGTACCTATACACAAAAGGGGAGATACAAGAGACTGTAATAACTTCCGAGGAATCACATTACTCAGCGCAGTAAGAAAACTATACGCACGAGTAATGGAGAAAAGGGTGAGAGAAAGACTGAAGGAAACACTAGAAGACACGCAATTTGGTTTCAGGCCAAACAGAGGGGTGACAGATGCCAACTTCATAGTCAGGCAAGTGAGCGAAAAAGTTCTAAGAGAAGCAGGAGAAGTACATCTATGTTTCATAGACCTGGAAAAGGCTTTTGATAGAATAGACAGAGAATACATCTGGAGGATAGAGGAATTGACAAAAAAACAATAAATGGAATAAAATGTCTATATAGACAAACAACAAATTACGTTAGAGTAAGACATGAAAAGTCAGAGTTTCGAAACATCTAAAGGCGTCAGTCCACTGCTGTTCTCGGTAGTGATGGACGAGGCTATAAAAACTGCAAAAAGGCAAACAAAGAAATACTGGGCAGGGTTCCGGAACATGGAGAGAGTTGGAATAACGAAGATAACATACGCTGACGATATGATACTGATCGCAAAAAACGAGAAAAACTTGAACGGAAGCCTGAAAGTGTACAACGAAAGCTTGGAACGCATGAATATGAGCATAAATGTGAAAAAAAAACGAAGACAATGATCATAAGCAAGGAGAACAAAACGCATGAAATATACCGCAGGTGGGGAGTTTCAAATATTTACGTGCAATGGTGACAAGGAATGGAGGGCTGGATGGGAAGATTAGGGCGAAGATAGAGGCAGCGGGGAGACTCTTTAATAGTATCAAGAATACATTCCTAGGCAAAAAAGAAATACCAAAATCAACAAAACTACAAATCTTCAAAAGGGTGGCGACGCCAATAATTACGTATGGATCTGAAGTGTGGACAACAGCACAAAGTCACAGAAGTAAGATACAAAGCATCGAAATGAGATTTCTCAGAAATATTGAAGGAAGGACAAGACTGGATAGGATAAGAAACGTTGATATACGAGAAATACTGGAAATGAAGCCGATACAGGAGAAAATAGAAGAAAGTCAGTTGAGGTGGTTTGGACATATACAAAGAATGGGACAGGAAAGACTGGTAAGAAGAGTGTATGAAGCAAGAGAGAATAGAAACCGAAGTCGGGGAAGACCACGAAGAACATGGAGGGAGGAAGTAAGGGGAGCAATGGAGAAGAGGGGAATGAGGTGGGAGGAGGCAACAAGGCTAGCCCGAAATAGAGAAGGATGGAGAGAAATATGGAAGACTTCAACCTAACCCAACCCACTCACACCCTCCTACACCGAGAGGTATTATGGCTAAGGATTAATTTTTTATTTATTTATTTATTCCTTTATTGCCATCAAGATTACATAATGTAAAAAAGCAACGTCACAAAAAAGTAGAATATATGCATATAGCCAACAAAATATAAGACACCATACAGAGGACAAAATCTTACAACTATCGATAACTTAAATTATTGATCAAAATTAAAAGAATAGAAACATTTTGAGAGAGCAAACCTTTTTGCTTCCCTTTTGAATCTCCCTATCCCCTCAATGTTCCTGATCTCTAATGGGAGAAGCCGATATACCTTTATGCATTTAAAAAATTGCCCTTTTTCAAAGAAAGAAGTAGCATGGTAGGGCGCTCATAATTCGTTTCTACCTCTAGTTGTGATTGCCATATCTGGAGCATATTCATGCCTATTTGTCAAGAAAAATGATGGATTCTTCTTAACAAAGGTGACCAAAGCCGTGAAGTAGAGACCCGGGACCGTAAGTAACCCCATTTCAATAAAGTATGGTCGACACGACGTTAGAGGATGTAAATGACGCATGCATCTCACAATTCTCTTTTGTGCCCTAGAGATATCCCTAGCAAATCTTGAAGATCCCCAGAAAGAAATCCCATAGTTTAATTGGGATTGAACATAAGCAAAATAGAAGAGTTGTATGCTATTTGATGATACAATATATCTAAGTCTTCTAATAAGAGCACACGCACTATTGAGCTTTGATCGAAGTTTCACTGCATGTATTTCCCAACAAATACTTGAGTCAATATTAACCCCCAAAAATTTTATCGTCTCTATATTGGGTATTGACTTTAGTTCATGTCGCACATATAATGATTGTGTGGGTATTTTATTTCCATTAAGACAAAGGTAATTCTTTTCACACCACTCTGCCATTCCTGCCACTATACGAGAACAGATCACCGACAGGCTGGCGATAGAAGAGCTTGACAAAATGACCGATGTGTCATCAACAAATTGACAAGCCATTCCATCCCCATCATCATCATCCACATCCTGCTGCCGCAGCAGATAGTCCGGTAAATCATTCACATACAACAAGAAAAGCAATGGACCTAGTATCGATCCTTGTGGTACACCCCTACACATGTTGTTAGGGTCTGAGAAATAGTCCCGGAGGTTAATCCTAACATTCACTGACTCGGATCGGTTTTGTAAATATGACTCCAGAAGCCCCAGGGCCACTCCCCTCACCCCATATCTCTCAAGCTTGATGAATAGCAGTGAAATTTATGGTATCAAAACCCTTTGAGAGATCAAAGTACAGGCCAGCCACTTTCTCATTTCGGTCAAGTTTCATAATGATTTCTGTGAGGGCTTGATAAATAGCCATCTCCGTGGATTTTCCTGGTAAATAACCAAATTGGTTTGGTGAGAGAATATTGCACTGTAAAAGAAGGGGCAAGAGTCTGTTGTAAATTGATCTCTCAAACACCTTTGACACCGCCGACAAAAGAGACACTGGCCTATAGTTTGCCGGATCATGAATTTTTAAAAATGGGCACTACTTTCGCCATTTTAAGAGAATCTGGGAAAGTTCCCAATGAAAAACAGTTGTTTATTATAAATTTTAATGGTTTACTAATGTAGTAAGAAATGTGTTTTAATAGAAATATGGGAATTTCATCCATTCCACTGGAGTATTTATTAAGCAGAGCCATTATGATTCTGAATAACTCATTTTCATCCACAGGCTCAAGAAACAGTGAATGAGGATTCCTGGGAACTTCAGAGTCATAGTTGTTTGCATTGTAGTGAATATCTCTTGATAGATTAAATTGATCTTTAAAGGTATTTAAGATATTTATTGGATCTTCAATCAATGAATTATCGGCAGAGTTTAATCTAATGTTGTTTATTTTGGTATTTTTATTACATTCTTTGTTAAGAATTTTCCACATTGCCCTATTTCTGTTTTTCGCATTTGCTATTATGTTTTCATTTAAACTACATTTAAAATCAAATATAAATTGTTTATATTTTCTCTTCTCTTCTTTATACTGGTTCAAAATATTTTGACTATTAGTTTGTTTATAAAAGATATACAAATCCTTAATCCTATTTGCATAGACCTTAATTTCGGTATTGACTCAAGTAGGGGTACTTTTTATTCTGGACGAGCAAACTGGAAAAGCAATGGTAAAGTGAAGATTGAAGATATTTTTAAATATATCATATTGCACGTTTGGATCTTCTTGATAAAATATATCATCCCAATTGTCAGTAGATAACAGGTTTTGAAAATTAACAATATTACAGCTGGTGAAAAATCGTCTCTTGACAAATACATCCTTAGGTTTGTCATGAGATAGATTAAATGCTGTTTTTTAACCATAGTGATCAGAGAAATCTGTAATTACAGATTGATAAGATACCACACCCTGAACGTTAAGTAAGACTTCCGATTTCCACCCCCAAAACCAACCCTTTAACCCAATATTTAACTTTTAAAATTACACGGCTCTGATAGGGCCATCAATTCCTATATTAGTACCAAATTTCAACTTTCTACCTAAAATAGGTTCAGAGAAAAATGAGTGTGACAGACGGACAGACAAACACCAAAGTGATCTTATAAATGTTCCATATGGAACACTAAAAAATTAAACAGTCATTGCTATATAATATCTTTATTGCTAGTTAATTGAATCACAGCCAACGGTTTATAAAAGCCGTCTTCCCCCTTAACAGAAATATGTGACAGGTGTAAACTATCAAAATCACAACATCCAAAACTATAATCTTTAAATTTCTCTAAAATTTTCGTAGCATCAATACTCTGCCTCCATCTTTTCCTCTTAGGACTCTCGATATTTTTTCTATATTTGGTATTTATAACTGTCATATGGAGTTTAACATTGTCTTGGTACTTCTTTGCCAAGCCTCTATTATAGAAATGTTCTGATATGTCATTCACGATTTTTTGTAAACCAAAATCATCAGTCTCGTTGACCAACTTTACCTTAGCATAGAGCACATCTACTCGTTTAATATTGGCATTCATACAATCGAGTCCGGCAATGTTTAGTTTAAAAGATCCTAGAGTTTCTAGAATTGCTTGTAGGGTTGTTTTGTAGCTGTTTAATGCCTGGATTGCCTCTGCCTTTTCTCTATCATCTAATAAAGCATAAACATCTATAGTTATGTGAAGTTTTAGTGGACACATAAAAATGCTCTCATGTAAGCCGTCAATTTCATTTTCCATGCTTAAAATTTCTCTTTTTAGATTTAAGAAACTTTCTTTTATAGTTTCATTTAAGCATGGTATACATAGAAATTGCAGTGGAACATTTTTTTGTCTTATTTCACCCACAGCAGAGTGAATCTGACTTACTGCTTCTACTAAGTTGAGTCTCCCTTCACTTTGAATGATGATATCACCTTCCTGACCAAATTTTGGGAGAGATATTTTTGAATTTGTCTCTTCCGACACTTTTTTTATGCTAAAATTGGGCATATTTTGAATTTTTGTGTAGTAAAGCTTGGGCAATGTGATGTTGGTCATAAATTTTCCATTATCTTCTTTAATATCAAGCAGTTGTAAATATTCTGAATGGACTTGTTGTTCCAATTCATATATGTCAAAAGTTTCTTTCTGTTTAAACTCTTCTGAATAACCTTCTTGTAGCTTAATGTTACAAGTATCAGAGACTAATTCTTTTTGATTGAGTTCTTCTAACTGTACCTCCACTTTGGGCATGACAGAAGTATCCCACTTGTCCTTGGTTTCTTCTAGATTAAGTTTTTGTTGTTCAGTCATCGCACTCTCAAAAACTGTTTCGGTTTGTTTGGATTCGGTAAAATTATCTGTTTGTAGATTCACTTTTGAAGTTAATTCTTTTTGCTTCGAGTCTTCAGAATGAAGTTTTTGTACCTCTGCTGATTGTTGTCTCTGAGATGTTTCTTTTGGCTCAGATTCTTGTAGCTCCACCTCAGGTACTGTAAAGATCGCCCCTTTTTGGTCAAATTCCTTTAAATTAACTTCTTGTGGCTCAATTTTAAGCGTCTTTTTACTAGATTTTTTTTGAATTGTCTGTCGCTTTATCGCCAGTAATTCATGGACTTTTTCTATGTGTTTAGCTTTTTCTGAACTAATTTCTTGTATTTTTATTTGTAGTACGTCAGAAGATGTTTTATTTTCCTTGGAATCTTTCTCAAAATCAATTTTTTTTAACAACTCAACTTCAGGCATCTTAGAAGCGGCTTCTTTTTGCCTTTTCTTTAATTTATTGACGTTTTTATTAAACCTTGGTACATCGAAAATTTTTCCATTAATCCACATTTTTATGGGCCTTGAATTCACCAATTTATTTGCCATTTTTTAATAAAAAAATACAAATTGACGGTAAGGCGCAAAAAGTCAAGAACTTTTAGAGGTTATGTGTATATTTTTATCTTTAAAAAAAGCTATCGCTCTCTCTCTATCCAGTAAATATCACCATGTGAGATTTGTTTATCTTTCTCCTACTCACTATCTCCGAACCATAACAAACAAGCCGTTGATTTTCGGAGATTCCCCGTATAAAACGATCGGCTTTAATCGTCTTCTGGTAGTGGGGATGTAGGGGAATCGTCGTATTTCTTTGTTTTCCCCACCCATTTAGCCTCTCAATGGGATCGGTTGGTGGCGTAGTGTCTAGATTTTGATGACTGACAATACGAAATTGGAAAATTGGATAATTTCTAGGTGACAGGAAGGGGAAATGGCAGGATTTTCTTGCGAATTTAATGAAGTGCCTGTCTTATTAATTAAGATTAGTTAATAAAAAGAAAAATTGATTTCATTTGTTTTTTTCGCATTATGGCGCCTTAAAGGTGTAATGTATAGATGACCGCCTTGTTATTGATTGTCTTTTGTCTTGCATATCATACATTGATTATTTGACTTGATTGCGTACGTCGTCGCGGTCATTTTGCTTCCTTTTTGTAGGGGTCAAAAACCCCTTTTTAACTCTTTAAATCCAAAAATATAATACGAATAATATTTTTTTTAACAGCCGATAAATAGCAACACTTCTGTGTTTATTTGGCACCTTCATTTGTTTGCTTTCTCCAATTGTTTTGTTTTCTTTTTATGAATAAGCAACATTTGTTTATTTTTATGATGACAATAAAAAGAAAGTTGACAGACTGAGAGACTTTTATGGTGTTTCTGTGAGCTGTGAAAATATTAAACCCGAACTGAAACCCCTAAAATTTTATTGGCTACCAGTAGAATTTCACACCTCCTCCTTCTACTGAAAAAATGATTAGTATTAAAAAACAGTATTAAGTCATTCTTAAGGCATTATTTCCGGAGAGTATGGAATTTCCTTAGATTTACTCTCCATAAGGTCGAAAATCGAAGTAGGCGAGCACTAACCTCAAAGCTAATGTTATTTTTTTGTGTATCATATGACGCTGTCGGCTGACCAATCACGAGGCAGTATTCCCTGCTTTTGCCACAGTAAACCCCGTTCGTAACCCGTGATGTGAAAATTGTTAAAAGGTACGTAGAATTTTATCGTTTTACCAACGAAAGTCGTGTAGACAGGATTCCTATGCTATTTACACTTAAAATAAGCTCTAAAAAAGCAGTTTTTTTAAAAAATTAGGGGATTAGGCTTCTGTTATGTTTAGAACGTCGTGATTTTTACGTGTCCTCACCTTGTAACCCTACTTATGTATCGATTTTTTATATTAGATATTAAATTACCTGTCAATCATTTTAAAATTAATTAATAATGACTTTTAAATTAATTAATGGGCAAATTAATGCTAAATTGTTCTTATAAATCATGTTTTTGTATTTTTGGCCTAGTTTAGCTCCCCACTCCTAGACTTTTGTTTCTTCTCTCCCCCTCCTCCTCCCTTGATTTATTTTCATGGGATTTCGGAATTCCATTGTTTCCGTCACGGTGGGCGTTGAAAATTTATTAATGCCGATTAAATAATGGTCATAAAAACAATGGGAATCTTATGATAAGTCATAAAATGCGTTAAAATCATAAAATTAATTTATAAAATATTCAGATAGGGGAAGATCAAGGTGATAGATCGGTCCATTTTTAGGTCAGGGTGGGGGAATGCTTTGATTGCCGATCGTAAGAACAAGGGACAAGAAGAAAAAAGGAGCATCGTAAAATGTCAAAGATGGCGGCACATTGATATCTTGTTGCAAATTTGCAAATTTTTGTTTATAAACAAACTTAAGCCGGGCTATTTCTCACCGAGGTACGACTAAATTCATTCTTTAAAATGTGTAGAAGTGTTACGTGATTAATTTGACCGCTAAAATGGCGGTTAACGTGTACAAAATCGTGTTTTTCGGAGAGGTTATGTTTGAACTAAAGTTTTATTCATTTGTTTCAGGTGTTAAAAAGGTGTTAATTGCAATTTCGAAGGTGGAGTAGGCTTTATGGACGATATTCCACTGTTTTAGGAGTGAGTGCAGTTTTCAGAGGCGAATCAGCCGTTTCAGGTGTTCCAAAAGTGAATTTTATCTCAAGATGCCTTTCGCACCGTTCGTGAAATAATGTTCTCCTTATTCCTGAGAGTTTCTCATTCAAACAACGAAAAAATGGCTTTATTCGAGTTCGGTTAGTGATCGGTGTTAGGAAATTCAAAACGGAACAATGCGAACAGTGAATATAGACCTTAGATAGTACTATCACATTCCAGGTGTAAATATTTCGTAAAATGTACTTAATATCAGTGATATAACTCTTCGACACGTTTCAAGTGCAGTGAACAATGTCTCAGACCCCCAATAAATCTCTTCAAAAGATGTGTAAATCGCCGAAAAGTTCTAGTTTCCAAATCAAGCAAGAAAAGATCGACTACGAGAATATGAGCACTAACTGTACAGTAGTCGGCTCAAACAACTTAAATTTAGTGAAAAAACCTCAGTTGGTAACCAATATGTCTCCAGCATATTCAAATCCAAGTCCGGGTAAGTTCAGATAGTCTATTATTAAGAAGATAGGTATTGTAACACGTAGGCTAAAAACTTTTTGATCTAGCTGCTTTGAACACAGTTTTTTTGTAAAATTCAACTTCATTTATCAATATGGAGACTATATTCAAGGGCAATACAATGAGTCCAACACTTCTCTAACATTTCTATACCTTTCTTGTAGAAGGATTTGTCTTTGCCTTCAAAATAGGCCTCAGTTTCGGCGATAACTTCTTCATTCTTCATTTTTTTGAGGTCTGCAAATAGATAATAGTCACTGGGGGCCAAATCTAGAGAATACGGTAGATGAGGAAGCAATTCGAACTTCAATTCATGTAATTTTGCCATCGTAACTATTGACTTGTGTTACGGTGCATTGCATTGATGAAAGAACACTTTTTCTTGTTCATTTGGGGCTGTTTCTTTGTGATTTCTGCCTTCAAACATACCAAGTTTTCCCTTCTCAGCCTAGTAAATAGAGATTATTACATGCACATCCCAAAATACAGAGGCCAAAACCTTCCCAGCCGACTGTTGTGTCTTTGGTCACTTTGGGTGGCTTTTATCCATTGTCACATATTGTATGAAAAAATTCTTTTTATTATGCTTAAACAGGTCCAAACAGCGCTTAGAATCATCAACATGTTGTTGTTTTTAGCCCACTGTGAGCAAAAGCAGTAACCATTTTGAATAGAGCTTTCTCATGCTCAAATGTTCGTGCAAAATATGATCAACATGTTCTTTTGATATCTTTAGAGTGTCAGCTATCTCGTGCAATTTTCCTTAACAGTCATCCAAAACAATTTTGTGGCGTTCAGCATCATTTGTATCTGTACAACCGCGTTTAAATTCAGCATGCTAGTAAATGATGAGTGACTTTCCAGGGACAAAGTCTCCATAACACCTATCAAGCCATTGCTTTACTTGAATGGTATTTTTTCCCATAAAAAAATAGTGTTGTTTGATCAACCCGTGAAATTCGATTGTTTTTTTTTTTTATGGGTCTAGTGCACATGCTACAGGGAAGTCCCTAAAGCCCTCCAGGAATGACGGCTATGTGTCAGACTAAAAACCTTCCAGCCTACATGATATTTAATAATCACAGTTTTTGGAAGAAAAAAGACAAAAACAAGTTGTGCAATCTCCAGACAAACATGATCATCATTTATACCTACTTTTCCTCTCATAGACTGAGGAAAAACCAATTTCAGTGACCATCTATCTGATGCAAAGGTGCTGTAGTTTTCATAAACATATTTTGTGCTAGTATTATCAAATTTCTTTTTATTTTTCTAATATGTCCTGGAAGCAAGTTGTAAGATTTTGAAGCAAGGTAATCCAGATACTTTAGATTTATGTTTTTTCGACCATCTGGAATCTTTAGGTGTTTGTTTGCCTTTGAGCGGG
This sequence comes from Pachyrhynchus sulphureomaculatus, assembly GCA_019049505.1. NCBI lineage: Eukaryota > Metazoa > Arthropoda > Insecta > Coleoptera > Curculionidae > Pachyrhynchus > Pachyrhynchus sulphureomaculatus. The sequence continues at coordinate 133,497,225 of CM032448.1, read as the reverse complement.
TGTTGTAGATATGGCTTACATTATTACTTCTCTGCTTTAAGATCACAGTGTAAGAATTTATCACGTAGGTGCCATGTTGATTATATCTCCAACATTGAACCCTCTATCAGAGGTAACGTGAAAAGCTTTTGGGACTTTGTTGGTGCACAGCGTGGCACAAATGACCTTCCTCCTAGGATGTTTTATAATGAGCAATCTGTGGACATGGGCATTGATGTGTCTAATCTTTTTGCAAGTTACTTCGGCTCTGTTTATTCTGATGAGTTACTAGATTATCCAGCCTTACCCTCTACTAATATTCATAATATCTTCAAATTTAAGATTTCAATCTCTGAAATTTACGAGGGGCTCATGAGGTTGGATCACAGAAAGGGGTCTGGTCCTGATGGTTTACCTCCTGGATTACTAAAGGCATGTAGCTTCATATTATCGCGACCATTATGCATGTTGTTTAACCGGTCATTGGAGGAGGGTTGCTTTCCTGACTATTGGAAGACCAGTTTTGTCACCCCGGTATTCAAGTCAGGGGACAGGGCAGATATCGCAAACTATAGGCCAATAAGTATTTTGAGTACTGTTCCTAAATTATTTGAAAACCTAGTAACTAAAGTATTGGCATCTAACTTGGGACCATCTATAATAGATGAACAGTTTGGTTTTCAGAGAGGCAAGTCTGCTGAATTGAACTTGATTTCCTATACGGACTACCTGTCGAGGACCTTGGAGAGTGGATCTGAGGTACATTCCATCTATCCATGGTGTTCTTAAGAAGCTCGATAACCTTGGCATATCGGGTCCACTATTGGGCTGGATTAGGAGTTATTTGTGTGGCAGAGTTCAAGTGGTCCGAGCTAATAATTTTAAGTCTGTCAACATTACTGTGCCCTCAGGAGTGCCTCAAGGCTCCCATATGGGGCCTCTGCTGTTTAACCTGTTCTTGAATGATGTGGCCGACTGCTTTCGGTCTTCCAGGTTCTTGCTTTTTGCTGATCATTTGAAGTTGTATACGGCGGTTGGATCGATTGAGGATTGTGTGGGATTTCAGAGTGATTTGGATAGACTTAGTGTCTGGTGTCAGTTAAACGGTATGGTTTTAAATACTTCTAAATGCTTCTCTATGTCTTTCTCGAGATCACGCAATTCATTGTTTTTTGATTACAGCATAAATGGAACTTCCCTCTTGTCCGTGGTTAATGTTAAGGATCTGGGGGTTAAGTTTGATTCGGCACTGAGTTTTATTCCACATATAACCGAGGTAACGTCTAGGTCTCTGAGGATGCTTGGGTTCATTGGGCTTTGCTCATCAGAATTTTCATCCATTACCTCTATAAAAATGCTGTACTGCTTGTTGGTTAGGCCTCTCTTGGAATATTGCTCATGTGTGTGGAACCCACCTTTTGCTTGCCATGCTAGGAGCTTGGAGCTTGTTCAAAGTAAATTTCTGCGTCATATTAATTTTAAATTCTTTAACGATGATTCTTTTAGTTATTCAAAACTGACATCTGTATTAAACTTGAATACCCTGTCTAACCGGAGAGTTCAGCGTGATCTTGTAATGTTCTTTAAAATTTTAAATTCCATTGTAAATTGTCCAGAACTTTTATCTCAGATTAATTTGTATGCACCCTCTAGACATACTAGATCTACGTTGTCCTTCTTCAAACCTTATCATAAGACAACCTACGGAGCTAATACCTTCATAACAAGATCTATGGGCATTGTAAATAACTGCCCATCACTGGAATTGTTCTCCAGCTCCTTGTCACTTTTTAAGAAGCAGATCGGGGTTCTTTTCTGAATTTCTTAGTTTTAGCCTTTAGTTTTAAGTAGTTATATTGTAAACTTTTGTATTTTGTCCTTATTAGTTAATGGGCCTGTCCCGTAAATAAATAAATAAATAAATAACTAAATAATTGTTGGTAGTGTTTTTTAAACCTTACGAAGCCGAACATGGTTGTTATGTATATTGTTCGTATGTTAGTTGTGTATTCAGTATACAGAAGTCTTGAGGGATACCTTTTATTTTTTCTAAAAATAATTTTTAATATATATTTTTGTGTTATGTTCAATTTGTAGAGCGTATTCTTATATTGTCTCCCTCATACCAGTATACTATACCTAATCAATGATTCTACAAGAGATTTATTAACCAAAGTGAAATCTGTTGTATTTAGAATTTCTCTTATTATATAGAACTTGTATATAAGTTGTCTCATTTTGTCAGCCAGGTAGTCGATATGTGAAGAACAAGAGAAGAAACCAATCAATAACAATCCCCAAATACACATGCACATGTACAACCTAGCTTATTTAAGTGTGGTTTGTTGGTATACTTGAGAGAGTTGGTCGGCCCGCTCTGGTTGTTGAAAAAGCAATATAATTTGTTTTGGTTGTGTTTAACGGTTAATTTATATCTCTCCAACCAATTTTTGATAATCATAAGCCCCCTTGCAGAGTTTTCTTATGTTTTTTCTCAAGTCTTGCCTTCGCAGTTAGTGCTGTATCATGTGTATATGAAATTATAGAGCCATGAACATGTAATTTAAGTAATATATTTATCAAGCCCTCACAGAAATCATTATGAAACTTGACAAAAATGAGAAGGCTTTTGATACCATAAATTTCTCACTGCTATTCATTAAGCTTGAGAGATATGGGGTGAGGGGTGTGACCCTGGGGCTTCTGGAGTCATATTTACAAAACCGAACCCAGTCAGTGAATGTTAGGATTAACCTCCAGGACTATTTCTCAGACCCTAACAGCGTTTGTAGGGGTGCACCACAAGGATCGATACTAGGTCCATTGCTTTTCTTGTTGTATGTGAACGATTTACCGGACTATCTGCTGCAGCAGCAGGATGTGGATGATGATGATGGGGATGGAATGGCTTGTCAATTTGTTGATGACACATCGGTCATTTTGTCAAGTTCTTCCATCGCTAGCCTGTCGGTGATCTGCCACTCTTATAACTGGCGGGAGTAGCAGAGTGGTGTGAAAAGAATTACCTTTGTCTTAATGGAAATAAAACGGGCCTTATATTATTTAATAAAAATAAAATACCTACACAATCATTGTATGTGCGACATGAACTAAAGTCAATACCCAATACAGAGACGATAAAATTTGTGGGGGTTAATATTGACTCAAGTATTTGTTGGGAAATACATGCAGTGAAACTTCGGTCTAAGCTCAATAGTGCGTGTGCTCTTATTAGAAGACTTAGATATATTGTATCATCAAATAGCATACAACTTTTCTATTTTGCTTATGTTCATTCGCAATTAAACTATGGGATTTCTTTCTGGGGATCTTCAAGATTTGCTAGGAATATCTCTAGGGCACAAAAGAGAATTGTGAGATGCTTGCGTCATTTACATCCTCTAACGTCATGTCGACCATGCTTTATTGAAATGGGGTTACTTACGGTCCCAGGTCTCTACTTCATGGCTTTAGTCACCTTTGTTAAGAAGAATCCATCATATTTTTGACAAATAGGGATGAATATGCTGCAGATATGGCAATCATGACTAGAGGTAGAAGCGAATTATGAGCGCCCTACCATGCTACTTCTTTCTTTGAAAAGGGGCCATATTATTTCAAATGCATAAAGGCATATCGGTTTCTCCCATTGGAGATCAGGAACATTGAGGGGATTGAGAGATTCAAAACGGAAGCAAAAAGGTTTGCTCTCTCAAAATGTTTCTATTCTTTTAATTTTGATCAATAATTTTAGTTATCAATAGTTGTAGGATTTTGTCCTCTGTACGGTGTCTTATATTTTGTTGGCTATATGCATATATTCTACTTTTTTATGATGTTGCTTTTTTACATTATGTAATCTTGATGACGTCTTTATACATGGATGTCGCCTGCTGAAGTCAATGACCAAGAACCCATTAGAAACCAGATAGACTACATTCTGGTTAACAAACGCTTCAGGAACAGTATAAAACGTGTAACAACCTACCCTGGAGCAGATATTGGCTCGATCACGTACCCTTGGTTGCCGATATAAAACTAAAGCTTAAATTGGTATGCAAAAAGGGACCATATAAATCACTAAACCTGGCAAAACTCGATCAACAAGAAGTAAGAGAAATGGTGCAACGAGAACTCAACGATGCACTTGGCAAAGTGAATGAAAATGATTTGACAGAAGTCGGGGTACTATGGGATAAGCTGAAAAATATGCAGAACATGACGTGTAATAGACACCTACAAACATCAGGAGAAACCAAGAAAAAAAGGTGGATGACTGGCGATATCTTGATATTGTTGGAGAGAAGAAGACAGGTCAAGAACAACAAGGAAGAATATAAAAGGCTACAGAAGATCATTAAGTCATAAATCAAGAGAGCCAAGGAAGGCTGGATGATAATAATAATTTATTGATCATAAAGAATACATAGTATTAACAGACACGTCAAAAGTTTTAAAAACTAAAAGTGTAGATCACAAAATACTGTACATCTAAATGTTAAGGATCGATACAAACAAATAGAAACTCCACACATATCACACAACTTAAAAGGTTTGGTCTATATCTATAGTTAAATGTAGTGCTTAAAATTCTCTCTATTCCTAGTCAGTGTATAAAATTCACTGAAATTATAGATAGCGGCATTGATTATAATTTTTTTTTAAGCTACTTTTAAATCGACCGAGCTGTTGCAATCTCATCTCTCGAGGCAAAGCATTAAATAATTTAATCTCTTCCATGTTTGTTCTGGCCAATCTAGTTACGGGCAAGAGCAGATTGTCTCGACTCCTGGTACCATGTGCATGAATATGTGATAATGTACAATACCTAGCAACATTCTTTCTGACATATATGAGTTTTTGGTAAATAATCAAACCATATAGAGTCATTATTTTTAGTGACTTAAAATAAGGTCGACTGGACTCATCCTGTTTTAAGTTTGCAATGCATCTTATAGCAGATTTTTGCACTCTAAAAACTTTTTCAAGGTGAGTCCTTGCCGCAGAACTCCATACTAGGATTCCATAACGCAATATTGATTCAAAAAGAGAGTGGTAAGTTATAAGTGCAGCTGCTTCGTTTATTGTATTTTTAATTCGTCTTATAACATATATTGCTTTGTTTAGTTTGTTGCATATATTATTTACATGATCGGTATATAAAAGGTTGGTGTCCAGAATAACCCCTAGGAATTTTATTTTGTTTTTTTACATCAGTGCTAATAGTTTTTGCTTCAAATATTATGGACTCAGTCTTTGTGTCATTTAAAACTAGTTGATTTGAGAGGAACCATAGTTTAGCTTGATTCGTCATTGCCTCAAGCAACTGAGATGCTTGTGTCATTTACATCCTCTAACGTCGTGTTGACCATACTTTATTGAAATGGGGTTACTTACAGTCCCAGGTCTCTACTTCATGGCTTTGGTCACCTTTGTTAAGAAGAATCCATCATTTTTCTTGACAAATAGGGATGAATATGCTCCAGATATGGCAATCATGACTAGAGGTAGAAACGAATTATGAGCACCCTACCATGCTACTTCTTTCTTTGAAAAAGGGCCATATTTTAAATGCATAAAGGCATATCGGCTTCTCCCAAAAGGGAAGCAAAAAGGTTTGCTCTCTCAAAATGTTTCTATTCTTTTAATTTTGATCAATAATTTTAGTTATCAATAGTTGTAGGATTTTGTCCTCTGTACGGTGTCTTATATTTTGTTAGCTATATGCATATATTCTATGAGGCTGGTTTGAAAAGTCCGTGCAAAAATAAAAACAACTTATGTGTTTGGGGTAAACCTTTTTTATTTTTCGACATAGTCTCCTTTTAGGCTTATACACTTCGTCCAAGGATGTTCTAGTTTGTTGATCCCTTCCGAATAATAGGATTTGTCCAAGTCTGCAAAATATCCATTAGTGTCTGCAATCACCTCCTCGTTTGAAAAAAATCTTTGTCCCGCCAGCCATTTCTTCAAATTGGGGAACAAATAGTAGTCCGAGGGAGCCAAGTCTGGAGAATAGGGGGGATGTGAAACGAGTTGGAATCCTATTTCCATTAATTTTGCGACCACAACTGCTGAGGTGTGTGCTGGTGCGTTGTCGTGATGGAAAAGGACTTTCTTGTGGGCCAATCGCGGGCGTTTTTCTTGCAGCTCGGTTTTCAAACGGTCCAATAACGATGAATAATATTCACCTGTAATAGTTTTACCCTTTTCCAGATAGTCGATGAGGATTATCCCTTGCGAATCCCAAAAGACAGTCGCCATAACCTTTCCGGCCGAAGGAACGGTCTTCGCCTTTTTTGGTGCAGATTCCCCCTTGGTAACCCATTGTTTAGATTGTTGTTTGGTCTCAGGAGTACAGTAATGTATCCATGTTTCATCCACAGTGACGAAACGACGCTTAAAGTCCTCCCGATTCTTCTGGAACAGCTGCAAACCATCCTTGCAACACTTCACACGATTCCATTTTTGGTCAAGCGTGAGCAATCGCGGCACCCATCTTGCGGATAGCTTTCTCATGTCCAAATGTTTATGCAAAATATTATGTACCCGTTCAGTCGAGATGCCCACAGTACTAGCAATCTCACGCACCTTAACTCTTCTGTCATCCATCACCATATCATGGATGTGATCAATGATTTCAGGCCGTCCAGAACGTTCAGCGTCACTTGTGCCCAAAAGACAGTCGCCATAACCTTTCCGGCCGAAGGAACGGTCTTCGCCTTTTTTGGTGCAGATTCCCCCTTGGTAACCCATTGTTTAGATTGTTGTTTGGTCTCGGGAGTATAGTAATGTATCCATGTTTCATCCACAGTGACGAAACGACGCTTAAGGTCCTCCGGATTCTTCTGGAACAGCTGCAAACCATCCTTGCAACACTTCACACGATTCCGTTTTTGGTCAAGCGTGAGCAATCGCGGCACCCATCTTGCGGATAGCTTTCTCATGTCCAAATGTTTATGCAAAATATTATGTACCCGTTCAGTCGAGATGCCCACAGCACTAGCAATCTCACGCACCTTAACTCTTCTGTCATCCATCACCATATCATGGATTTGATCAATGATTTCTGGAGTCGTAACCTCCACAGGCCGTCCAGAACGTTCAGCGTCACTTGTGCCCATATGGCCAGTCCGAAAATTTTGAAACCACTTATAAACTGTTCTAATCGAAGGTGCAGAGTCACCATAATGTTTATCAAGCTTCTCTTTAGTCTCCTGAGGCGTTTTGCCTTTCATAAAGTAATGTTTAATCACCACACGAAATTCTTTTTCGTCCATTTCTTGAAAATCACTTGACTTCCTTGATTCACATGAATGCCAAACACAAAGAAATAGACCAATACGGCTGAAACTTGGTGTGCGTTCATTCAAGAGATGCTACTAACTAAACATAACCTCGATACGCGCCGGTGGTGCCATCTCTCGGACTTTGCACGGACTTTTCAAACTAGCTTCGTACTTTTTTATGATGTTGGTTTTTTATGTTATGTAATCTTGATGGCAATAAAGGAATGAATAAATAAATAATTAATCATTCAACAAGAGATCTATTAACCAAAATTAAATCTGTTGTATCTAGAATTTCTCTTATTATATAGAACTTGTATATAGGTTGTCTCATTTTATCAGCCAGGTAGTCAATATGTGAAGAAGAAACCGATCAATAACAATCTCCAAATACTTGGTTTGCGCAACCTTGCTTATTTAAGTGTGGTCCATTGGTATACTTGAGAAAGTTGGTCGGTCCGCTCTGATTATTGAAAAAGCAATGTAATTTGTTTTGGTTATGTTAATGGTTAATTTATATATCTCCAACCAATTTTTGATAATCATAAGTCCCCTTGCAGAGTTGCCTCATGCTGCTTCCCAAATCTTGCTTTTGAAGATTAGTGCTGTCATCTGCATATGAAATTATGGAGCTATGTACATATAATTTAAGTAATGAATTTGTATATGTTATAAACAGTATTGGCCCCAACACTGATCCCTTCGGTACACCAATCTTGATTATGCTTGCTTTTTTTTTTCTATGTACTCAATACTTTTCTTTAAAATCCTGCGGCAATAGCAAGTTATGTATGACACCTTGATAAAGTGGTTGCAGTTTGGATGTCATATTTGGAGAAAAATGCAAGTTTGATAAACTGTAACTTGTGCTGAATGTCCTTGGGGTGTGCCGGAGAATTATTTATGAATAAAAGAAACCCCACAAAAATTGTTTTGGTCATCCATGCCTTTTAATTCGCTTTATAATCAAGAGGCAACTGTTTAACTTCTCGATCACAATGGGGTTGATTACTTTTGCCGATCAACAATGTTTTCATTTTTTCTGATCCATCCATATTTGCAGCAACTAGTATCGTTACTCTTACTTTATTATGTTTTCCCTCATGGCACTTTTCACTTTTAAATGTTAATATTTTTTTGAGACTGCCTTTGAAAAATAGTCCAGTTTCATCCGCATTAAATATGTCCCGCTCTTGATAAGTCTGTAACAGACGAGGCAAAACATCGCGTTTTCATTTATCGCAGTCCTGGTCACTCATATCGTTACTTTCTCCACGTGCCTTTTTTTGACATATGCCGTATCTATAAGTTATTAAAATTTTAAATTTGATAAAAAAAATTCATAACATACTTTCCAATTGTCTAACCAGCCAATACTTGGTTTGACATTTTCTTCTTTCAATCCCTTAGAAAATTCTGAAGCCTTTTTTAGTGTTCCGTATGGAACACTTATAAGATCACTTCGGTGTCTGTCCGTCTGTCTGTCCGTCTGTCCGTCTGTCACACCCGATTTTCTCCGAAACTATTGGTCATAGAAAGTTGAGATTTGGTAGTAATACAGGAATTGATGGCCTCATCAGAGCCATGTAGTTTTGAAAGTTAAATTTTGACTTAAGGGGTTAGTTTTGGGGGGTGAAATCGGAAGTGAAAAAAAAATTTTTTTACTAGGTAATCGAGTGTGGTGTCAAACGAAAGCTTGTGAAAACACGAGTAAAAAATATACATATATTGTAATACTTGCGCGCACTTTTCTTTGTATTATTTTTAAAAAATCGCGAAAAATCGCTGTCCACCCGCCTTATCTCGGAAAGTACTTATCAAAAAATTTTGAAAAAATTCTGGAATATTCTCCACGGGGTGTAGATTGAACGAAAATTATCACGAGTGCATTACCTGTAATAATTTATCTGGTATATAAAAAAAAACAGAAATTTCAAGGTCATCAATTTTCAGTAAAGATTGGAAATAAACTTTGTTGAAAACTTATTTGGGGTCTATTTTGTGAAGTCACTGATCATTTTATATCACCGTAACATAAATTTTGACTTAAGGGATTCGTTTAGAGGGGTGAAATCGGAAGTGAAAAAAAAAATTTTTTTCTAGGTCATCGAGTGTGGTGTCAAATGAAAGCTTGTGAAAACACGAGTAAAAAATATATATATATAATGTAATACTTGCGCACACTTTTCTTCGTATTACTTTTAAAAAATCGTGAAAAATCGCTGTCCCCTACCTTATCTCGAAAAGTACTGATCAAAAAATTTTGAAAAAATTCTGGAATATTCTCCACGGGGTATAGATTGAACGAAAATTATCATTACCTTTAATAATTTATCTGGTATAGAAAAAAACCAAAATTTCAAGGTCACCAGTTTTCAGTAAAGATTGAAAACAAACTTTGTTGAAAACTCATTTGGAGTGTGTTTTGTGAAGTCACTGATCATTTTACACCACCCTAACAAAAATTTTTATTTTAAAAAACAATCAACGTACGGAACACTAATTGTGCAAGTTCAACTTGCACTTGACCGGTTTTTTTTTTATTAACCCTCGGAGTTTTGATTCCTGGCCATTTTGAACCACTTGTTGCTGTGAAAGTTGCTTTATCTACATTTTCAAACATTGTTATTCTATTGCTTTGATGATAGATTCTTTATTTTTTAAAATTGTAGACAACGTATTTGGAGGGATAGCATAGTTAATATCGACGTCTTTTTTTCTTGAACCACTTTCCACTTCTTGTATCAGTTTAAATTTAACACATAGCCTGAACAGTTTTTGGTCTGACACGTAGATGTCGCCCTTTTCAAAAAATCTATATGATTTTTAGGAAGTATCAACTTTCAAACGATACGTCTCAAAATTTCATGATTCGATGATTAGTTTGCTAATTACGGTGGTTTTAGTGACGCTACTTTTGAGATTTTCGTAACAATGGAAAAAATCGAATTTCGTGTGGTGATTAAGCACTGTTTTTTGATGGGAAAAGATACCGTTCATGCAAAGCAATGGCTTGATTAGCGTTACGGGAACTCTGCCCCTGAAAAATCACTCATCATTTACTGGTATGCTGAATTTAAAGGCGGCCGTACAGACACAAATGATGCCGAACGCTCCGGATGCCCAAATGAGATGGTTACACCGGAAAACATCAAAAAAATCCACAACATTGTTTTGAATGACCGTAAAGTGAAACTGCTTGAGATAGCTGACATCCTAAAGATATCAAAAGAACGTGGTCATATTTTGCATGAACATTTGGGCATGAGAAAGCTCTATTCGAAATGGGTGCCGCGTTTGCTCACAGTGGACCAAAAACAACAAGGTGTTGATGATTCTGAGCACTCTTTGGACCTGTTTAAGCGCAATTAAAAGGATTTTTTCATGTGATACGTGACAATGGATGAAACATGGATTCACCACTACACATCGGAATCAAATCGGCAGTCAGCTGAGTGGACAGCAGCCGGTGAAAGCCGCCCGAAGCGACCAAACGTAACAGTCGGCTAGGAAGGTTTTGGCCTCTGTATTTTGGGATGCGCATAGAATAATTTTCAGTAATGAATATTATATAGAGTTATTTTTGCGTTTGAAGGCAGAAATCGCAAAGAAACGGCCTCAAATGAACAAGAAAAAAGGGCTGTTTCATCAAAATAATGCACCGTGTCACAACTCAATGGTTACAGTGGCAAGATTGCATGAAATCAATGAAACAGGGTGTTTATCCAAAACGATGGAAAGAAGGTAGATTATGTCCTATTTTTAAGAATGGAGACAGGAGAAATGTTGAAAATTACAAGGCTGTCCTTCTACTTTGTAACTTCTCAAATGTCTTTGAGTCAGTCTTGTATGCACGTATCTGTAGCCAAATTAAAAATCAAATTTCTCCTTATCAGCATGGATTTGTTAGTAAGAGATCTACAGTAACAAATCTAACTGTTATGGCACAGTTCATTTTGGAAATATTAGTTGATGGTGGGCAGGTTGATGTTATTTATACAGATTTCTCGAAGGCCTTTGATAGAATCAACCATCATGTTCTCATCAATAAGTTGTCTTTCTGTGGTTTCTCTGATGGTGCGAGGGCTCTTATGAGTTCTTACTTGTTTAATTGAACTCAGTTTGTAGCCTACAACGGATTCAAATCAGAAAGATTTGTGGCTACCTCAGGCGTTCCACAAGGTTCAAATTTGGGACCGCTCTTCATTATGTTTGTAAATGACCTTTGCGATGATTTAAAATGTAACAGACTAGTTTATGCTGATGATCTAAAAATGTTTATGCCAATAGAAAAAACTGAGGATTGTTGCTATCTACAGAGCCAGTTGAATTTTGTACATTCTTGGTGTTGTGATAACAAACTACATCTAAATGCTCAAAAATGCAAAGTTCTAACGTGTACTAGGAGGGTAGCATTAATAGAGTTTCAATGTAGAATTCAAGACCATAATTTAAGTAGGTGTAGCAGAGCTAGAGATTTGGGAGTTGTTTTTGATGCAAAACTAACATTTACTCAGCATATAGCATTGAAAGTTTCTGAAGCAATGAAGTCTTACGGGTTCATCATTAGGAATTGTAGGGGTTTCACTAAAGGTTTTGTATTTCTGCTTTGTTCACTCGAAACTAGAATATGCAAGTATCGTTTGGAGTCCAATGTACGTGGTGCATAGAGTTTCACTTGAAAAAGTGCAGAGGAGATTTCTGAAATTTCTGTTGTTTAAGATTAATGGAATGTATCCTGAACGGGGAATTAGCAGTGATTATTTGTGTGAATAGACAAATATTCTTAGCCTGGGAATCAGGAGAGTTTGTGCCTCAATATTGTTTCTATCGGGTGGCGCATAAGTAACGCTATGATTTATTTAATGATAATATCTTTCAAATGGTGCCCATTGTTTGCTTCGACCTGACGTGCTCTTTCCAGAGCATTTCCCATAACTTTTCTTAGAATTTCAGGTCCCAGCGCCCTCACTTCTTCTCGGATATTCGCCTTAAGCTGTTGGATGGTTCTTGGCTTATTGGCATATACCTTACTCTTTAGGTAACCCCAAAGAAAAAAATCGGGAGCCGTTAAATCGGGCGAACGCGATGGCCAGTTAAAATCAGAAAAACGCGATATTATTCGATCGGCAAAAATTTCGCGCAGGAGAGCCATAGTTGGACGAGCTGTGTGAGCTGTGGCTCCATCTTGTTGGAACCACAATTCTGGATTGTTCTCTACCTTGAGCCTTAAAAAATTTTCAATCATTGTCCGGTATTGAATGCCATTCACATTAACCGCAACTTGTTCGTCGTTTTCGAAAAAATATGGTCCAATGATCTTTTCTGAAGTTATTCCACAGCATACTGTGCATTTAAGTGGGTGCATTTGATGTTCAACAATTATTCTTGGATTATGGGTGCCCCATATTCTGCAATTTTGTTTATTCACGTGACCATTGAGGTGGAAATAGGCCTCATCACTCATTATGAGTTTGTGAATAAACTCGTTGTTTTCTAGGCACAATTCTTGCAAACGGCGACTATATTGAATGCGTCTTTGTGCATCATTTGGTTTTAACTCATAAACCAATTGAATCTTATATGGGAAAAGGTGTAAATTATGTAAAATTCTTTGCAAAGACCGCCTAGACATCACCAACTGCTGAGAACGTCGCCTGGTGGAAGTTTCGGGGTTTTCCTCAATACTTGCTTGCACCCGAGCAATGTTCACATCATTTCGAACTGCACGAGGTCTTCCGGCACGCGGAAGATCACAGACAGCCCTTTGTTGCCGAAAACGCTGAACCAGTCGGTAAATTGTTGGAGCGCTAGGTGCATTTCGAACATGAAAGAAATTTCGATATGATCTTTGTGTTTGAATAATCGAATGCTGACTTTCATAATAAAATTGAATAACTTTGGTTCTTTGTTCTGTGCTGAGTCTTTCCATCGTAAATTTTTCAAGATTTTCAAAGTTAATTCTGAAAAAAAAATAAAAAAAAAGACGTTAACAAAAAATTTATTCACTTATTAAATCATAACGTTACTTATGCGCCACCCTATATATGGAGTATTGCACAATATGATTGATTGCAGGGATATATTGTCTCATATTAATATTAATTTGCCACGGATACACTCACGATCAAACATGTTTTTTTAGATGTAACAGACCTAATACTAATTTGTTATTGAATTCACCCATTCATGTAATGTGACATATACTGTTATACTAAGAAGCAGTTACTACAGACTGTCATTGAATATGTAAATGTCTAAATATTTACCCTATTAATGGTAAACTGTTGGGTAATAAAGCTATTATTATTATTATTACTAGTTGAAGTTCGTATTGCTTCCTCATCTACCATGTTCTCCAGATTTGGCCCCCAGCGACTATTACCTATTCATAGACCTCAAAAAAATGCTTACGGGAAAGAGATTTGGCTATTTTGAAGGTAAAGACAAATCCTTCTACAAGAAAGGTATAGAAATGTTAGAAAAGCTTTGGACTGATTGTATCACTCTTGAAGGAGACTATGTTGTTGAGTAAAGTCGAATTTTGCAAAAAAAAAAAATGTGTTTTAAGTAGCTAGACCAACCACTTTTCATCCTACATGTTATTTATGTAATTTCTCAATAACGTCACAATTTTCAACAATAAAAACATTTAATTTTTTTTTTCAGGTTACCCACAGTCGCCATATTCTTCACCAGCTAGTTTAAAGTCTCCATCGCCTAGCTTAAAGCCGCCCACGCCCCAGCCTAACTTTCCTGTGATGCAGATATTTCATAACAATTTGATTACCAGGCCCATCGTGCAGACCTCGCAGTCGCAAAATATTATTAAGTTGAAGCCGCACTTGAATATTCTACCCAAACCTAGTGCCAGTCCGCAGCCTTCACCCAAACCAAGTGTCAGGTAAGTTAGTATGTGTTTGTTTGGTTTTTAGTTAAAATTAATTATTTGAAGGGTGGGAATTACAAACAGCCGAAGTGCCGTCTTAATCAAAATATGTTTTAACCCCTAAGGCGATTAAGGTTGATCTTGAATAGTTGTAAATTATATTGTTGTGGGAAACAACTAACACATGGGCTGAAAAGTCCCGGGCCTAACACATAGATGGCGCTAGTTTTATTGCAGTCACCTTTTTAGTGTTCCGTACGGAACACTTATAAGATCACTTCGGTGTCTGTCTGTCTGTCTGTCTGTCTGTCTGTCTGTCTGTCTGTCTGTCTGTCTGTCACACCCGATTTTCTCGGAAACTATTTGACATAGAAAGGTGAAATTTGGTAATAATATAGGAATTGATGGCCTCATCAGAGCCATGTAGTTTTGAGAACTAAATTTCGACTTAAGGGGTTAGTTTTGGGGGGTGAAGTCGGAAGTGAAAAAAAAATTTTTTTACTAGGTCATCGAGTGTGGTGTCAAATGAAAGCTTGTGAAAACACGAGTAAAAAATATATATATAATATTATACTTGCGCGCACTTTTCTTTGTATTATTTTTAAAAATTCGCGAAAAATCGCTGTCCCGGGCCTTATCTCGAAAAGTACTTATCAAAAAATTTCGAAAAAATTCTGGAATATTCTCCACGGGGTGTAGATTGAATGAAAATTATCACGAGTGCATTACCTTTAATAATTTATATGGTATACAAAAAAACAAAAATTTCAAGGTCATCAGATTTCAGTAAAGATTGGAAACAAACTTTGTTGAAAACTCATTTGGGGTGTGTTTTATGAAGTCACTGATCATTTTATACCACCGTAACATAAATTTTGACTTAAGAGGTTCGTTTTGAGGGGTGAAATCGAAAGTGAAAAAAAATTTTTTTTACTAGGTCATCGAGTGTAGTGTCAAATGAAAGCTTGTGAAAACACGAGTAAATACATATATATATATATATATATATATATATATATATATATATATATATAATATATATAATGTAATACTTGTAATAATTTATTTGGTATATAAAAAAAACAAAATTTCAAGGTCACCAGTTTTCAGTAAAGATTGGAAACAAACTTTGTTGAAAATTCATTTGGGGTGTGTTTTGTGAAGTCACTGATCATTTTATGCCACTCTAACAAAAATTTTTATTTTAAAAACAATCAACGTACGGAACACTAATTGTGCAAGTTCAACTTGCACTTGACCGGTTTTTTTTTCAGTTAATACTAACCTTCAAAAGACAGCTGTTAAAATTTCATGATATTCCATTCATTAGTTTGTGAGTTATTGTGCTAAGAGTGACGCTACTTTTGTTATTTTCAAAACAATGGATCAAAAACAATTTCGTGTTTTAATTTTACACTGCTTCTTGATGGGAAAAAATACCGTTCAAGCGAAGCAATGGCTTGAAAAGTGTTATGGGGACTCCGCTCCATCAGAAACAACAATAAAACGTTGGTTTGCTGACTTCAAACGTGGTCGTAGAGACACCGATGATGCAGAACGCAGTGGACGTCCAAATGAGGCGGTAACACCAGAAAACATCAAAAGAATCCATAAAATCGTTTTGAATGATCGAAAAGTGAAGTTGCGTGAGTTAGCTGACATCGTAAAGATATCAAAAGAACGTGTTGGCTTTATATTGCATGAGCATTTGACTATGAGAAAGCTCTGTTCAAAGTGGGTGCCGCGTTTGCTCACTGTTGATCAAAAACAAGAACGTGTTGATGATTCTGAGCAGTGTTTGGCCATGTTTAAACGTAACAAACCGGAATTTTTGCGTCGATATGTGACAATGGATGAAACATGGATCCATCACTTCACTCCGAATCAAAACGATCGTCATCTGAGTGGACAGCAACTGGTGAACCTCGTCCAAAGCACCCGAAAGCACATCAATCGGCTGGAAAGGTTATGGCCTCGGTATTTTGGGATGTGCGTGGTGTAATATTCATCGACTATCTTGAGAAAGGAAATACCATCAACAGTGAATATTATATAGCGTTATTGGAGCGTTTGAAGGCCGAAATTGCAAAGAAACGACCGCATATGGCAAAGAAAAAAATTTTGTTTCATCAAGACAACGCACCGTGTCACAAGTCAATCAAAACAATGGCAAAACTACATGAATTGAACTTCGAATTGCTCCCACATCCACCGTATTCGCCAGATTTGGCTCCCAGCGACTACTGGCTGTTCGCAGACCTGAAAAAAATGCTCGCCGGTAAAAAATTTCGCACGAATGAAGAGGTTATCGCTGAAACTGAGGCCTATTTTGAGGCAAAAGATAAATCGTTCTACAAAAGTGGTATTGAAATGTTAGAGCGGCGCTGGAATGATTGCGTTGCTCTTGATGGAGATTACGTTGATGAATAAAGCTAATTTTGAACCAAAAAAACTGTGTTTTTTCTTTGTTAGGCCCGGGACTTTTCAGCCCATGTGTTATGTCGGGTTCAGCAACGTTAACTTCTTTTTAATTGGTATCATTCCACGATAGAATTTCTTCCATGTCTTTGTTAAGTTGAAAGACTTTTTGCTGACTGCAGATATTTGCAAGAGTAGCCAGTGTTGGAGCCTTTAAAGTAAATCAAGAAACAAACACACTGTCATATGCAAAGCTGTAGTTTGGATTCCTGATCCTTCCCGGCATTGTTATTGTAAATGAGAAGGAGAGTAGGAGACAGTATGGAGCCTTGCGGCACACCGGCGTTGGTAGTGAAGGTATGAGGGCTGCCGTTTGAGTTTTTATAAACGACCACTAGATGACACTATTGAGATGTGACATTATTATTGTTTGTAAAATTTGACGTTTGTTATTGTTAAATTTGTTGCATTCGATCTATACTGACTTTTCCAAGGCGTTTGACAGGGTAAACCATGTTGTTCTTCTGTTCAGGTTAAGGAGGGCGGGTGTTGGAGGAGTGATGTTGGATTGGCTTGTCTGCTATTTGACTGGACGTACACAGACTGTCTGCTTTAATAACTACTTATCAGATAATATACATGTCCCCTCTGGAGTTCCTCAGGGATCGCACTTGGGTCCTCTTCTGTTTAACTTACTTATTAATGACTTGACTCATCGTTTTACACATACTGAGGTCCGCCGTTTTGCCGATGATTTAAAGTTGTATATTGAGGTGTCTGTATTTGATGATTGTTACAGACTTCAGACAGATTTGAATCAGCTTGTATCTTGGTGCAAGGACAATGGTATGGAGCTAAATGCGACTAAGTACCACTCTATCGTTATCAGTAAGTCCCGGACTCAGTTAGATTATCCATACAAGATCGGGGATGCTGTTCTTGAACGAGTGTCTGAAGTCAAAGATCTAGGGCTTATTTTTGACTCAGAATTAACGTTTATACCTCATATACAGAATATCGTTTCCAAGTCTCTCCAGCTTTTGGGATTTATTAAGCGTATTACGCTGGGCTTTAATAGTATAGCTGCAATCAAGCAGCTGTCCTGCTCACTGATTAGAGCTCGTTTCGAGTATTCTTCCAGTGTATGGAGTCCTTGCTATGGTACTCACGTTCAATGCATTGACAGAGTACAGCACAAATTTCTAAGATACATTGCCTTTAAGATCAATAGACCTGAGCTTACCTACCTTCAGATAGAATCTGAGCTTCACACTCAAACTTTACAAGATCGCAGAGTTGCTATCGATCTCAAAATGCTTTATAATATTCTCCATAGTAACTACCATTGTCCCTTTCTGCTGGACAGAATTGGTCTGCATGTACCTTCCAGGGTGACCCGTTCGAGGTACAATTTTTTTGTGCCATCCCACAGGACCAACTACGGATGCAAATTGTTTGATAGCCTTTTTTTAATTTCACCTTCAGCTCCTCATTGGTGCTAAGCTCGAGTAGCTCCTCTTATAATACCACATTCGCCACTTCCGTTTCATCAAATGGATTTATGATTCATGGTGGTATTTCCATCATCAGAATATCTTCAAATCTATTTTTGAAGTCATCATGCAGGGCATTTAAATGTTGAATGTATGTCTGAATATCCTCATCAAGACATTCTGCCTGTGACAAGTTTGGAAACTGGGAGAATTCGCGCCGACTAATATTTTGCTTCATAAATTTCAATTTTCCAAGAAAAGCCGAAATTACACCCTTTGTTTTTATTAAATTTAGGCTGTCCCCTTGTAACTGCAAGTTAATGTCATTAAATTTTTTGAACAAATCTGTCAAATACGCGATGTCTGCTTTCAATTTGATCAGGTTTTCTTTTAAATCCAGATCTTTACTTTCCAGAAACTCTAAACTGATTCAAAAAGTGAGTAAAATCTTGTTAAACATGCACCTTTCGACAACCAGAGTACTTCAATATGTAAGAGCAATCGTTGGAAGTCTTCATAATTTTCGTCGCACAATTGTGCAAATAAACGGGTATTCAACGCATTGCTTCTTATTTTGTTAACTACTTTAATCACAAATTGAAGCGATCGGTGCAATCTATCACTCAAATTTTTTGCTACCAGGTGTTGTCGGTGGATGACACAGTGAATTGCAGTTACTCCTGGTATAATTCTTTTAAGATGGCTTATAAACCCACGATATCACCCGAAGATGGCAGGAGCTCCATCTGCTGCCACCGAATTTCCCCATTTTTCCCTAAAAAATCACTCAGGACATTAAATATTGATTCGCCTTTAGTGTCCGTCTCCAAAGTTTTCGCGAATAGCAGCTCTTCATGGATTTCTTCGTCCATAACAAATCGAACATATGCCAATAATAATGCTTCATTACCAGGTAAGGTTGACTCGTCCAGTTGAATAAAAAAATGAGTTGTTTGCAGATAATTACACAAGAAGCTTTCAATATCAGAGCTCATTTCATCAATACGTCTTTGTACAGTGTTGTTACCCAAAGGAATTCTTTTGAGTACGTCAAATGGAGGTTTGTGCAGAACAGTTTTTAAAACCTCTTCAACAGCGGGTAAAATTAACTGTTCTCCGATGGTGTGCGGTTTTCCAGATTTCGCTATAAGCAATGAGATATTGTAAGATGCCCGCAAGCCATCATCGTTACTTTGAGACGTTGAAGCGAACATACTGTGCACGGTGGGTCTCTTTTCATATTTTTCCTTCAATGTTTGAATATATTTTAAATCTTTACCTATTTTATCAGGATGACACCTTCTTAGATGATCTTCGAGCTTCGATGGTTTCATAGAGTCATTGCTCAAAACTTTGTTGCATAAAAGGCATATGGGCAATCGTTTGTCTGCCTTTGATGGAAGAAACGCAAATTTCAAATAATCAACACTGTTCTGTCGACATTTCTTTTTAGATTCAGCCATATTTCGTATCAGTTACCTACCTGTAAAGAAAAAAATGTTTGTTTTAGTAATCATAAGGCGACTTTAACAGGATATGGCTATTTTAACAGAATAAAATAGGATTAATTAATTATTGCAATGAAAAAACCAAAATGCCGGCGGCAAAACTGATTTCAATTATTAAAAGCAATAAACTGCTAAGACCCATATAGAGGTTTTCACAAAACGGCTGAACCTATTTTAATGTAATATAAAATAATTTTTGATTAATTATATTTTGATACATTTCTGTAAATTCGAGAGAAAATACTTTTAAAGAATATTTTGACATCAAAACTCCGCGATTTTAATGATTTATTTATTACTTTGATGTACGTTACGAGTGGTACATAAAGACACGTACAATTTATGAAAATATTTTCAGTCATTTAGCATTAGCAACTAGGAGGGCACTGAAATATGTACAAACATGCAGGTCAATCATATATCTCTCCTTTAGTGAATCACCACAGTCGGGTAAATAAATAATTTTATAATAAAAAGTACTAAAAGTTCAATCTTCCTCGGCTTTCTGTTCTTTTATAGAAGTATCGAATAATGGCCCTGTTCAGTATTTAATTTTTATTACTACTCAACTCAAACATAACAAATATAATATTATTACAATATAAAATAAAAGTATGAATAACAAATACTTACTTTTTCCGGCACCGGCAAACACTGACATCGATTCACTCACCCTTTTCTTTTCAAAATTCCGGAAACAAATGAGTAACGTTTGTCCTTGGCATTCGTATTTATATTGGTGAAGAATCAAACAAGTTCATGTAAGATTGCAAGCACAGCACAAGTCGTATTTCGTCCCTTTGCACGTCTGAACGGGTTGCATTGAGGGCGGGCGGGCGGCGCTTTGCAAGTCTCGACGCGTGTTGTACTGAATATCGAATATGCCAGTTTTTACAAGTAACAGACGCTGACCTTCTTAAAATACATTACTCAAAAAAAATTAAGGGAGGTTTTAAAACAAGGAAATTAATGCTAAATAAACATGCTATCTGATCCATATGCCGGCCTAACTGAAAAAATTTTTTTCAAGCCCGGGGACCAAAAAAAAAAAAACAAAATATTTGCAATATTATTTTTTTCGCGCTATCTGTTAGGATTGCATGAGAACCGTAGCTCCTAAAAAAATTTAGCCAAAAAATCTGAAAATTAGAATCTTAAAGCTTCTAAATGCTTTTTTTTTAAAGTCTCAATACGACCATTTTTCACCGAAATACAGCCTGTCAAAAATCGCCGAAAAATTTGGAATTTTTTTTTGCTCCCTTAATTTTTTTGAGTAGTGTATAATCTGCCTACATTGATAGGTAAAGCCAAGCCAATATTTTTGTTCTTTACTATCGAAACCAGATAAATTTTCGTGAACCCCCACTTACAACTTGTGAACCCCCATTTTTTTTTTCACGCCAATGTAGACCCCCGTCGAGTCTCCCGTGGACCCCTGGGGGTCCACCTGAACCACTTTGGGAATCACTGGTGTAGACGAAGGTCCCCTCTACCGATTTTTTATTGAATCGCTAGAATCACATCTACCAAAAATGAATTATCGCAGACACGTTCTTACTTGATAGACTGTAGACTTTTAACCACGTTAAAACCGAAAGTCAAATTTCAGCTTGCCAACTCCCATAAAAGTGAAATACAGATCCCTTTTTCGACGCGACTCTACATTGCCTCAGGCTCATACTTTTTTCTTTTTTCGCAAAAATAAGTCTAAATTTGGGAATAAAAAATAAGTATTCGTAACATCCGATTCCAACAAAATATATAAAATAAAATAAAATTTGGCCTTGTTAATGTTCATTATTTCATTATCAAATATATGGTTACATTTATTTTGAGACCCCTAATTAAAATAATCAGCCATTAATAGCAGCAAATAAATGGTCGTAATTAGTAACACTTATTATTTCTAATAGCCTTTTTTTATAATAGAAGCTAGAATTTGTTACACAATTTGCATAAAAAACATACATACACACATATATGCATGCTTGAAGAAACAAGATGTGTTCCTTGACCAGGTCAGAAATAACACTTACTCGTTATACCTGTGTTTTTCAAATATTTTCTGATCACGGTACCCGTAGCAGGACATTCATCTGTACGAGTTCCCAAAACAATTTTTGGTGCAATTTTTTAATTCTGTTCAAAATTCTAAATAACCCTACTCTAACTCTACATCAAAATTTAATCATGTTATGAAAACGCTTAATACGAGGCTGGTTTGAAAAGTCCGTGCAAAAATAAAAACTACTTATGTGTTTGGGGTAAACCTTTTTTACGCTTGACCAAAAACGGAATCGTGTGAAGTGTTGCAAGGATTGTTTGCAGCTGTTCCAGAAGAATCCGAAGGACTTTAAGCGTCGTTTCGTCACTGTGGTTGAAACATGGATACATTACTATACTCCTGAGACCAAACAACAATCTAAACAATGGGTTACCAAGGGGGAATCTGCACCAAAAAAGGCGAAGACCGTTCCTTCGGCCGGAAAGGTTATGGCGACTGTCTTTTGGGATTCGCAAGGGATAATCCTCATCGACTATCTGGAAAAGGGTAAAACTATTACAGGTGAATATTATTCATCGTTATTGGACCGTTTGAAAACCGAGCTGCAAGAAAAACACCCGCGATTGGCCCACAAGAAAGTCCTTTTCCATCACGACAACGCACCAGCACACACCTCAGCAGTTGTGGTCGCAAAAATTAATGGAAATAGGATTCCAACTCGTTTCACATCCCCCCTATTCTCCAGACTTGGCTCCCTCGGACTACTATTTGTTCCCCAATTTGAAGAAATCGCTGGCGGGACAAAGATTTTATTCAAACGAGGAGGTGATTGCAGACACTAATGTATATTTTGCAGACTTGGACAAATCCTAACATAATTTTACAGAAAATTAACTATCCAGCTCACCATTGGATGCTATGTGGAGATTTAAAAGTTGCCTCTATGATCCTTGGTCAACAAAAGGGATTTACAAAGCTTCCATGTTTTATATGTGAGTGGGATAGCAGAGCAAGGGAAACATTGGTCCAAAACATAATGGCCCGTAAGAAAAACTTTAACACCTGGCGAGAAGAACATTTTGCCTAAAACTTTAGTAGACTCAAAAAAAGATTCTTCTACCACCACTACACGTCAAGTTAGGTTTAATGAAATAATTTGTGAAAGCCTTGTCTAAAGATGGTGAATATTTTAAATATTTGTGCAAAAGATTTCCTCATTTATCAGAAGCCAAACTGAAAGAAGGGGTTTTCGTTGCGCCAGATATTCGTAAAATGATGTTCGATTCCAACTTTGAAGCAAGGATGATTATAAAGGAAAGGGAGGCTTGGATATCATTTAAAGAAGTTGTGACTAAGTTTTTGGGTAGTGTGAAAGACCCTAACTATGAACTTATCGTAGCTAATATAATAGACAGTTCAAAAATGGGTTGTCTGATGAGCCTTAAAGTCCACTTCTTGCACAACCATCTTGACTTATTTCCTAAAAACTTAGGCGATGTGAGTAAAGTGAAGTGTTGGCATGGGAGCCAGTCTCCACAAACCTTTTAATAGCACATTGCCTTGTTCATGTAGGGTTTGAATTTTAATTCGTTTTTCGATACCAAGCTCACTTTTCGAAGGCATTTCTCAAATATAAGAATAACCAGTTCACAAATAAAACACGCACGGAAGCTTCTTGACACTACAAGTAGTAAAAAGAGACTGATAAAACATTAAAAATATTTTTCAAAAAACCTCATTATCGCAATTTTGTGGGCTAGGTGTTTTATAGACCTGTAAAAGAGATTGTCTATTGTTTAAGATAGCTTTTGCAAGCGCCGCCTATAGTATTGTTAAAACAATTAGACTTTTTTTAAAATATTTTATGAGTTTCACGTGTTTATTAGGGGGGCCTAATACCTTTGGCCAAGGCTGTACTTACTGCCAACACTTGGACATTCTTTATGCTGATTTTACGGAGCGATTGCAGGATATTTTAAACATGAATGTACCGAGTTGGGTTTTAGATCCTTTTCCATATGCAGATATAGCAGAATCATCAAATTTAAAAGAGGAACTCGTAGAACTCACAACTAATGAAGAATTAAAAGTAAAATTCAAAAATGGATACCAAGAGTTCTGGCTTCAAAAATCAATACCAGCTCTCTACTCGGGATTGTTGGCAAGAGTACAGAAATCTTTAATTGCTTTTCCTTTATCGTATTTGGTTGAGCGTGGGTTCAGTGCAGTAACTAATTTACTGTCTAAGAAAAGGAACAGACTGCACATCACTAAACGTGGCAAATTTGCTACTGATGCGTACGAAATTGGGAGCCCGACATTAACAAATTGTTGAAACTTCACCAGCCTCAACCATCACAATAATTTTTAGTGTTCCGTACGGAACACTTATAAGATCACTTCGGTGTCTGTCTGTCTGTCTGTCACACTCGATTTTCTCCGAAACTATTTGACATAGAAAGGTAAAATTTGGTAATAATATAGAAATTGATGGCCTCATCAGAGCCATGTAGTTTTGAGAATTAAATTTTGACTTAAGGGGTTAGTTTTGGGGGGTGAAGTCGGAAGTGAAAAAAAAAAATTTTTTACTAGGTCATCGAGTGTGGTGTCAAATGAAAGCTTGTGAAAACACGAGTAAAAAATATATATATAATATTATACTTGCGCGCACTTTTCTTTGTATTATTTTTAAAAATTCGCGAAAAATCGCTGTCCCGGGCCTTATCTCGAAAAGTACTTATCAAAAAATTTCGAAAAAATTCTGGAATATTCTCCACGGGGTGTAGATTGAACGAAAATTATCACGAGTGCATTACCTTTAATAATTTATATGATATATAAAAAAAAACAAAAATTTCAAGGTCATCAGATTTCAGTAAAGATTGGAAACAAACTTTGTTGAAAACTCATTTGGGGTGTATTTTGTGAAGTCACTGATCATTTTATACCTCTGTAACAAAATTTTTTTATTTTAAAAGCAATCAACGTACGGAACACTAATTGCGCAAGTTTAACTTGCACTTGACCGGTTTTTTTTTTTTTCGATACTAAGCTCACTTCTCTTAGGCATTTCTCAAATATAAGAATATCCAGTTCACAAATAAAACACGCACGGAAGCTTCTTGACACTACAAGTAATAAGAAGAGACTGATAAAACATTAAAAATATTTTTCAAAAAACCTCATTATCGCAATTTTGTGGGCCAGGTGTTTTATGGACCTGTAAAAGAGATTGTCTATTGTTTAAGATAGCTTTTGACAGCGCCGTCCATAGTATTGTTAAAACAATTAGTCTTTTTTTTTAAATATTTGATGAGTTTCACGTGTTTATTAGGGGGGGCCTAATACCTTTGGCCAAGGCTGTACTTACTGCCAACACTTGGACATTCTTTATGCTGATTTTACGGAGCGATTGCAGGATATTTTAAACATGAATGTACCGAGTTGGGTTTTAGATCCTTTTGCATATGCAGATACAGCAGAATCATCAAATTTAAAAGAGGAACTCGTAGAACTCACAACTAACGAAGAATTAAAAGTAAAATTCAAAAATGGATACCAAGAGTTCTGGCTTCAAAAATCAATACCAGCTCTCTACTCGGGATTGTTGGCAAGAGTACAGAAATCTTTAATTACTTTTCCTTCATCGTATTTGGTTGAGCGTGGGTTTAGTTCAGTAGCTAATTTACTGTCTAAGAAAAGGAACAGACTGCACATCACTAAACGTGGGAAATTTGCGACTGATGCGTACGAAATTGGGAACCCGACATTAACAAATTGTTGAAACTTCACCAGCCTCAACCATCACAATAATTTTTTTAATTCTTATTGATTGTGTGTTTATTTTTAAATTTTTAATAAACAGTGTTTTACTACATTTGATGGTCGCTTTAATTAATTTCTACTTTGTGATTCTAAATAGATAGAATAGGTATAGATAATATACAACAATATTTTAATTTTTGGTATAATTAACTATTATGTAATTTTTTTTTGTTGTAAAGGGGGCGGTGGTCTAGAAAAGGTTGGTAACCTCTGATCTAAGGTATCACCTATTTCAATATATTAAACCGTTTTGATAACACTCTACATATATTTAAAAAGTGTAATTTTTCCTTATTTGGTCGGGTTCAACCGCTTTTGAAAGAGACTAACCAACAATAGGGTTTAGCAATTCTTTGAACAGTTCTATTTTATATGTATTTTTTATCTTCTAGTCCGCAAATTGTAATACCAGCGCCCAATCAGCCCGCGGCCGCGGCTACGGCCACTCTAATGCCCGCCGCACAACCTCTACTCATCAACCAGATGCCGATGTTGGCCACGCCTGGCGTCCAGTTTATCTTGAGGCCTCAAACTGCGACCACAATGGCTGCTGCCGGTCCTAAATTACAGGTAGGTGTGAAAGTTTTTTTTTTACTAGAATATATTGGGAACAAAAGACAGTAATTCGTTGCGTGGGCAACATATTGCTTATATTCTAGAACAGGGGTCGGCAACCTTTTAACTAAGAGGTGCCAGTTTTCATCCATACTTACTACAACTAGAATTAACAAAAATTAACTTAAATTAACTTAAAATATTGCTTTTAGAAGGTTTAATTACAAAAAAATTTTAACATTTAACAAATAATTTTATTATACTAGTCCTAGGACCTAGTGTGAACCCTGTACTAGAAGTTCTTTAGAGAGTTTTCTTATATCCGGTTCATGTCTGGTTATTTTCAGTGTCACACATGCTTCCGAGTTGTCTGTTGTCAGCCTGCTTCGGTACGGGTTTAAAATCACTCTCATATGGGAAAAAAGTTGTTCACAGATATAGGATGACCCGAAAGCTGTAAGCATAGCAAACGCTACTTTCTTAAGACAAATAAATTTCTCTGGTAAACTCATCCAACAACTGAGTATCTCGTTTGAATGGTTCTGGCAGGCACCTTCTAATACCCTTCTTAATTCTACAAATTTCGTGTTATATAACTCGGAGCTTTTAAATTCAGTGTATTGAAGATCAAAATCATTAATGTCCATCCATGAGAAAAGAGATATGTCAAAACAACTGCTGGAAAAATCCATTAAATCCGGTTTGATTAAAAAAGCGAACATAGGACCATGTTTATCATAATCCTGACCCCTCTCGATAAACTCCTCTTTTAAATTAGTCATATATTTAAGAATTTCGTCTATTAGTGCACCATCGTCGACACCGGATATATAAGTTTTTAAATTTGGAAAATATTTATATGTGTTTGTAGTAATATCGCTGATAAATAAATCTATTTTTAATTTGAATGATTTCCGGGATTCGTGTAAAATCCAGAACTGTTTTGCCTGAACCTCGTAACTTTAAGTTGAGTTCACTGAGATGGTTTGTAATATCAGTAAGAACCATTAACATACAGATCCAGTTCTTATTTTCTAGTTCAGAATAAGCATCCACTTGATTTTTTTCCAACAAGAACGATTTAATTTCGCCCAGGCATCGCACAAATCTAGAGAGCACTTTACCACGGCTGAGCCAGCGCACATTATTGTGCAATGGTATATCTGAATATGCACTTTCTAATTCCTGCAGAAACGCCTTAAATTGTCTATGGATCAGTGAAGAACGACCGACAATGTAGTTAACTATTTTAACCACCCTATCCATCACGGATTTTAAACTTCCAGCGGAAATTTTAGTGCACAAACTCTCTTGTTGAATTATGCAATGAAAATTCAAAACTAATCGACCCATGCGTTCAATAAGAAGGGAAACAAATCCTTTATGTCTCCCAATCATAGCAGGAGCGCCATCTGTCGTTACGCAAAAAATTTTATTTAAATCAATGTTCCGCTTTTCAAAATGTTTAACAAATTCTGAAAATATATTCTCTCCTGTTGTAGTTCCCTGTAATGGGAGCAGACAAATCAGCTCTTCATACACACTGCCATCATCGGAAGTATCGCGCAACGATTGCCAGACGGGCAATGTCATTAATATCGACACTTTCATCCAATGCTACACTAAATACAAAACTCCGTTTGATAGCGTCTCTCTGCTGTTTTTGGACATGTGTCATTTCGGTAATTCGTCTCTATGGTCCGCGCTGATGCCGATATATCCCTAATCCTGGCCAATATTGTATCCTTATTGGGCAAATCGTCGAATAAAATCTCGCCAGTACTTAAAAACGTTTGCTTCATAAATTCTCCGTCAGTGAACGGCCTACCCTTTTGTGCCAACGATTGTGCAATTTTGAAACTGCATTCAGTTACCTGATTTTTTCCTTGGAAAACTTTGCTAAAGAATGTTGACTGTTTCTGGTATTGTTTACTTGCTCTTTGTATTGCCTCCCTTTTATCAGCGTTATCTTTAAATGACGATTCATGTTTTATCTGGAAATCTCGTTGAACACTAGATGTCCGGAAAACTACGCTTTCCCGACATAGGACACAAATGGCCCGATCATTTTGCTGTACAAAACCGTAATCTGTTGTCCATGAAGTTTGAAATGATAGAACGTCTACCTTCTGTTTCTTCGCGGCCATAACGCAACGCAATTTTAATTTTTAAACTTTTCGACGACTATTGACTGGAACGGATGTTACTTCTATACTAAATGATCCAAACGTGTAGCCGCTTGCTATATATAGAAAAATAATGTTTCCAGAAAATTCCAATAATTACGTTTATTAAATTTCTTAGAATAAAAATTATTATCTACAACGCGCCCATTGCAATCAAAGGGCCGCCTAGAAGTTAAATCTAACAAAAACTAAAGTTCGGCGATATAAAAAGAGTTGCGGCGCGCGTCGGAACGATTAAAGTCAAGTCAAACAAAAACCGCCTTCTAGCGGCTCTTTTGATCTGAATTGAGAACGTTTATTTGTGTTTTTGCCTAGGCTTATATTTTGAGGCTTGCCGTCTTTAATACTTGCCGAAATTAAAGCCAAACCAATGCATTCAGTAAAATTATAAATTACAAAATATATATTTTGTAGTTTTTGGGAATAATACCTAGTGGCCTATATAATATATCGTTTTTGTTTGTATCGTTACAAGTAATACTGTCTTCGATTATTTACTTAATTTCGAAACATGTCACAGATTACAGAATTAATGTGTAAACTTTGAATAGGTACGCGTGCCATTCAGAATTGCTTGGCGTGTGCCAGAGATGGCACGCGTGCCATAGGTTGCCGACTCCTGTTCTAGAGAAACTGTATCGGTCAAGAAGGTAAAATAACAGATAAGAGCTTAATTTTATCTTTTATTGATAAGAAATACTCATATTTTTTTTTTGTAATGCACTTAGACTGCTCCGCAGGGACACCAAGGTCTAATCCTCCAACCAGCTGGTGCTACTCAGCAGTTGCTCCAATTAGGGGCCCCTGCTAGGTCTCAGCCGATGGTTCGAGTGTTAGCTAATGGCGTACACTATGCTCCCTCGACGACTACATATGTAACGACACAGGTTAGTAAAAATAAATCCTAGCAGGAAACAATTTTGTTCAGTCTACGAGGGCCACCTTTTAAGTTTTTACAAACGACCACTAGATGGCGCTATTGAGTGAGAATAAAACACTAAATTTTTAGTAAAATCTCAACTTTTATTGATTTTTATACTCGACACGTGTTTGGTTAAAATACTAGCTTTATCAAAAGTATGGGTATGGAATAAAATAAACATTATTTGATGATTTCATAAGTACAGTAGAACCCCTATTAACCGAGTCGCGATTATCCGAGCTCCGGATTAACCGAGCCAATCTAAGAACCCGATTATCCGAGGTACGCGCGTCTATGCTGCGTATTAACAGAGCTTCTAAAATATGTATGTACATATTTCCATTTAAAGTCGTCGGGGCCTTCGGGGAATCCCACTGGCCCGTGTAAGGGGTTCCCTTATTTATGTTGGAACAAAACAAGCGTAAAAGAGTCGTCGTTCCTATTGAAGAAAAATTAAAAGCCATCAGAAGAATTGAAGCAGAAGAGACAATTAAAGTTGTTGCACGAGATTATGGAGTAGGTGAGGTAACAGTTGGAGATTGGAAAAGAAACCGCACAAAAATAGAAAAGTGGTGTATAAATCAAGCCTCCTCGTCCCCAGGAAGAAAATCAATGAAAACCGGCGACTATGAAAAGGTTAATGAAGCTTTATTCATGTGGTTTAACCAACAGAGATCAAAAGGTGTGCCTCTGTCAGGTCCAATTTTACGACAGAAAGCAATAATGATTAGTAGGCAATTCCCAGAGATAAATCAGTTTACCGCCAGTTCTGGATGGCTTGACCACTGGAAAAAACGGTACGGTGTACGACAACTGACTGTATGTGGTGAAAAACTTTCTGCTGATGTGTCATCAATTGAGAAGTTTAAGCAGACCTTTAAAAAGCAAACCGAAGATTGTGGATACACACGTGATCAAATTTACAACTGTGACGAAACTGGTCTGAATTATAAAATGCTTCCACCAAAAACATTGGCATCTCGACAGGAAAAATCAGCTCCTAGGCACAAACGAAGTAAGGAAAGATGAACTATAATGGTATGTTCCAATGCATCTGGCAAGCACAAAATCCCACTGATGGTGATTGGCAAGTCTGCACGTCCAAGAGCTTTAAAAGACATCTCACCCAAAGCCCTACCAGTCTATTACAAAAGTCAGAAGAGCGCATGGATGGATGCGACCTTATTTACTAACTGGTTTGAAGAAGAGTTCGTGCCATCTGTGACTAAATTTTTGAACAGAAACCGTTTTCCTATTAAAGCAATTTTGTTAATGGATAATGCCCCCTCTCACCCTGGAGAAGGACTTCATGTGGGCGAAATTGTTGTAAAATTTTTTCCTCCAAATGTAACCAATGGATCAAGGCATCCTCGAAAATATTTAAAAAAATTATAGGCGTTTATATCTTGAACATCTGTTAGAATACACAGAAAAGGAGGATATTATCAATGGGATGAGAAAGGTTACACTGAAAAATGTTATTTACTGGGTAAGTCAAGCTTGTGATTCTGTGCGTACTACCACTATTCAAAAATCTTGGTCAAAAGTTATTGTTTTTGATGACTATAATGACAGTGAAGATGATACTCCATTAAATGAATTAGCTTTGAAATTGAGAAGCCATGGAGAAATGTCCTGTTCAAATTTTGACAGCGAGATAGAAGAAAAAGAAAAACGTTTATTTGAATTAATGCAAAAACTAAGGTTGCGAAAATGTGACAAGAGAAGATATTGTTGAATGGATTACAGCAGATGATTTAGAAGAAGAAATGAATATTGAAGAAATAACGAATGCCTTTCAGGAAACCGAAAAATCAGATGACGATGACGAAGCGGCGGTGGATGAACAGTCTCCCACTAAGATCTCTCATCAAGAAGGTTTTGCTTCTTTGGAAAAAGCTTTGAGGTATATCGAACAACAACTAGGGGCAACCCCAGCGGATTTGCTTCTTCTTAATAGATAGAGAAACATTGCAGCGAGAAAAAGAAGATGCAATATGAAACAGAAGCGCATAGATACCTATTTCACTGTTTTATAATGTATGTACCTATTTATATATTAAAAACGTTAACACATCGGTTTAAAGTATTGGTGTTTATTTTTTGAATGAATAAAAAAGAAATCCGGATTATCCAAGTTTTCAATTATCCGAGGAGGGTGCCCCCCCACGTTACCTCGTATAACCGGGGCTCTACTGTAAATGTTTACAGGTAGGTTGTATCTAAAGAAAAACAAGAAAACTTAATAATTATACAAATTATCTATTCATTAAATAAATTCAACAATGGGAAATTTCCGAGGTCCAGTTGGTAACTTAACAGTGTGCTTGTATTCTTTCTTTTATTGATCTCGAGGGTCTCTAATAAATTTAATTTATGTGATTTGTTTCGAACGTGTAAAATATGAAAATTACTATCAAATACATGATTCTCTTCTATTAAATGTATGGCATTTGAAAAATCAGTTTTACTTTTTAAAAAACTTTATTATGTTCTGAAATTCTTTGTTCGAATGTTCTCCCTACTTGTCCAATCTGCAGTTTAGAGATAGATAGGCGATTTATGGTTTTTTAAGGTTTTATCTTTATTTGTACCAAAAAATTTTGTTTCTTTCATTGTTTTTGTAAAAACTTAAAAGGTAACCTTCATATATCTGACTAAATATCTCTCGTATGTATAGTATAACAAGAAGAAAACCCTTTTTTTTCGTAATTTTACAAGAACAATTTGTCATATCTTTTTCTAGATGGCGAATCAGCCGATAAATGCTACCCAAATTCAACAAACAATCGTTAATAACTCGCAACAGCAGCAGCAGCAACAGATTCAGGTCCAACAGCAAGTCCAGCAGATCTCCGTTAAGAAGAAACCCAAAGCCAGAGTGAAGAAAAAGCTGGATTTGGCTAACATTATGAAGTTATCAGGTAATCTTATATAGTCTATCTTCTTCTTATGACGCCGCCTCCTCACGAAGGTTAGCGATCCATATAGCTAAATGAACTTTAAAAACTGCTGCTTGAAAAATTCACTCGAAGCACATCCAAACCACCTGCTCATGTCCTTCAGCCAAGAATTCTGTGGTCTTCCGATCAACCGTTTGCCCTTTATTTTACCTTAGACGTAGCAGTTCGTACTTTGGACCCCTCATTATATGTCCGAAGTATTGAGTTTTTCTTATTTTTATGGTAATACCTTAATTTTGCTCCTTCTTTTCAATACTTCTGTGTTTTTTATCTTCTGTACCTAGGAGATGCGAAGAAGGCGTCTATAAATTTATATTTCAAAAGATTCCAGTCGTTTCTCTAAGCCAGGGTCAAGGGTTCAGCACTAACATCCATACAATAGCACAGAGAATATATATGCTCATTCAGGGTTCGAGACTGAAGAAAAATTTATTAATATTCATATGACCTGTTCAGTTGGAAATATATTTTATTTCTTAGGTCCCGCTTATCATGTATATTAGTTCCCAAATAATTAAGTGTGGAGACCTGTTCTACGGTGTTTTCCCTGATTTCAAGAGATTCTGGTGGTACATGTTTCTGTTGTTAGAGACCGGATTATATGCAACATAAGAATCTTGAAATATGCATGCAAATATGTATGAAAAATGCTTAAAATATGCATGAAAAGGGTCAAAATATGCAATATTAAATAATAATAAAAGTAGTAATTTTTAGTTTTTTATTTGAAAATCAGCATAAAAATTAACAAGTTATCGACGATGTTTAAATTTAATTAACAATTATTTAACATTTTTTAAAATTATTTAACATTTGTATTCTTGTACACTAGAGTGACCGGATCTCATAGAGGGGGAAAAAAAAATGTCGGAATCTTGTTCGTCTGGACCCCATAAACCGATTCTCCTTTCCAGATATTGAGATAGCCGAAATTTGAGCTCGATTAAACGTTAACCCGTGCCGCTCGTCGCTCAAAGTTTGAAAAAATCCAAATTTTTGGCCAAAAAGTTGACATATGGAGCCATAACTTCAGAACGGTAAATAATAGAAACACGCTTAATATCTCAAAAGAAAGCTAATGTTGTTCCTCAAAATTTATATTCTATACATAATTGTTGTTATTTTAAGCCAAACCGAGTTACAACAGCCTTTAGCCCCAAAAACGTGACCTGGTTCCACTAGGAGCATACTTCGTATATTTTGTTATTAAGTGATAAATTTTGCTTTTTTCCGATATATTTTTGAGTTTAAAGTAGAAATATAATAAAAAAAACAAGTAATACTGATAAGTCTAATGACATTTTTTATTTTAAAATATAAAAATTAGGTATATAATACATACAAAACAGACACAGAAAAGATACAGACGTAGTACCTACATGAGTTGATAATTTTACATAGTTATCTAATCTATTCTAGAGCTTTTGTTAAAGTAGTTTTTGAAACGTCAGGATATAATGCTCGGCATTTACTTACAATTTGCAGGACATATTGCTTTTGGTCTTCATCTTTTGTCAGAAGGTCGTTAAAGTCGGTTATTAATTTAACACCACGCTCAACCATATCATTAACTACTTTGTTTTGACAATTTTCAATCCTTCTTGGAAGTCATTATTTTGAGGCCAGGTGTTTGGATGTTGTCTTAGGAAATCTGTTTTTATATTAAATTGGTCAAAGAATGTAAACGTTTCTTTGGTAAGTAAATTTACCAATCCTCCATCAACTACCTCTTTTAAGTTTTCTTTCCTAACTTTTGGATTTACAACCCTAGCGTGCTGTGATGGTTCATCTGTGCTACTGAGCAATTTATTAGCCATTAACAACTTTTCATCGTCTGTAATGGTGGGATCAAAAAACGATAATCCCACCAACTTTGCATTCAAATACCACAAATGGTTCGAAAATTTGGTCAGGGCTATTTCTGCAATGTCGTTGTCACATTCTTTATAGTCTAACAGACTATGCAAAATACCTAAATCTTGCTTTGGTGCAAGATGAGCTATTGGAGCATTGAACCAAGCTTTACAATAAATTTTAACTAGGAAAACAGAAATGGCACGCACAGAACTTTCTTCTTCTTTAGACATCTTAAATTGACGACGAAAAATGAACATTTTTAAGCAGTAAATAGCCTTTGCCATCCACCTAGCGTGATGAATGGCTCCTGGAGTTCTAAAACCCACAACATTGCCGTCTAGTGATCCAACAAATACGAGAACCAACTGCAATAGCTCCTTGTAGTCATCTCTGGGGTGGCTCTCAGTTAATATGGTCTCGAATTTAGCAGTAACATTTGCAATTACTTCTGGAGTTAGCTGCTTTTGTATTAGATTGTCACTGATACCTGTGTCGTATTTTCCTTTGTCAATCTTGGGCCACGCAGTGAGGAATCTCTTGAAAATGTCTGGATGAGGTCCAGTGGTTGATCCCATTTTTGTGTCGAATACGCCTCTTAACAGAACTTCCAAGATATGGTGACGGCAAGCTAGGTATAACAATTCTTCCTAACATTTGCTCCAATATGACGCATGCTCCTTTGAGTCTTCCCGCGTTGGATGCTGTAGTGTCGAAGCACATCGCCTTGACGGTGTTGAGAAGACCCCATTCATGTAGGCATTCATATACGGCTACGGCTTGCTCCTCTCCAGAGCTGTTTACTGTTACAGGAACTCCCAGCAGCTGTTCCTTTTCGCCATATGAAATAGCTATAGCTATTCGCTCACATTGTTCATTTTTTAAAACGCCCGGTTAAAAGTTTACCGTCCCAATGGACAACCACGGGCTTTTTTTTTCAGGAATATTTACTTTATCAAAATTTTTTTATTATATTGTTCTCTGAACATTTGCCTTCTATCATGTAATAAAGTTTTCGAGACTTTGTACTCAAGAGGGTCAAGGTTTAGTGCTTCTAGAGTAGCTATTAAAATTCTCGTGGCATTTCTGTCGGATACCTTACATCGATCTAATAAAATGGACAATTTCATGTTTAAAAATCTCTTTAACGCCCCTTGCAAATGAAACTTCCATCCTCTTGCTCTCAGATGGTCCTGGATCTTCTGCAGCTTCTTCAGGGATATCCATTTCCTCCAAGCTCTCAAGTTCCTGGTAGATGCTGTCCTCTTCACTGTCTTCTTCTCCTTCTTCGAACTTGTCTTCAACATCCGTCTCTAAGAAGCAACAAAAGAAAGAGAGAAAAAAAAAGACTATAAAAACTTGTCGTTTTAGCAGAATAGTAATAATACATAGGTACTAAATTACCTACTTCTAATTATCAAAAGGTATTATTTAAAAAATATAAACTCAATCATAAAGATGCCAAATCATGCTCTCATGTACAATTTTCTTTCAATTATAATGAAACTATTTACTTATTTGTTTATCTATTTTTTAGAATACTAATAATAAAAAAAACTCACCAATATCAAAAGTTGCTTCTTGGATTTGTCGGTTCATTTTTGCAAGTTCCTTTTGCACCTTGATTTCTTCAGCTCGAGACAACTTGAGATCCACTCCAGTCATGGAACCTGGGCGGCCCTTCTGCCTCTGTTTCATGAGAAACGCCTTATCTTCTTCCGATTTCATCAGAGCCAAGGCATCTTGTTGTGAGCAATATCAAAGAGATCATCCAACTTTTCAACAAACTGTTTAAATTTGTTCTTGGCCGTTTTCGATGTTTTCTTCCGGTCTTTTTGAAGAGTTCTCCACTCGGCGTGAAATTTTTCCAGCTTAGTAATTGCATCTTGCTCATGTTTAGTCGAGATTCGAGCTTTCTCTCCAAAAAATGAACACTTCTCGTATTGTAAGTTTTGCTGATTCTCTTACAGTTAATTTCACAGTACGTAAATTATAAAATAAAGCACACAAAACTTGACGATTTGAGGGTAGTTTACAACCGGTGATCTGGTGAATGGGATAGCCCACAAGAAATATTTTATCCTTGGTCCGGCTTTGTACACCTGATGTGGATGCCATTTCAGAGGCCAATAGGTAAATAACAGTTAACTTGGAAAATGAAACAAAATATATTGCAACTGTAATTTCAATAAAATGTTTTCAAATGTCTTTTAAAATAATACTATAATAGTTATAAAAACAATAACACACACACTTGGAAAATTAAAAAAAAAAAAACGTTTTAAAATATCTTCACTAGATAATTGTTCGATCTAACCAGCTCAAAGGCACTTTAGAAACTAAACTGAATAAATAAAAGGTCGGTTGTACGCTGAAGTAAAAAAATCACCATCCCTAAAATAGAAATTAGATTCACCTTCCTTTTTTACCTGTCAAACGGGTCTTTCTTTGGTAGTCAGGTAATCCCCATATAATAAAAGATTAAATTTGAACAAAAAGGCTCTTTATGTTTGAAAATTGAGTTCCAAAATACTTTTTAACAAAAAAATGTTAATTCCGAGACACATTATGTAAAAACCCGTAAAATTCTTAGAATACTCCCAAACTGGCTCCTACTGGTACCAGGTCACGTTTTTAGGGCTAAAGGCTGTTGTAACTCGGTTTTGACTTAAAATAACAACAATTATGTATAGAATATAAATTTTGAAGAACAACATTAGCTTTCTTTTGAGATATTAAGCGTGTTTCTATTATTTACCGTTCTGGAGTTATGGCTCCATATGTCAGCTTTTTGGCCAAAAATTTGGTTTTTTTTTTTTTTTTTTCAAACTTTGAGCGACGAGCGGCACGGGTTAACGTCGTTTAATCGAGCTCAAATTTCTGCTATCTCAATATCTGGAAAGGGGAATCGTTTTGTGGGGTCCAGACGAACAAAATTCCGACATCGATTTTTTGCGGTCACCCTAGTGCTCACCTTGAGGAACTCCTGAGGTCATCTCAGTACTATTGGATATATATGCTTCCTCATCAACCGTATTCTCCAGATTTGGCCACCAGCGGCTATTATCTATTCGCAGACCACAAAAAAATGCTCGCGGGAAAGAGATTTGGCTCCAACGAAGAAGTTATCGCCGAAACTGAGTCCGATTTTGAAGGCAAAGACTAGATTGATGGATAAAGTTGAATTTTGTGTGTGAAAATATGTTTTAAGTAGCTGGACCAAAAACTTTTCAACCTACGTGTTAAGTGACACCCATTTATAATTTTTTATTATATTGAACGCTAACTTGTTCTAGGTATTGGTGATGAGGATGACATACAATTCGAAAGCGATACTTCTCAGAGCGAGAGCGAACGGGCGACGCCTCAGCCACAGCCTCAACCACAACAAATTCAGACGAGCAATATTCAAGGGCAGACCAGTTTCGTACAAACGGACGCAAAGAAGAACATACAGAATATACAGATCTCTGCTATGCCGCAACCGACTATCAGTGCCGCTACGCCCGTCGTACAGGTACTCAATCAAAACTTCCAAAGCGGTATGATCTCAAACAGCACCTCCCAGGCGGCCACAGCCCAGGCGGGAATACCGTTTAATTCCTTCATAACGCCGAATTTTACCATAAACAACGGCCTCATGTACCAGAGAAGCGGA
Organism: Pachyrhynchus sulphureomaculatus; assembly: GCA_019049505.1. Classification (NCBI taxonomy): domain Eukaryota; kingdom Metazoa; phylum Arthropoda; class Insecta; order Coleoptera; family Curculionidae; genus Pachyrhynchus; species Pachyrhynchus sulphureomaculatus. Next base: position 133,459,681 of record CM032448.1, on the reverse strand, counting down.
GGATTCAAACTTACCGTAGGCGAAGACGGCCGATTGGTTTTGCAACACGACCCTACTTTAAATCAGGATCTCCAAAGTCAGCTGATCCTGCAAAGTCTATTGGGATTGAACGGAGGCCTGGTTCTGCAACCCTCGATGGATCAGCAAACTGTCCAGCAGACCGTGCAGACTATTCAACAGCAGTCTGTACAGACCATACAACAACAGACCGTACAGAGTCAGACGATACAGACTGTTCAACAGCAGACTGTACAGCCTCAAGTTCAACATACAATACAGGTTAGTAAATAGAAATTTGCTCAGAATAAGGGGTTTTTAACTTGCTTATTTGTTAATTTTAGTCCCTGCAGCCACAAATTCAACAACAGACTGTACAACAGACGATACAGCATCAGACGGTGAACGCTTTACAACAGCCTATGCAGATTGTACAACCCCAGCCTATACATAGCATACATTCACAGGTAAAATGCATTTTAACATTGTATGTGTTGTAATTATAATAATTCACCTACGTTTCTCGTGTTAGGTACAGCCTATTCATAGTATATCGCAGTCACAGGTCCACAATCTACAGTCGCAAATACAGAGTCTCTTGCAGCAACAAAACGTGGCTGTACAGGCACAAGCTGTACACCAAAATGTACCTCAGAATGTACACTCGCAGGTTAGTAATTTTGCTTCTAAAAAATCTCTTGATTTATCTACGTTATATTAATTTTATCGTCATTGTTCTTATTATTTTTAATTTAAGGCAATACAAAGCGTTCAGAACCTAACTCAGAACGTCCAGAACGTACAAAACCTGGCCCAGAGCTCGGTGCAAAAAACGTCGTGGCGCGAACGTGCAGAATCTCGCGCAGAGCTCCGTACAAAATGTGGTCGCTCAGAATGTACAAAACTTGGCGCAGAGCGCCGTCCAAAACCTGACTCAGAACGTGGTGGCTCAGAATATGGCCGCCCAGAATTCGGTGCAAAATGTCGTCGCTCAGAATATGAGCCAAGGTGCCGCTTCGGTGCAGAATGTGGTGGCTCAAAATATGAGCCAGGGTGCTTCGGTGCAAAATGTGGTAGCTCAGAACATGAGTCAGGTGAGTTTCTTATTCTATTAAATTTAAAATGAGAGGTGTACAGGAGTAATAATTTTTGTGTTTTAGGGAGTACAAAGTGTACAGAATGTACAGTCGGTACAATCGCAGCCGTTACAGTCACGGTACATAGCGTACAGGGTTTCCAACAGGCTCACACTCAAACGACCCAACCTGTACTAAAAGTGAGTCATCGTTTACATAGTATATCTTAAAAGCAATGATACAGAATTTTATTAGTGTTCCGTACGGAACACTTATAAGATCACTTCGGTGTCTGTCTGTCCGTCTGTCACACCTGATTTTCTCCGAAACTATTGTCATAGAAAGTGGAAATTTGGTAATAATGTAGGAATTGATGGCCTCATCAGAGCCATGTAGTTTTGAAAGTTAAATTTTGACTTAAGGGGTTAGTTTTGTGAAATCGGAAGTGAACAAATTTTTTTACTAGGTAATCGAGTGTGGTGTCAAATGAAAGCTTGTGAAAACACGAGTAAAAAATATATATATAATGTAATACTTGCGCGCACTTTTCTTTGTATTATTTTTAAAAAATCGCGAAAAATCGCTGTCCCCCGCCTTATCTCGAAAAGTACTTATCAAAAAATTTTGAAAAAAATTCTGGAATGTTCTCCACGGGGTGTAGATTGAACGAAAATTATCACGAGTGCATTACCTGTAATAATTTATCTGGTATTTAAAAAAAAACAGAAATTTCAAGGTCATCAATTTTCAGTAAAGACACAGTAAAACATACTACAGTACAGTACTGAGCTCCAATTTGGTGACGAGATTTTGACGGCGCGTGCGTCGACGGGTCCTTTTTCAAAATGGCCGCTCAGTGTTTACATCCGATCTCGGAATGTGTCTTTGGAAATGTATTGTCCATCGTTTCTTGATGTGACTGCAGTTTATATGAATATAAAGACAGAAGGAAAAGAGAGTTTGTAGAAAAAGAGAATTAAAAACGTTTGTAAGTGAAGAGAATCGAAAACGTTGAGAAACAATTTATATAATCAGCAAATTATTTGCTCGAGTCACACTTTTTTATGCTCTAAAATTTGCAAATAAGAAATTTCTAACTCAATCAGGGCGCGCTAAGACTATTATTCTAAATCATAACTAAATTTAATTATGCTTTATTTACATCACATGTAATCATCAACAGTATTATCCGTCAAAGTTTAAGTTGCTGCATTAATGATTTTTTTTGCAGTTCCTCTGTTTTTAGTTGAAACAATGATTTCGTAGAAATCATGGTATGCGATTAAAGTTGTTGATTATTTTAGTAAATCTCTATTGCTTGCTTTCACAAGATAACTTTTCACTATCTTAACTGCATTTTTGAAAAAATACATATGCATGAAACAATATTATCATTACTACTACATTTTGTTTAGGCGTATTTGCTCAAGAGACGGCCTTCCAGGGAACCTTGATTGATTTAATAAAACGTTCGTATTGGTAGAGTGATTTATTTGGTCATTAAAGCTTGAAATTTATTTCTAAACTTAGTTTGGCTGGTTATTTAAAAATCCTGACGTGATTACTCAATTCTGACCTCGGATTCGGTTTCAGCACCCAAAAATACATATAGGTATAGCGATCTATTCGGTAGTGAAAAACTTTTTTTGTGTGCCTGTGTAATTTTTTTATGATTAATAAATAATCCTCCAAATTCTGGTTTTTAGAAAGATTTATTTTTGTGTAAACTAGTATTCAGTTATTTAAAACTATTTATATTTGATACATTATAAATAAAACATATTATTTCTTTCTAAAAGGTGTATTCTCAAGAGGCTTCTAGTTTTCAATAACTTCATCTGAATTAATTGTTTGACACACCTTTGTAATAATAAATCTGATAAATTTAACACTGTTTAATTGCAAGTACAATCAATACTCTGAAAGTGAGTTTTTTTTTCTATTTTTCTCTATAAATTACATTGCGCCTTTTCATGCCAATCTTTCAAAAGTTTCTGTGAATATATTGTAAGGAATACAGAACCTATAACAAACATATTTATTATTTTCAAATTTTAGACAGTATATTTTATTTTCTTATAAGCTGGGTTTGAAAGTTTAAATATTAAGTGTCGTGTTGAGATCACAAAACCACTGGGGAAAGGGATTATTGAAATAACTGATATAAATGGATTATTGAATCAAATATGCTATTAAAATAAGAAAAATTTTAATGTGATTCCAAAGAAATTTTTGTAATCTGATTTTGTCAGACGATGTGTGCCAGAGGGTAAAATATTCTGAAAATAAGTTCGTTAAATGGACGGTACACCTAATCGAAGTCCATTTTGATGGTAATTATGGTTACTATTAAAATTTTAAAGATTTAGTTACCTGTTATTAATATTCCTCCTATAAAGAACTTATTTCTATTGTTGTATACCTATACTATAAATTAAATATAATTATTTTCCTTTTAAACTATAATTGACAATACTCAGTATATATGAGTCAATCATTTCTCTTAATGAAGCTAATATGGTTAGCGAAACGCGCGTCGAGTGCAAAAATAAAGTGTTTGGTGTAGTGGTGATATATACTGAGTAGTGTCATTGTGCCAAAGATTCCACATTCCCAATATAGTTGTAATTGACAAGTCAGCTTGGTCATAACTAAGTATTGTATGTAACTATAATTAGGAAATTACTGTATTGATTCTTTGATCTAAATATTAATTCATTGTAAATAAAAGCAAGCGTTAATTACATTATCAAAAAGCAATACAGATAACAGAACACAAAAAGGTTATAGAACCTCTAAAAATCATTCACATAGAAAATAGAGGTCTATACATATACGTTCATAATTCATTAATAATATTATATTAACCTTTCTCGAAGTTACACAATATTAGTTTTGTAGTTTAAGAAAAAATAAGTACCAAAAAGGGTAGATACAGTGTTTTTTAATTAACAAGAGATCTATCACACCAAACAACACAACACTGCTTAGAAAAAAATGCTCTTATTTTAGAAGATGACATCTTAGTAATGACAATTAAAATTAAATTAATTTAGTCCTTAAAAAACATCTTTAATCACAAATTTACTTGAAAAATGATGTGTAAATAAAAACTTTAACCTCAAACAGTGACGTTTAACTTTGATAGACTTTTGAATTTTTGGATAAGGTTATTAAAAACTGAAGTTGAATATGAAGAATTCCATTAAATACCTTCCTATCAAGTTTTTCACCTGTATTCATTTATTTTCTAACAAAGTGCTCCATTCTTTTTATTTTTTTTATATTACTCATGCTGCATTAACTTTTATATTACTCATGCTGTATTAAATAACAAATCAAAAATTTTCAAACATTTCTATATCTATGATTTTGAATGATAAAAACTTTGCACAACTTAATTTGTATTTCAAATTTCGCGCTGGTCCACTTTTAACATGGCGGATTGCCACGTGACCTTCTGAAAACGAACCTGATTTTCCTATGCGATTATCCTTGAGTTTCGCTACTGTATAGTGTGTTTACTGTGGTAAAGATTGGAAATAAACTTTGTTGAAAACTGATTTGGGGTGTGTTTTGTGAAGTCACTGATCATTTTATACTTCCCTTACAACATTTTTTATTTTAAAAGCAATAGACGTACGGAACACTAATTGCGCAAGTTCAACTTCCACTTGACCGATTTTTTTATTTTATATTTATTTAATGTTACTTGCATTTAGGTTCAGCCGTTTCAAAAGAGTCAACCGCCCGTTCAGACTGTTCAACCTATTCAACATCAATCGCAGCAGCAGCAAAATATTCAAGAAAATCAACAGCAAAATCATCAGAACAACCCTCCTACTTCGTATGTGGTTAATTTGACACCAGAGCAGTTGGAACAACTCAAAAGGTATGTTCAGATTATTATTATGGTTATCGTTAAATATAAAGGTGTTTCAAATAGACCACGTACTAATAAACCGAAGGAGACAATCCTCAGTGCAGGACGAAAGAACGTATAGAGGAGCCAATGCATACTCCGACCACTTCTTAGTTGTAGCGGAGATAAACAAAAATTAAAAAAGAAAATACCAAGCAGGAACAAAGAAAACAAATGGGATGCACAAAAATTGAACGAAGAACAAAAAAGAACCGAATATGAAGAATCTCTAAGAAGAAAAACTATTGACGCAAAAAACAGAAGAAAGCATTGAAAATAAATGGAGAAAACTGAAAAGATGCGTGAGAGAAGCAACGCAAGAAAGCATAGGGATAGAAAGAAACCACAAATTGACAGAGTGAACAGTAAAACATTTTTTTTTTTTCGTTTACTGGTAAACTCCACATTTATTTTAATATATCAACATGTTTCACTATCACTGTAGCTTTATCAAGATTAAAAGAACAAGATGGAAAATTTGTTATATATATAAGATCCCTACAGGTAAAATACAATAATGTTGGAAATCCCTAATTATACTATTATAAAGACTATATATTATAGGAAACAAATTAATTAAGTACGGTATTATTGAAATATATTTAAAAGAGGTGAATTATTTAATTCTAATTGGTCGTTTAACAAATAATTAGTATTTTTAAGTTTATTGATTTCCAAAAATTCAAACAAATTTAATTTATGCCCTTTATTTTCAACATGTAAAATTTCAAAATTTTTATTAAACTGATGTTCCGATTCTATTAAATGGTTAGCATAATTTGAGTCTGATTTTCTGGTTATAAAAGATATAAAATGTTCTTTTATTCTTTTTTAAAATCTGTTCTTCCTGTTTGACCAATATAAGTACAATCGCAATTTTCACAATTAAGTTTATAAACACCTGATTTATAACACTATAGCGTTCTTGATTCATTTTTTGCAGACTGAGACAACAATACATAATAAATCATGTGACCGTTGTTAACGGCTACTTGTTTTATGTAGTTTAGTTCTTTAGTAAAATTTTCCTCTGATAAGGGGATATTAGTTAGCCTATGTATAAAACTATGATAAGCTGCGAGTTTATGATGGTTAGGGTGGTGGTGAGAACTATTGTGAATTGTGGTATCTGTATGACAAGGTTTGTGATATATTGCAAATTCATATTTTTTTCATGGTTTTACTGATTGTTAAGTCTAGGAAGTTGATTTTCCCTTCGACTTCTTCTTCCATTGTAAAACTGATATTTCTATGTAAAGAATTAATGTACTGTAAAAAGTGAGTTAATTGTCTGTCCGTACCTGTAAAGCATACAATTACAGTAATACCCCGCTTAGCGCGACCCCGTTACGCGCGGTTTCACTATAACGCGAATTTCAAATTTCGCGCTCATGTAGTCATTAACTTCTCTATGGTCGCGGGGGGATCCCCGCTTTCTCTGAATATTCTCTTTGAAGAATTGGGAATTCCCTGTCCTTCGACTTTGTTCTATGGGGATTTCCTCGTTCGTTTCGTGTGTTCATTTGTTCCGTAATGTTAGTTCGGTCGGCTGGCAGTTTTGTTTTAATATTTATTGGAGATACATACATACATAATTTAACCCTACGTTAAAAATGCCGCCTGTAAAGAAAAAAGAGCGTAAAAGCGTCACTTTGGAATTGAAGATGAAAGTGTTAAGAAGAATGGAAAATGGAGGCAAAGCAACAATTGTTGGGAGAGATTTTGGACTCTCAGAATCGACTGTGAGAACGATTTATAAAAATCGGGAAAAAATTAAAATCTCCAGCGAAGGTTCAACACCTATAAGTGCAACAAAACTTTCTCGTTCGAGATCATCTATCTTAGAAAGAATGGAGAAATTACTGTCAGTCTGGATCGAAGATTTGAATAAGAAGAACACACCACTAAGTCAAGATCTCATATGCACAAAAGCAAAATCTTTGTATGAGATGCTGAAAACAAAAGAAGGAGAAGGGAGTGCCACTCCGACTTTTGCTGCCAGCAGAGGCTGGTTCCATCGGTTCAAGCAGCGTTCTAATCTTCACAATATCCACATAACAGGCGAGGCGGCCAGCGCGGACATTCAAGCTGCAGCTGAGTTTCCAGACAAGTTTCAAGACTTCGTTAGACGAGAGAAAATTCCTGCTTGTCTCATCTTCAATGTTGATGAGACCGCACTTTACTGGAAAAAAATGCCATCTCGAACATTCATTTCTAAGGAAGAACGTCAAGCCAGTGGTTTCAAAGCTGCGAAAGATCGACTAACACTTCTGCTGGGTGGTAATGCCACTGGTGATTTCAAACTGAAACCTTTACTAGTGTACCATTCAGAAAACACCCCGTGCAATGCGAGGCACAGACAAGACAAGTCTACCAGTTGTGTGGCGATCAAACAGAAAGGCGTGGGTTACACGGGAAATTTTTCAAGAATGGTATTCTAATAGTTTTTGCCCATCAGTCAAATCATACTGTGACAGAAATGGGCTTGAACCTAAAGTTATATTACTCTTAGACAATGCCCAGGACATCCAACCTCACTTGATACGCCCAGAGACTTAAAAGTGTACGTAAAGTTCCTTCCACCAAACACTACGTCAATATTACAACCTATGGACCAGGGAGCAATAGCAAACTTCAAAGCTTATTACCATCGCCGCACTTTTAGCCAACTAATTCATGAAACTGACGGGGAAGGAAGACAGTCTATGCGAGAGTGGTGGAAGTCATACAACATTATGAAGTCTATTCACAACATAGAAGAGGCTTGGAAGGAAGTTAAAATGAGTTGTATGAATGGGGTGTGGCGTAATCTTTGGCCAGATGTAGTGGAAGCACCTAGAAGAATTGTCCAGATGCAGAGACAAGTGCTTGAAGACATTGCTGCAATGATTGAGGGGTCTGAACTTGAAGATGTCACGGTAGAAGATCTCGTAGAACTTGTAGCAACGCACGACGATCCTATTAGCAATGAAGATCTGATCGAGTTACAGAATAATCCTATCTACGATGAGGAAGAACAAGTAGAAGAGAAAGTTTTATCTTCAGGGGAAATACAAAATGCACTTTCAAAAATTTATTCAGGTTTGGACATATTGCAGAGTATAGACAATAATGATGACCGTGTCTTGACCGTGTGTCAAACAATTAAAAACAGTGTTGGGTGTTATGAACGTATTTTACAAGAACGTAAACAAAACGTTACCCAAAAGACAATAGATGTATTTTTCCGTAAAAAAATAAGAGTATGTATTGCATAAAGTGTTCTTAGAATTAAAGTGATTGATTAAATGATTTGTATTTTTTTGTATTAAATTTTGACTATGTTTAATCATAAACCTCGATATACGCGAATTTCAGTTAACGCGATTTTTTTCGGAACGTATCCCTCGCGTAAAGCGGGGTATTACTGTATATCATCTACGTATTGATACCAGTATAGACAATTATTACTATTGTTATTATGGTTGTTAAATATCATTGTTTCAATACTGTCCATGAAAATTTCGGCAAGTAATGGACTTAATGGACTCCCCATAATTAACCCTTCCTTACTATTGTAGAATGCATTTTTAAATGAAAAATAATTTTGTCTTAGGCAAGTTCTTAATAAATTAATTATGTCTATTTTTATAACTTCATTTACTTTGTTTTTTGTTAATAGGTTCTCTATTAAAATTATTGTTTCATCAGGGGGAACACTTGGAAATAAGTTTTTGACATTGAAAGAGACTAATTTAGAATTATCTGGTATTGTTATATTCTTAACTTTATTCACGAGTTCGTAGGAGTTTTTGATACTATATTTAGGTTCAAATTTGGTATGATATTTGATTAAATCGATTAAAAAGGATGACGTCTTATATGTTGGAGCAGACATATAGGAAACAACTGGTCTGATTGGGTAGTCAAGTTTGTGTAGTTTTATGAGTGAATAAAGTTGAATTTATTAACTAACCTGAACTAACTCCAAATCTGTGTGGGTTTTCCAATACTATCAATGTAATTCACTATCAATGTAATTTAATTAGGTGTAATATTATAATTAAGAAATTATATAAAATTGTGAACATTAAACCTAACTTGACAGTGTAAAATGTAGATCTGAAGAAGCTGCATCGACAGCGAAAGGCGTCATCGCAATTTAAATAAACCAGTGGAAATTGACTAAAAACAATCTTTTATTATATATTTATATTTCAATAATACCGTACTTAATTAATTTGTTTCCTATAATATAAAGTCTTTATAATAGTATAATTAGAGATTTCCAACATTATTGTATTTTACCTGTAGGGATCTTATATATATAACAAATTTTCCATCTTGTTCTTTTAATCTTGATAAAGCTACAGTGATAGCGAAACATGTTGATATATTAAAATAAATGTGGAGTTTACCAGTAAACGAAAAAAAAAAATTGTTTTACTGTTCACTTAATTTAAGCTTAATGGATCTCCACCAAGTATCGGCCAAAACCATCCAGTTATTGAAAGAGTAGTTTAACGAAACATGTAAAAGAATGGCAACCAAAAAAATAAATGCCAGGATGAAATGGTCGAAAACAAATAATATTAAGGACGTATGGAGATATGAAAGTATTAGGAAGGAATGCAATAAATTAGAAGAACAAAAAGAGAATGGATAGATGAACAAATTGGAGAAAATAGAAACAGTAGGTCGGAATGTTAACACAAAACAGTTTTACAATAAGATCAAAATACAGAACAGAACTTATAAAGGAAAAGTCAGAGGAGTGAAAGACAGAGGGGAAAAAATAATAGAAGAAGAAAAACAGTATATTATTATATGGGGGAACATTTCAAGCACCTCTTAAACGAACAAATATAGGAAGAATACATAACCGAAGAAAACGAGCAAGAAGAAAATGAAATGGAAATGATTCTAGAACCAACAAGAGATAAAATAAAAGAAGTAATACTAAGAAGTAAGAACGGCAAAACCAGGCAAAGACGGGATAAACATGGAATTGTTCAAATACGGCGGAGAAGAACTCTGTGAAAGCATGTACGTACTAATTAAACAGATATGGAAAGAAGAATGCATGCCATATGATTGGAAAGGAGGTGAAATTGTAATAATATTACAAGATTTTGACAACAATGATACAGGAAAAACTAAAATATGTAATAAAAAATGTAATAGGACAATACCGATGTGGATTTACACAAGGATAAATCTACGGTAGATGCAATACATGTGGTCAAACAAGCATTGGAAAGAGCACAACAACATGCACTAAACTTGGAATTGTTGTTCATTGACTTTAAGCGAGCATTTGACTCGGTTAAGAGAACTGGATTAAATACAGTGCTAAATGAACTAGGAGTACCGAGCAAGATAAGACGATTATGTATGATGACACTGAAAGAGATATTCGCCAATGTCAAAACACAGAAAGGAAAAACACAAGATTTCCATATTAATAAAGGAGTTAGACAGGGAGATGCATTATCAGCAACGTTATTCAACCTAACACTACAATATGTACTAAGGAATATAAATCAGGGTTCAATACGAACAAGAGGCAGCCAGGTAGTGGCATATGCGGACGATGTAGTTATTATTGCAAAGAACCAGAAAATAATGAAGGAAGCGTAGAAGGAGCAAAAATGGGGTTGAAGATAAATGAAATGAAAACCAAAATAATGAAAAATGGAAAACAAAATGTTCAGGAAATGGAAAGGATTAGAATAAACGAATATACCTTCGAAAGGGTAAAGAAGATTAAATATTTGGGAGTGACGCTGTATTGGGACGGGAACAAGGAAATGGAAGTAAAGGAAAGATTAATAATAGCAAACAAGTTGTACAATAGCAATAAGAAATTGTTAAGTAGTAAGATAATAGGAAGACACAGTAAGATGAGGATATACAAGACGATTATACTTCCAAAACTAATGTATGCTACCGAAGTTATAAGCATGACAAAGATACAAGAGGAAGACATGAGAAGAATTGAACGAAAGATATTATCAGGGATCCTAGGGCCAATAAGAATATGTGAAGGAGTCTACAGAAGGAGGACTAATCAAGAAATGTTGGAAGAAGTAGAGGAGGACATAGTCAAAAAAATAAAACAGAAGAGATTTAATTGGCTGGGGCACACATGGAGAGCAGGCCCAGGAGCACCAATATATGAAATACTTCAATGGGACCCGGGACGTACAAGGAGAGGTAGACCGAGAATACGATGGCTGCAGCAAGTCAAGGAAGACATGGAGGCGGCAGGGATTACGAACTGGAAGGAGAAGGCGTCTAACAGAAAACTTTCGAAACATCTAAGCAGAGAAATATAACAAGAAAAACGGGTCTTGATCAACCCATAAACTAGATCTAGAGAACCCAAAGGGTGGCCCTACTCCAAGAAGGGTGTTTCCAGGCCATTTATTCTTATAAAGGTGTTTAGCATACGTAGATGTTTGAGAAGGAGGCTCAGCAGACGACGTTTATCAGTAACTTATTCTCCTATATTAAAAGTACCAGAGCGCCAGGAATAATAAATAATACCCCGCTTGACGTGCTCACTAACCCACTTAAAACGTGTTTAGGTACATTGGATCCCATCAGCTATATGTAAGCCAGGTAGTATTGAGCGTTCTGCAGCACTGCAAGCGAACGAATATTTTCGCGTGACTTAGTTGTTAATCCGGTTATTGAATAAAATAAACTCTGCTTAGGATATTAAGAGTTTTTACTGTCAATTTTAATGTGTATTGTTACTGCGTTATTATTTATTTATTTTTCATGTAGGAATGGGCAGCTGACGGTAAACGGTCAAACTATATTCATGCAGCGGCCTAACAAGGAACACAGCGAGAAGAAATTGAGTCCCAAGACGAAGCCAGTGAAGAAAGTAAGTGAGGTAAAGTCATCAGCCATTTTTAGCCGTAAAAGAATCGGTAAAAAAATGTTTTTTTTTTTTTTGTAGTATTAGGGCTCTTAAGGCATGGCTTGCATCTCATATAAGATATATTGTTATCAGAACGTCGTCGAATTTGACAGCGGTTTATTTTGAATAGGAAAGTTCAAGCTACGCTTAAATTACACTACTCTGGTACCGTCCAATTTGATTTATACGCAATTATCTCACGGAAAGTAAGGCGGTGAGTTTTTCTAGAAACCCTACCAGGTCTGATTAATTAAAGCGGAATCCACTAGCTTAGCGTTATACGCTGACGATACTGCAATCTCCGCAGCATCAAGAAGACGTGATACAAAAATCAACAGACTTCCGGCTCACCTGAACAAATTTTCAGTTTGGTTTGATCACTAACAGAAACCCAACGAAGAGTTCAGTGATCCTTTTGTCCCCGTTGAGATTAAACCCGCCTGGAGTTCTCTCATTCGAGGAACCAAACGGCTGTATGACATAACCGTTGAACAGTTCTGGCAAATTGTTGCTGCAGAACAAAATAGCCATCTATAAGACGATGATCAGACCAGGACTACTGTACGGTTGCCATACGTCGATCCACATGTGTGAGACACTCAGAAGATGTATGCAAGCCGTGACATGATGGTAACAAACAAACGCCCCTTGGTTCGTAAGAAACGACCAACTGCAGCGGAATTTAAACGTCTACTGGTGCTACTGCTGAAGTTTCTGAATAAGGCAACTCGGCATACCAATCTATCAGCGAAGCCTTCAGGGAGGATCCATACGGGAGGGGAATGTATCCACGGCCGAGTGACCTAGACTAGTCACAGAGTAGGTATCTGCTTGACATAGATACATCCCAAACCAATCACTACTACTACGAGGAAAATGTGCCGAAACGGCGCGTATCTGACCAAGAAGCCATTTAGGGAAGTTGGACTAGCGTGCGGTAATAAGGTACCTTGTAAAGAAGGAAATTTAAGAAGGTTTAGAAACTACTTTTGAGGGATCTGTATCATCCTATGCTATTATTACTACTGTAATTTTATAATTTTTCAATATTTACTCACACATGATCCTTTCATAGGTCCAAAAAATACAGGGCATAAAATCCCTACTACAAGACAACCAAAACGATAACACGGACAGAAAACCACCCCAGAACGTCGTCGAGCAAATTAAGTCGCCGCCTCCGAGGAATATCAAGCCTTTGGTCAGTCCGGTAGGCACGCAACAGAGCAATACGAAGCATATTTTACCGCAGAGTCACGTACAGCCCATACAGAGCAAACCTCAACAGCCTCAGGCTATGGTGCAGCCGTCTGTACAGCATCAAGCTAAAATGGTATGTGTAGCCTGCATTTTAACGCCCGCGAATTAATCGTTATCATTGTATTTTTACAGGAACGCCAGAAGAGTCCGATATCGGCACCGAAACAACAAAAAGTCAGCCCTACTGTACATTCGATGCAAGATTCGAACGGGGCGAATACTAGTCACGATGTCGATAAGCTTTTGGGACAAATTTTGGAGGAAACTAACGGCTCTCAATCGACGACGTCCAATAATAATAACAACGGTAGTAATAACCACGCTACGGAGAGGCACACCCAACAGGTAAAAGAGCTTTTTTTACTGTAAATTCTTTAAAATTAAAAAACTTTTTTCGTGGGACGCGTTGTACTTTAGGCTTTGAGAAAATAAAAAAGAAACTTATCATATCAAGTTTTCCTGGTCTAGGTCTGGATTTAGTCACCTGGAATGAGATAATCTAAGAGTCTCATAGTAGAATCAAATCTTAAATATAGCAGGTCCAAAAGAAGTTGCTTTAAGTAGATCAGACTTATTCCAAATACAGTTTTGTCTTGTCTTGGTGAAAGATACAATATAAGACTAATCATACAGGCCTGCGAAGTATAACTTTTAATTTTCCTTTTAAATAATAATGCTTTTTTTAGGTATTTAGGTATGCTCAATTAAAATATATCTTTACTTTTTTTATCGCATATTAAGATGTGCATAGTTACAGATTTTTAAACAATTTTTATGAAAAATAAAATATAATAAATATAAAACTTAATATTTATTTATAAAATGCTCAGAATCAGCGTTAAACATGACTGAAGAGACCAGACAAATCAAGAATACTTATGACATCTTTTTCTATTTTCATCAAAACTCCTGTTCATCATACTTTTTCAGAGGATAACGACGATTCAACTGACACCTCAAAAACAGCAGCATTTAAAAAACGATACAGATGCAGATACAGACGTTATCGGCCAGGCTCCAGCCCGGGGATACGGAGGTCCATAACGCTTTGAAAGTGCTTTTTGCCGAACAACAGAAAATTTTGGCGTCTGGAAAATTGTTGCCGCCAGAATAAGGTAGGAGAAGCACACCCATATTACTAGCGAAAAAAACGATATACGCCATGAAAAATAACGGTTCTTGTCAAATTGGAAGTAATTTACGACGTTTTATCTGCGATTGCACATCTTCAGGAAACTGCACTCTTTGAAACTACACTTCAGTATTCTAACTTTGAACAAATCTTTAAAGGTACCTTGTAGGCGAAATGTAGGAAATTATATATATATATATATATATATATATATATATATATATATATATATATATATATATATATATATATATATATATATATATATATGTATATATACACACACATATACATATATACTTGAACAAGTGGGAGTTTCCTTTCTTGAATGTACAAGATATTCTAAATACTAGAGTAAAAAAAGCACTCCTTTACCTAACCTTAAAATCAAAAATTGTTTTGCAATCGCAGGCGAAACGGCCGAAAATCACTCCAATTTGATTTGACATCTGTCCATGTGTTTCAAAACTCGAACAATTTTAAAATAGTATGCTAAACAAGTAACATGAGCTTATGCGCTCTGTCAAGCGTCATCTGAAATTACATCATACAGTTTTTATTCAACTATCTTGTCTAGAGATGGCAATTTTATCGATAGTTATCGATATATAAATAAATATCGATAACTACGGTTTCATTTATTTCTAGAGTCATGTCTATGAATGGGATTTTTTACGATATATTGATAGTTGCCGATATATCGATAGGCATCATTTATTTCCACTCCTCGGTAATTAATTTTAAAAGTTGTTAATGAATTTTTTAGAGAAAGCATATGCCGCTACCGGGACTTCCACGCATACTATTTGATGTTTTTTTTATCAAATTTTATGTATGACGCTCAGAAAAAGCATAATTCTTCTCTTTTAGGTGTATTATCACAATAACCAGCTCACCATAGTAAATCCGTCCAGCTTGAACTTGCCCTCGCCGAGTTCGGTCAAGAATGAACCCTCTAGTCCAGTTTTAAGCAATAATCCGAGCGTGGTTAGGAGTACTAGCGTGGAGACATTACCCGCTAACAATCAGGTAAATATAGACTATTAGAACTATTTGCTTTCATCTACTGATATCGAAGTTTCATTAATGTCTGTAAATTTTCGTGATTTTTTTGTTTAATCGATGTCTCCTTATCCTATCTAGGTATGGCCATGGGTAGAGATGTTTTTTTGTCGGTAAATCTATAATTATCGATATGTACACAACAGTTATCGATATCGCTAAGTTAAAAATTATCACCCATCCTTACTCGTCACTAGGGATGGGCGATAATAGATTTTACCTCCCCATAGTTGGTGGCAATCCACCCATCCATAATTTTAACTTATCGATAGCCATTGATATATTAATAAGTACGATTCAAAAATTGGTGGAGACTTGCAAAAAACTCTTTCTTTTAAAAGAAAAATTATCACTTAAAATTAATGTACGGGTGTAAAAATAGTTACCAATAACTAACAATAGTTGTATATACAGTTGCGTGCAAAAGTTTTGGGGCAAAAATATGTTTGCGACTAATTGAGTTATAAAGGGAGAAGAGAGAAAAAACCAAATACACCATCATATATATATATATATATATATATATATATATATATATATATATATATATATATATATATATATATATATATATATATATATATATCAAGGATTTTCTGCAGCTGACGCTGTCTTCCTTCTCTCAGCCTTTGATTCCATCCATTTCTATCTTCCCAGTCCTGTTAGACCCCTGTCCTCCATAGCCTCATCCACATCGTCTCTCCACGATCTTCCTCTTTTTCTTCTCCCTATAGGGCTCCACTCCGTTATTTTCTTTATCCACCTATTACCTTCGCTCCGTCTTATGTGCCCATACCATTTTTAATCGTTTTTCTTCAATGGTGTTTATTGCGTTCTCTTTGATGTTCATTCTGCTTCTTATTTCTTCATTTGTTATTCTCTCCATACGTGTCACTCTACAACATCTTCTCCAATACTCCATCTCTACCGCGTTAATTTTAGATTTATTTCTTTTGTTGATCGTCCATGTTTCTGACTTGTATGTCATTATGCTTTGTATTATTGATTTGTATATGCGTGTTTTGTTTCTCTTTGTAATGTGCTTGTCCCACAGGATCGAATTTAATTGTCTTATGCATGTCCGCGTTTGTCCTAATCTAGCTTTAATATCTTCTTCTGATGTTGCGTTTTTTGAAATGATGGTTCCTAAATATTTAAATCTATCGGTTCCTTTGATTATTGTTTCGTTATCGACTTCTAGATTCTCCACGTTTCCCTCCTTTGTTGTTAGATATTCCGTTTTATCAAAGTTTATTGCTAATCCTGCTTTAGTGTATTCTTCTTTCAGTTTTCTTACCATATAACTGAGGTCTTCCTCATCTTGCGTTATGATTACTTGGTCGTCTGCGAAACTTAGAGTATATAAGTAATCTTCTCGTATTGGACTCCCATTCCACTATATTTTTGCTTCCATTTTTTTAATGTTTGTTCGAGGTATATTTTGAATAGTGTTGGGGATGTAGAGCTTCCTTGTAATAGGCCTTTTGATGTTTGAAGTCTCTTCCCTATTTTATGTCCTATTTTTATGTTCACTGTGTTGTTTTCGTAGAGAGCTTTTACTGCGTATATTAGTTCTTTGTCAATGCCTATTTCTTTCATTGCGTTCCATAATCTTTGTCTTGGTACTGAGTCATAGACCTTTCTTATGTCTATGAAGGATAGATGAACTTCTCTATTCTTTGCCAGTTTTTTTTCCATTGTTTGTTTTATAGTGTATATGTGGTCTATACATGATTTTCCAGCCTGCTTGGTCTTCTCCAATTTTTCCTTTTATATTTTCCTCCATGATATTTTTAATAATTTTTCCATACAAACGTCCCATACTCGATATTATGCTTAGGCCTCTAGAGTTTGTGCATTTTCTGCGATCTCCCTTTTTAAATATAGATACTATGTAGGCTTTTGACCATTCCTCTGGTATTTTTTCTCCATTTATCGCTCTGTGGAATATGTTTCTCAGCATTCGATGTAATTTATTAGACCCGTACTTAATCATTTCATTTACCACACCCCCCAGGCCCTGCAGATTTATTATTTTTGAGTGTTTTTATTGTCTTCTTTACTTCTTCATAGCTTAGTTCTATCTCTTTTATTTCTTTATTCTGTTCTTGTTCAGGGTTCTCTTCTTGGAATTCTTTTCTGTCTTCTGCTAGCAGCTTCTTATAATATTCTTCCCGCTTGCTTTCTGGGATGTACTCTATATACGTCTTCTCTCTACTGTTAGTCCTTAATGCTTTAATTATTCTCCGTGACTCTGTACTTCTAGTTCCTCCTATATCCTGTTCTACATGTTCGCACGATTTTTCCATCTCTCGTTCTTTTCTTTGTTTATCATCCTTCTCGTTTCTGCATTTTTCTCTTTATATTTCTGTAGATCTTTTCGTATAGTCTTTTTTCACCTCCTTTATAGATTCTTTGGTTTTTTCACAGATTCTAATTTTATGTTTCTTATTCTCACCATCATAACCTACTTTAATTTTTCGGTTATTCATAAGTATCGGACCAACTTCTGATCGGGAATCCAGATGAACATGAAAAATTTACTTCACTTCATAATTGTGTAACAGTCATTAGACATTCAGACAACTGTTATAACGGTTGACAATATAATTAAAAAAAAATGGGAAACTACAAGTACTCTGAATGATAAACGTGTTCTGAAAGACTTAGAAAAACAACTATTCGTGTCGACAAAGTAATTAAAAGAAAAGCAGTTGCAGACGTAAAAAAGAATGCTGAAATTACTGCACTTGAATTACATAAAGAAAATCTAGCTGACATCAATAGGAGTACTGTTCCTCGTAGACGAACACAAGTTGGACTTGTTGGAGTAAAGGAACCGTTCATCAGTAAAAAAATAAGAAGGCCAGATTAAAATTTAATAATAATAATAATAATCTTTATTGTCCATTTTGCAATAGCTTTAGACAGGGTTAAGACTTAAATTTAGTCCTAAACTACATACATATATAAAATTATCAGTTAATTACATAAAACAAGTATAGGTCAGATAAACAATAACTGTAAATACATGATACATAATACACATACTGAATTAATTAAAAGTTTTTCGTTTCAGAGGCGACCAAGATAATCCTTAAATTCTTGTACATTGTAAAATGCCTCTTCCAATAAAATATTCTTTAGTCTCTTTTTAAATCGGTTAATGCCCAGGTTTTTTTCATAGACACAGGCAATAGGTTATACAGTACAATACTTTGGTAAAAGGTACTATTATAGTATTTGGCTGTATTTGGCAGGACTGAGCGAATGAGGTCTCTTCTAAGAGGGTATGACGCAATCCTAGAGTCAGAAATATATTTGTTCTTCATTTTGTGCATTGTTAATAGGCTCTTATACATTTAACAAGACGGTAATGTCATAATGCGATCTTTTTTAAAATATTCTTTACATGAATCTCTAGATTTTACATTATTAATTGCTCTCACACACCTCTTTTGAGCACGAAAAATGCCCAGACTTCCAGGCTCATTCCCCCAGAACTGAACTCCATAAACCATCCTTGAATGGAAATATCCATAGTAAACCAGTTTCAAAACCTTGAGAGTCACTACATTTCTCAGAACACGTATAGAGAAGCATATTGCATTAAGTTTTAGTTTAAGCTCTCTCAGGTGTGTTTCAAATTTAAGGTTTAAATCAACAGTTAAACCCAAGATTTTTGACTCTAAAATGGGGTTGATTTTATAATTACTTTTAAACATGTTTTCACATAGCGGTTCCGAATTTCTATTTTTGAAGATCAAGAGACAGGTTTTAGCTTGTTTGCAGCGAACCAGTTAGTTAATTCATTTATACAATCTTTGGTCGCTATCTGCAATTTTTCGGGATTGTCGTCACATACATTACAACTTTTGCCTTGATATGTTTAGGAAGATCATTTGTATAAATACTGAATAACAAAGGCCCAAGCACGGATCCCTGAGGAACCCCAGCAGTCACATCCCCAAGATCAGAATCATAGCGATTCCCGTCAGTAAGAATTGATACATATTGTTTTCGATCAGACAAATAGGAACAAAACCAAGTCAGTGCTACGCCTCTCATGCCATATTTCTCGAGTTTCTGTAATAAAATATTATGATCTACTACATCAAAAGCTTTTGATAAAACACATTGTACAATGATACAATACTTTCCCTGGTTTCGCACACCATAAACATAATTTAAAAATTTCAAAAAGGCACTCTCTGTTGATAAATTGGATCTAAATCCTTACTGAGAAGGAGTCATCAAATTATTCTTTTCTAAGAATTTTTTTAAACGAGTATGTACAGTCTTTTCAATGATCTTCGTAATAACATTAGCTAATGAAATTGGACGATAGTTTGTTATTTCATTATATAGCCCTTTTTTATAAACTGGTATTACCCTAGATATTTTTAACTGATCCGGAAAACATCCCTCAGCAAAAGATATATTAATCAGGTGTTTAGAATGGGGGATAAAATCTCTTGATGGGTTTTAATACATTTTAGTGGTATCTCATCAATACCTACGGAATTGCCATTTTTTAATGATGAAATTATCATTTTTATTTCCAAACTCGTCACGGATTGCAAAACTATACCAACATTGAAGAGTTGAAGACTGGAAAAAAGTGCTAGAGAAACTAAAGTTAATTTATTTGGAAATGATGGAAAAGATATGTGTATGCGTCGGTCCAATAGTTAAAATTAAAGGTAGTATGTACAAAGATATTCTATCAGAACACATGCTTCCTTATGGACGTCGATATGTCACGAGGATGGATTTTTCAACAAGATAATGATCCGAAACTTCGATCCAAGCTTCTGCAAGAATTTTTCAGAAAGAAAAATCTTCGAATTTTGGAATGGCCAAGTCAATCGCCGGACTTGAACCCCATAGAACATTTGTGGAAAAAGTTGAAAATGAAAGTGGGAACTCAGAAATGTCCCAGTAAAGGTGCTCTCTGGAAAAAAGTTCAAGAAGAGTGAGCCAATATCACCAGAGACAGTATTCTCAAATTAATCGAACCGATGCCTCAAAGATGTGCCGCCATATTAGCTTCGAAGGGTATGGCTACGAAGTATTGATAAGAATGTATCTTTTACTGCCACTTTTTTCTGAGTTATAGTGATTTTTGCTATGTTATATACCTTTTTATTGTGAAATTTGAAGTTGGCCTAATACTTACGAACAGCCGTAAAATGTTATTTTTGTTATAAATGATTGTTATTTATAGTAGAAGATTTTTAAGTTGTATATGTTGTTAGTATAATTAAAGTAGTTTATGATGATGTATTTGGTTTCTTCTCTTCTCGCTTTATAACTCAATTAATCACAAAAATATTTTTTGGCCCAAAACTTTTGCACGTAACTGTATGTCGATAATTATCGGTAATTATCTGCAAGCATCGATAGTTATCAATAATTATCGAGATATTGAAAATTTTGGTACTAACCTATTGTTAGTCCATATATTAATACCAATCGATATACAGTCGGTCAGATAACAGTCGCGAAAGACACAGGGAGAAACGACTCGCGTGAGCAAAGGAAAACATAGATCAAGAATGGAGCAACGTAATTTTTCCGATGAAGCTTCATGTTGGGGTTATGTTATCAACCCACGAGCCTCGTTAATTTCCTCTACCTGATTGGTTCAGCACACCGTGAGACACCCTGTGAAGATCCATGTTTGCGGATGTCTTTCGGAATAAAGTTTTGAGAGACTCTTCACCTTTACCTACAATTTGAACGCTGAGAAAATGCTCCAGATTTACGAGAGGACATTACCACAGAGTAGTAAAAGGGTGTACAGTGAAGCAGCCGTCACTGCAAATTCGGACAATTTGTAAATCTTTGCCAAAAGAATACGCGGAAAATCTCGTCGAAAGTATGCCCCGAAGATGCCAGGCGATCATCGACGCTGATGGGAACTGGACGGACTATTGCATTATTAGGATTTTAATGGGAGTCCTTTACTGTCGAATAATGTGAACAACTTTTAAATCAGTACGTTTTTTAATGAGCAATGCGCGACGTTCTTACGTGACCGAGTGTATCAGTTATATCAAGAAAAATTCCCATTTCTACTCGTGACTATGCACTCAGAAATCATAATTGGCATTGTTGCTTTGTAGAAATAAGTAAATATTACAGGAGGACCGTGACTTTATATGATTGGTAGCCACGAAACTCGCAGCAGGCGGATCCACACTTCATCGGCTTTGTTTTATCTAATCTCAACTTATTCGGTTAATCGGCGAGATAATTAACTAACGATTATTTACTTCCTTAGAATTAGAATACATATTATGACGAATATATAATTGCTTTACACAATTATTGCACGTAATCCACTTCAAATGCAAAAAAAATAATAATTTTTATCAAAAAAACCTTTGTGCAAATTGTTATCTTATTAAATTGATAAAAAATTAATGGTTAAATAAATATCAGTGCTGGCTCTTTTGTTCTAACCGTCCCACACTGCTTGCAAAATAAGAACCTCTCCAGTATATTTTTAGCATTATATAGACCGTTAAAGATACGTATTATCGCTCATTTTATTTGATATCGGTCTTGAGAATATATGTCAGTTAAGATTAGGATAAAAAATGAGATATCAACGTCAGCGACATCTTGTTAAATAATTTTTATTTGCGAATGATACCGTAATTTTAGCTCGCTACCAAATCAGCATCGACTACATTTGTCCAACTATCTCGGGACGCGTTTCGTCGAATTTCACGACTTATTAGCCGAGCTAGGGTCGACAGAGAAGAGGTCGAAACTCAAAGTTGTTATTGCATTACTAGCGCAAAGAATCAGTAAGATACAACAATTTGTGTGTCTGACTGCTGTAAACTTAGTTTTGAAGGTACGCCTGCGCTCTAGCGGGGGCTGCTTAAAGTAACTGATCGATTTAGGTGTTGTGTAGTGAGTTGTTAACAATTACCGCCAGGCAGTGCGATTGTTAAGGTTCTACCTTATGTGTATATAAATTAATTACAACTAATAAATGTGAACAAGGCCCCTATTTTTTACTTTGTTATTTGATATCGGTCTTGAGAATATATTTCAGTTAAGATTGGGATAAAATATGAGATTTCAACGTCAGCGACATCTCGTTAAAAATAACACAGGGCAACAAAAAAATATTTTTGTTTTGGTGCCTGGGATTTTAGAGCTGATTTTAACTATATTTGGGACGCTAAATCTATACATGCAATCCGTTTTTCTCTATCAGCTCTACTTTTTTAGATACATCAACTTATCTACCAATGTGGTTTTTATTCAGTATATTCATTTATGAGAGTTCTAAAATTATTATATATTCATTAATGTAGGTACAATGGTTTTATTGTCAGTCTGTAATTGAGTAACTTCCAGGTAAATCTATAAATAGTGGAACCATTGCCTATCAGGTACCTGAACTGACCCTTTTAATCACCTAACTCGGGTAAGTCTCGTCAGTTTGTGCGTTCTTACTATTGAGAGTAGATCGAATTCGGCGTGTTATTTTTTATGTTAAGAAAAGAGTGTTTTTGTGTTATTGAACAGAATTAAAATGAGTTCAGGTTCCAGTTCAAGAAGAAGTTGTGTAAATCAACCTGATGTGTTTTGCTATATATGCGGAGAATACATGTTTCAACAAAACAGACAAACTATTACTGACTTTGTAAAGCGAGCGTATCTTGGATACTTTGGAGTTAAGCTTGGTGATCAGGACAAAACGTGGGCCCCGCGTCTCGTATGTAAAACTTGTACAGAGCATTTACGGCAGTGGACTACCGGGAAAAGAAAATGTCTAAAATTCGGCGTACCAATGGTTTGGAGAGAACCAAAAAACCACTTCAATGATTGTTATTTCTGTTTAGTAAATACTAATGGAATCAATCGAAATAACCGCAGTAAGTGGACTTATCCCAATTTAGACTCGGCAATACGCCCTATCCCGCGCTCAGATGAAATACCGATTCCAACATTTCATCAGCTACCACATATCTCTGATGACGAATATTTTCCCTCTGATCGCTCTTCTGATGCTAATAAAAAGTTCTGATGCTAATGAAACTAACAGTGAGTATGAGGGGACGTCATCAGTTCCTCAACGCTTCAATCAAAATGAATTAAATGATCTCACCAGGGATCTCAATTTATCGAAAAAAGCTTCTGAAGTACTGGCTTCTAGGTTGAACGACAAAAATTTACTGGAACAAGGAACCAAAATTACCTTTTACCGTACAAGAGAAAAAGCTCTGCTACCATTCTTTTCTCAAGAAGACAATCTTGTATTTTGTCACGAAATTAGGGGACTCATGAAAAAAATGGGACTTTCTGAATATATTCCAGATGATTGGCGCCTATTTATTGACAGTTCAAAGCGAAGTTTAAAATGTGTCCTTCTACATAATGGGAATAAATATGGTTCAATACCACTAGCTCACTCAACGAAACTGAAAGAAGAATATAATACCATAGCTTTTGTCTTGCAGAAGATAAAGTATTACGAACATCAATGGATGATTTGTGTAGACTTAAAAATGGTTACACGAAATATCCGTGTTTCTTGTGCCTCTGGGATAGTAGGGACAAAACACACCACTGGGTTAGAAAAGATTGGCCTCAGAGAGAAAACATGGACGTTGGGGAAAAGAATGTCATTAACGACGCTTTGGTTGAAAGAGAAAAAATCATACTTCCTCCGTTACATATAAAGTTGGGCTTAATGAAGCAATTTGTAAAGGCTCTTGATAAGAATGGGTCTTGTTTTGCATATATAGGGGTAAAAATGCATCAGTTGAGCACAGAAAAACTCAAAGCAGGGATATTTGACGGCCCACAAATAAGACAATTAATTAAGGATCCTGCCTTTATAAATTCAATGAATCAAGTTGAACGAGAAGCTTGGACATCATTTGTTGCAGTTGTAGAAAATTTTCTAGGCAAACTTAAAGCTCAAAACTATGTTGAAATGGTTAACAAGATGCTTAATAGTTTCAAATCCTTAGGGTGCAATATGAGTATTAAAATACACTATTTACACAGCCACTTAGACCGTTTTCCAGAAAATTTATTAGACATGAGTGAGGAACAAGGTGAAAGATTTCACCAAGATATTAAAGTTATGGAGGACCGCTACCAAGGAAGATGGGACATGCACATGATGGCAGATTACTGCTGGAGTTTAAAAAGGGACTGTTTAAAAAAACATTCAAGAATGTCGCGGAAAAGAAGCTTTCCAAGTGTTGAGTGACTATTTCATTTCTTCAATGTTTTTTTTTGTTTGTAAGTACGACATAATATTGTATTTTGTATAACTAAAATAAAAATTTCGTATCTACTTTTGTTTACTACACTTACGGATTTGAGTTACAATAATGTAACTTATATTTCTCTAAAATTGTATATCTTAAAAATTTGAGCTCCTAGGTACAAATGAATACGTTATTTGAATTCAGGACATCAAATTGATATAGAATCAGCTCAAAAAACCTCGACACCAAAACAGCTGTTCCCCTGTGTAATTTTTATTTGCGAATGATACCGTAATTTTAGCTCGCTACCAAATCAGCGTCGACTACATTTGTCCAACTATCTCGGGACGCGTTTCGTCGAATTTCACGACTTATTAGCCGAGCTAGGATCGACAGAGAAGAGGTCGAAACTCGAAGTTGTTATTGCATTACTAGCGCAAAGAATCAGTAAGATACAACAATTTGTCTGCCTGACTGCTGTAAGCTTAATTTTGAAAGTACACCTACCCTCTAGTGGGGGCTGTTTAAAGTAACTGATCGATAGAGGTGTTGTTCAGTGAGTTACCAACAATTACCGCCAGGCAGCGTGATTGTTCAGGTTCTACTTTTTGTGTATATAAATTAATTACAGCTAATAAGTGAACAAAGCTCCTATTTTTTACTTTGTTGTTTGATATCAGTCTTGAGAATATATTTCAGTTAAGATTGGAATAAAATATGAGATATCAATGTCAGCGACATCTCGTTAAATAACTTTTATTAATCAGCATCAACCACATTTGTGCAACTATCTCGTGACGCGTTTCGTCTAATCTTACGACTCTTTAGCCGAGCTAGGATCGACAGAGATCGAAACTCGAAGTAGTTATCACATTACTAGCACAAAGAATCGGTAAGATACAACGATTTGTATGCTAGCTGCTATAAGCCTAGTTTTGAAGGTAAACTAGCCCTCTAGCGGACTGTTTAAGATCACACATAGATAGAGGTATTGGTTAGTGAGTTCCTAACAATTACCGCCAAGCAGTGCGATTGTTAGGGTTCTCCCTTCATCATCATCATCCAGCCTCTCTCGTCAACTGCAGGACGTAGGCCTTCTCCAAGTCCTTCCAGCCCCCTCGATGTTGTGCTTTTGCTATCCAGTTCAACAAACTGAACTCAAAATTTATCATGTAGTGTTGTTAGGATTGTACCTACCGCCACCTATTGGCGCGAGTCCATATTATTTCGCGTTCTTGCTTTATAGCGTTAGTCCGGGAACTTTTGAATTGCACCACGTATTTTGTTAGGTACATAGTTATAGTGGTAAGAGTGCCAGTAACACTAAAATTTGATTTCTCGAGTTGACCTATTATATCTTAAAATCATTACGAGGAACGTGATTCATTTAAGGGAACATTACACTTTCTCGGTCGAAAATTTTAATAGTTTTTATGGGAGTGATAAATTAATAAAAAAAGACATTAAATATTTTGTATTCCAGTTTATACTGGAGCTGTTGTTGTATAGAAGAACACATTAAAATTTCAGATTGATCGATTAAATGGTTTTTAAGTTATCGTGCACGCCGATTACAAAAACGTTGTCTTGAGAAAAACGCATTTAAAGTTTTGACAAACGAGTTTTCACATATAAAGTCTACTTACGTTCAGTCAGCTATGCCTGCTGCATACAAAATTCCTTCCGACTCCTCATACGCCTCGTTCTCAAGTATTCTTTCGTTTCTTTTGTTGTAAAGTTACATACATACATAATCGTATATCCCTTCTACCATATGGTGTAGGGCAGTTATACATTCTCCTTTCTTTCCCTCTCAATCTCCACATATAAACTTCTTCCATCTGTCTCTATTCTTTGCCATTTTCACTGCTTCTTTCCAGGATTTCCCCTTCTCCTCAAGTATACTTCCAATACTCCCATTCCAGGTTTGTCTAGGTCCTCCTCGCTTTTGTTTTTCCTGTATTCGGGCTTCATACACTTGTTTCACCTGTCTATCATCCTTCATTCTCTGTACATGTCCCCACCATCCCAGCTGTCTTTGTTGTATATATTCCATAATAATAAAAAGTAGCAACCAAATCAAAATGAACTAACTGACTTGCATATATTTAAACATAGTCGAATTCTGTTCCGAAACTCGTATTACCAAAGATATAAATGGCAGTGAAATCAATATCCCAACATATAAGAGTGTAATTTGTAACTCACACTGTCGACATACAGGAGGAGTTATAATATATGTACATAATGAGCACAAAACAGTATATAATGAAGCAATAAGTGAAAATCTTTGGTGCATTATTATCAGGCTTAAAAATAATATTTAATTACAATTAGGTATTCTTTATCGTTCGCCAAACAGCAATCACATGGAGTTTATACAATATGTGCACAATATAATTGAAGATAAATTTATGACTTACTCAAACAACATTATGGTTGGTGATTTTAATATAGATTTAAATAGAAACTCTATACATGGCAAAGAACTGGAAAATGTATTTAGCTCTGCAGCAGTGAAACAAATTATAACATTTGATACAAGAGTGAGTGAAAATTCGAGTACGAAAATAGATCATCTATACACAGATATAAACAACCTAACAAGTACTAAACTAGAAAACGATCAGATATCAGATCATGAAACAATATTATTCAGAATACCAATTGAAAAAGTACAAAATGAGATTAACGAAAAAAATTATTTCCTGGGAAAACTATGACTGTGATAAAATTATCGAAATGTTACGAATGATAAATTTCGGTGATATGTTAAACGGTGATATAGATTTTAAGGTGTTTTTCATAGGCCACGCATTGAAGGATATTATGTTATCGCTAACTGAAGAAAAAACCGTAAATATAAAGTTGATGAACAAATGGTATGATTGGGAACTGACAGAAATACATAGAATAAAGTATGAAAAATACCAAATAGCCAAAATAACTAACGATTGGGAAGATTACAAGACAGTGAAAAAATTATATAAAAATATGATTAAACAGAAGAAGAAGAAGAATTGTACAGAATAAAATTGAAAATAATCAAAGGAACAGCAAAGAAATGTGGAGAGTTTTTAAAAGAAGAAATTTGTATGTCAAAAAGTACCAGTGCAATAAACAGAATCGTTATGAATGGTAAAATAATTGAAAATGAAAAAGAAATTGTTGAACTTTTAAATAAATTCTTTGTTCAGAGTGTCATTGACATTAAAAATGGTATAGACGTTGTGCAGAATATTATGGGAAATACAAATATAATTAATCACCAATTTAAATTTCAAACAGTAGATAGTAACGAAATAATTGAAATAGTTAAAAAATTTAAAAATAAAATTAGCGGTAAGAATATTTTATCTGAAGGTGTAATTAAACATTCTATAACGTACACTGCTTTTTTTTACGCCCATATCATCAATAATAGCATGCTGCAAGAAAAAGTGCCTAACGAATGGAAAATTTCCAAAATTGTACCAATTGAAAAAATAAAATATACTATAAAACCTGAAGAGATCCGGCCAATAAATACGCTTCCAAGTGACGAAAAAATCCTTGAAACAGTGATAAAAAATCAGTTACTGCAATATTTGAATGATAACAATATTATTATTCCAGAGCAATCGGGTTTTAGAAGCAAACACTCATGTGAAACTGCAATTAATTATGTTATAAGTGAATGGCGTGAAGATTTGATGAATAAAAAATACATTGTATCAACTTTCATAGATTTAAAAAGAGCATTTGAAACTATAGACAGAAAATTATTGCTTATGAAACTACACAAAATTGGAGTGCGTGATATGGAATTAAAATGGTTTGAAGATTATCTATCGAATAGAAAGCAACAAACAAAAATTGGAAACACGACATCATCAGCGATACCAGTGAATATTGGTCTACCGCACGGCTCTGTGCTTGCGCCGGTACTGCTTCTCATATACATAAATGACATTAAAGACGGTTTAAAGTACGGGGATGTTAGACTATTTGCAGACGATGCACTGATTGCAATTAGTGATGTTAGTTTGGATGTTGCTATAAAAAAATGCAGTCTGATATGAATATTCCTTACAAGTGGATGTGTATAAATATGTTAAAACTAAATACAGATAAAACTAAATATATGATAATATCACACAATAACTATCATAATAATCATAAATTATACATAAATAATCGTGAAATAGAAAAAGTAAACGAAATTAAATACTTGGGTATAATGATAGATTGTAAACTTAAATTTGATGCACACTTTCAATATTTAGTGAATAAAATAAATCAAAAACTTTATCTCATGTATAGAACTTGCCACATCATAAGTGAATACCATAAAATATTAATATATAGAAGCATAATTGAGCCACATTTTATTTATTGTCCTCCGGTATTATTTCTTGCTAAGGATACACAAATAGAACTACTGCAAAAACTTCAAAACAAGGCAATGAGATTTATATTGCGGAAGCCTAGAAATACGCACATAAAAGATATGTTAGATCGATTAAATTGGCTGAGTGTAAAGCAGAGCTTATTTTATTACGCAATGAAATTCATCTATAATATAAAGATAGAAAATTGTCCCGCATATTTGACCGAGAAAATTAGATACGTCAATCAGATACACAACTACAACACCAGAGGACGAAATGACTTTCGAGTAGTGGGAATTACAAATGAAGCTGATCGAGCAAATCTTTATTATAAAGGACTTAAACATTTTAATGACCTACAGTATTAAAAATTGTGAAACCATAAATAAGTTTAAGCAACTATTATATCGACATTGTAAGAATATGCCTATCCGATAGTTAAATTAGGTTCTAATGAACCGTAAATAAATAAATAAATAAATAATTGCTTGTACTCTCAGCCTTCTTATTTCTGTATTCCTTATTCTGTCCTTCCGTATAACTCCTTGTACTGCTCTCAGGTATTTCATTTTGACGGCTTGTATCTTGTTTTTCTGCCTGCCTGTTAGGGTCCATGATTCACATCCATATGTCAGGATTGTCCTAAAAATTGCCTTGTACACTTTTATTTTTGTTTGTTTCGTCACCTCTTTCTTCCTAATGAATTTATTATTTATTGCATAGTAAATTTTGTTCATTTTTTCGATTCTTTCATCAATTTCTTTGTCTTGTTTTCCAGTTTCATCCATTATCACTCCCAGATACCTATATTGTTCCACTTGTTGTAAAGTTGTAAAAACTAAAAATTGTACTATACAATAATTACAAGTCGGATCGGTGCTTGGACTGAAATCGGAAGTTTTTACAATTTTTTCTGCAGATGTTCTGGCGAAATTAAAATTTCATCTGAAAATCTTTTACGTGGTCTGCACACTCGCTTCAAACTAAATTTCCCGTATTTTTTTTTATCCATTTTGCACAATATTAGCCGAGACGTTTATTGACTGATGTTAGCCCTGCGAGCGATATTTTCGATGTGAGCAGATCTGCGTACTCTTTGGTTTAGAGCTACACTTTTGCCTCAAACTAACAAAATATTATACCCATTATAGTAAGCTCTCCTTTTATCTGCTTCTATCTTTCTTAGAATCATAAAAGTAGCAGCAGATGTTCAACGCAGGTAGAGCAAACCCTTGTAAACGGCCGAAAGGTAAGTTGGCATGCCGCGCGGTGGATTTGACCTTCCTTGAAATATAATACTTTCCAATGGGGTACTTTCTAAAACGTTGATTTTTCCGATCCGAGAAAGTGTAATGTTCTCTTAAAGAAAGCACATGCCAAACAGTAGATGCTGGTGACTCAAAAAGCAACCTTATTACATTCCTATTTACAGAAACCATGAAACTACGCCTGGATCGATGGATCGACTATTTCTATTAAGATTACTAAACACTCATATTAACTATGTTAGAATTTTAAAACATTTGACATAATGATACCGCACAGTAGTTATTACCACTACACCAAACACTCTTTTTTATTTTGCACAATATTAGCCGAGACATTTACTGAGTGATGCTAGCCCTGCGAGCGATATTTTCGAACTGAGCAGGCCAGCGTACCGTTTTCTTTTGAGCTACAGCTTTCCCTCAAACTGAAAATATATTATACCTATTATGGTAAGCTCTCCTTTTACCCGCTTCTATCATTCTTAGAATCATAAAAGTAGCAACAGATGTTCGACGCAGATAGAGCAAAACCTTTGTAAACGGCCGAAAAGTAAGTTGGCACGCCTCGCGGTCGATTTGGCCTGCCTTACACTTGGCGCTATAATGGTCTATAACTTCGAAAGTATTTGAAATTTTCAGAGAATATTATTAATATAATATTAATACTTTTCAATAGGATACTTTCTAAAAAGTCATTTTTTCGGACCCGAGAAAGTGCAGTGTTTCCTTAAATTGCAAGAAGTCAAACGTATCGGGTCTTCCATTAAGGACTTGACAACTTTTTTTTGAAATAAAACGCAACCCATTTGAGACATTTCGAGAATTTTATTATCGGCTTGAAGTACAATCAAAACATTTATGTATGGAATTCGACTTCATTCATATGTCCACCACGGGCACGTTTGCAACGGTCGATTCGTTGAAACCCAATTTTCGATGACTCGGCCACACATTTCGACGGAAACGGCCGCTATATCTCTTTCAATATGGGCTCTGAGCTCCTCTAACGATGCAGGCTTGTTAGCATAGACCAATGATTTAACGTACCCCCATAAAAAGAAGTCTAGAGGTGTTAAATCACACGATCTAGGCGGCCATTCGACGGGACCATTTCTCGATATAACACGTTCACCGAATTTAGATTGCAGTAAGTCGATTGTTACACCCGCTGTGTGGCTTGTGGCGCCGTCTTGTTGAAACCACATATCATTAATGTCTAGCCCATGCAATTGATCAAAGAAATAACGTTACAACATGCCTCTGTAGCGATCTCCATTAACTGTAACGTGACGGTTATTTTCATCAACGAAAAAGAACGGCCCAATGACACCACCGGCATGAAAACCGCACCAAACAGTAATTTTTTGTGGATGAAGTGATGTTTCTTCAAGCACATGAGGGTTTTCACCTGACCAATAACGCATATTCTGTTTGTTGACGAAGCCGTTTATCCAAAAATGCGCTTCATCACTAAAGATGATTTTGCGATGAAATTGGTCATCTTCTTCCAACATTTCTAGCCCAATTCGAGAACGTACGTCGCTTCATATGATCGAGTGGCTTTAGTTCTTGAGTTAATTTTAACTTATAAGGGTGCAGGCCAAGATCCTTTCGCAAAATTCGCCATAGTGTGGTCTGAGCGATGCCCAATTCTTGAGAACGCGCGTGAAATCGACTGTTTTGGTTCGTTTGAGATGGACGCTTGAACGGCAGCAATATTCTGGCCACTTCGACCAACCCGTTGTCTCACTGGCACGGGAACATCCAGCAGCGAATATGTTAACTCAAATTTTTTCACTAGACTATGAATTGCTTGTCTACTGGGACGAGAATTACGACCAAAAATTGGCGTTAACGCTCTTAAAGTTGCAGTCACCGACTCCAAATTTTGGTAGTAAATTTTAATTATTTGTAAACGTTGTTCGTTCGTATACTTCACCATGATGAAAATGTTGACTTTACTGAATGTTTTGACGTTGACAGTTCGGTGATTGGCTTAAGGGTGCGTTCACAGTGAAATTTCAAAGTTGTAAAGTCCCAAATGGAAGACCCTTTACAAAGAACTTATTGCTTATACAAGTAGTGTTTCTTTTTGCGAGCAGTCTATTTAAACAAGGACGGAAAGATAATCTGCGCATTTAGAGATGAATAAAAGAACGTTTAAATTGTTTTTGATGATAAGATTGCGATTATCATTGAAAATTATATTATCTTTTCCATTTATTTCCCAATCTTAAATAAATACGAGCGATAATTTAAAAAATAAAAAAAAAAATTAGATATTTGCGTTGTCGGCAAAAGCTGAGCGATACAAACTTGTTTTTTATTAATCGTGTTAATAATAGTGTGATTAATAGTTTATTTATTTGCGATGTATCACAACTGGGATATTTACGACTACGATAACGGCTACCATAAAGGCGGGATAAAGGATTATTATGGATACTATAACTATTTCGATTTAAATGTAAGGATTTGTTTTTTATTTTGTACAATATTGTGGTTACAATGATTACGTATATATGTTAAAACCGTTATAAGTTTGGAAGAACTTGGTACATGTCCCTTTTCGTGTTATTATTTTATGTTTCCGTAGAATTTTCAAATTACGAACGGTGACAATCTCTTCAATCAAGGCGAAACCGCCTTATTTCTGACCTCCAATCAAGCAATTTTCTGTACTTAGATGTAAAACGCCCCATTTAAAAACATACATCTCTTCAGGTGACTGTGAAGGCTGTTGTGGTTTCTGCCACAAATGTAATATTTCCACTATAACCGCTGACTACTTTTTGGTTTCAAATCCAAACACTTATTTTTAGATTATTTATTAAATATATTTCAAAATTTTACTATTTAACTAAAATAACTATATTAAGGGAGAGTTGCTTTTAAATCTCAGCCGATCACTTGTTTAGTTTCTTCCGTAATGTCTTGGCTTGTTTCTAAAAATGGCTGAAGTAAACGTCACAATTTTCTCCAAACAGTTAAAATGTATTTTATAATATAATAGCCCTAAGTTTACATTCTACCTACTGAACAAGGTCGTTTTATGGCGGAACTTTCCATCTTCGACAATTACTGTTTATGTCTTCATGGTTGTGAGTAAGGACACCCAAATATGCAAAGCGCATATATTGCGTATTTTGCATATTATATGCATTTTTCTAAATATTTGCATAAATCTTTAAAAATAGCATATATGTGCATATTTGAAGGAATTTATAATAATGTAGGTCTTTGGCAGACGTTTTCATTCATTTTTCGGAATGAGGGTCAATGTTTAGGCCGCCGCCGCCGCCGCCCCAGTGGTTTTCCCCAAATAAAATTTTATTATTTTATGGTCAGTAAAAACCAGTCAGTAAACCCCAGACGGCCATCAGAGCATACTTGTATTATTAATTTATTAGATTTAATTTTTAGTTGTACTTTTAAAGTGGTTTCGGAATGTTATGGAAAAAAAATAGTGGGTTTCAATTTGTCAGCCAAGTAGCTAATGTTTTAAAGGGGGGATTTTACTGATTCCATTGATTTAGATCCTATGCTATTAAATAATTTTAAAAAACGCCCCTATTACATCAGTCGATGTGGAAAGGAGTTTCTCAATTTATAAATTTTTATACACCGATAGAAGACAAAACTTTTTAATGGAGAATTTTAAGAAACATGTAGTAGTTTATTGTT
Organism: Pachyrhynchus sulphureomaculatus; assembly: GCA_019049505.1. Taxonomy (NCBI): domain Eukaryota; kingdom Metazoa; phylum Arthropoda; class Insecta; order Coleoptera; family Curculionidae; genus Pachyrhynchus; species Pachyrhynchus sulphureomaculatus. The sequence goes on along the minus strand of CM032448.1, from coordinate 133,425,752 downwards.
TTTATAACGGCGACCCTGTCTTGTGCAATATTTGCATATTTCCGCTTAGTTGCATCGTCCTGTATGTATCAAATTTAAAATGTATGTTTTATTATGCTGTTTACTACGTATATAAATTTTTGAAATACATTATTATTTATATTTATTTTTTACTTTGTATAATATTATATTGGGTTTCCTTAGTTGTGAGAATTAAGCTTTTCTTAGTCATATTTGATGCCACTTAACTTTATCTAAATGACATTTTAATAAATGGTTGTATTGATAGAAAGGTCTTTTTGTTTATATAGGAATAGGTCATAACAATATTTTGAAAAGAAAGTTCCCCATGAGCTCATGAATTATAAAATATAAAATAATAATAGTAAAACTAGTTGGGTTACAACAAGACTAGAAGTCGAACAAATCAACCTCTTGGAATTGTAGTCCTTTTATACGTTAGGAATAGAGATATAACGAGTACCCTGTCCACCCGACCAAAACCGGGTACCCAGCTGATTTGGCGAGATGTACAGTTTGGCCGGATATCTTATTACTTCTAAGCAAAATAAAATCCATTTATTTCAAAATATGCATAAAAAAAACATAACGACAACAAACTTAAACTATTTATTTTAGTACAAAACTTATACATAGAGTATTTTAATATTTAAAATTGAGCAAAGCCAAACACTATTTTTACACTTGACATAGGTTTCGCTAGCCATGTTAGCTTCATCAGCAGCGATGGTTTACTAAAGATAAACTACAAATCTGCCCTGTTTATACTGAGCCTAACATTTGAATTACTTAGGAGGAACTAATGGCCCAGGCGAGGGCATCAGTTCCGGTCAAGTAACCAGTAGAGGGGACTATAGGGAATAAGCCCTCCGTCTTCATTTAAACTACTTTTACATTTTATAATTTGCATACTTTACTATGCGTTTAACAATCTCCTATCAGATACATTTTTAAATAATCTTAGATTATCTCATGTTACAGTATGATCAGCTTCAAGGGCATGTTCTGCAACGCTAGACTTTTCTGTTTTTCTGTATTTTAAATTTGTTAAATGTTCTTTAAATCGTGTTTTAATTGATCTTTTAGTTTGCCCGACATACTTTTTGTCGCAGTCATTACAACTAATTTCATAAATTCCGCTTTTCTCACAATTAGGAATCTTGTCTTTGGGATTTTCTAAGATATTCCTCAAGTTGTCTGATGACTTATAGACTAAGGTGAGGCCTACCTTATTAAATACCTTGTTAAGTCCCCTGCTATATTTCGGATTATATGGTACGGAGACATACTTGGTCTTGTTTGCTTTTCGTGTAAAAAAGGTGGAATTCTGAATATTTAACCCCCTATTTATTAACTTGTTTATTAAGTCATCGTTACAACCATTAACTCTAGTTATATTCCTAATACGATTCCTTTCATTATTGAGGTTTACTCTATTCAGGAATCTATATAGGAAAAGTGACCAAACGACGAACTAAAAAATGCAATTCAGCTAATTTGTGTTGTTTGCAATGAGATGAATCATTAGGAATAAATCTATGTTATCTGTTACTGTGTCTTTTCTATAGATATCAAATTCTAACCTATTGTTATTTTTAATAATTAAAATATCTAGAAATGGCAGTTATCCTTTGTTCCCCATTTCAGCTTAAAAGGTAGTCCTCATATATCAGCGAAATGGGCAGAAAAATATGTACTAGAATTAAAGAACATCATAGGGCAGTATATCTTAGTAACATTTCCATTTGCAACAAATTCATTTTTCTATTTCGGGAAATATCTGAACATTTCAACAACATTAATATGATAAGTACTTCAAGTTTTCGTCTTGTCTCTGTCTATCCTAGCTCAGCTGATGAGTCGCGATGTCCCGTGCTAGATGAGAGAACAGTAAACACCTGCTGAAACATGGACTTCATTCAATGTTTGCCGTTGATATTGATAATTAATTTTATTTTTACAGCCGATCACGACACAATCTCACACCTCCCCCCGAGTGTCGGTGTCGGTCTCCACTTCGACGGGCGACCTCCCGACCCACTCTACTATCCATCACCACCCGGTCCATCACCAGGTACAACAAACAAATCATCACCACCAGAATATACCGAACAATCACCAGAGCGCGTCGCCGCACGCAGCAGGTGGTCATCCTAATCACGTGATCAATCAAAGGTTGAACGCCATTAGTCAGGTAAGAATAGTTAAGTTTGCCTGCAAATATGGAGGTGTATGAATAAAAATCAGGTCCGTATTCGTAGTCGTTCTGTGAAGGTGTTTCCTATTTATTTTCAACGAACCAAGACCAAGAGGACGATGAATACGGACTTTTGGTAATTTTTTTATAGCTCAGTTTTATTGGATTTTGAGCGTAGTTTAATCCTTTCCGTTTAAGACACATTACTGTGCTCGGTAATAGCTCAGACTCCATTCCTGTGACCTATTGTCTAGAACGGTGGTTCCCGACCTTTTTTAATCGCGACCATTTCTAGATTTTTTTAAAGAATTCGCGACCTCCTTTCCCATCCGCCATATTGGATCAATAAAACAAAAAATAAAGGGTTTGAAAAAAATATTTTTAGGACTTAACAGTGATATTTTTTATAAAGTATTGATTATTAAGTATTAAAGTCAGACAGCGAGGAAAAAGGAATTGACCAATTTTGTAAAGATATAAACAGAGCATTGCTACACCATAAAATAAGATAAATTATAATAATCGGCGACTTCAGTGCCAAAATAGGGAAACCAATGAACGCAAATGAATGTCTGGAAGTTTGAGTATGAGGAACAGCAGAGGAGAATTGTTATAAATTTTTGTAAACGAAAATAACTTCTACGTTATGAACACATTTTTCCAAAAGCCGGAACATAGAGGATGGACATGGCAAAGCCCGGATGGTATTAAGGACTACAGGTACCAGATAGATTTAAACAATTCACCATTATTGAATTTATTCTCCTAATACCATGTCTGTGTGGGTTTTCCAATACTATTAATGTAGTTTAATTAGGTGTAATATTATAATTATTTAATATATAAAATTGTGAACATTAAACCTAACTTGACAGTGTAAAATGTAGATCCGAAGAAGCTGCATCGTCAGCGAAACTCGTCATCACAATTATAAATAAACCAGTGGGAATTGACTAAAAACAGTCTTTTATTATATATCTTTGCTTGGAGTACAAGCTCTTCAACTTTTGACTGAAAGTCCGACCTCGATCCAAACATGGCTGGTACTCCATCGATACATACGAGGCTGGTTTGAAAAGTCCGTGCAAAGTCTGAGAGATGGCACCACCGGCGCGTATCGAGGTCATGTTTAGTTACTAGCATCTCTTGAATGAACGCACACCAAGTTTCAGCCATATTGGTCTATTTCTTTGTGTTTGGCATTCACGTGAATCAAGGAAGTCGAGTGATTTTCAAGAAATGGACGAAAAAGAATTTCGTGTAGTGATTAAACATTACTTTATGAAAGGCAAAACGCCTCAGGAGACTAAAGAGAAGCTTGATAAACGTTATGGTGACTCTGCACCTTCGATTAGAACAGTTTATAAGTGGTTTCAAAATTTTCGGACTGGCCATATGGGCACAAGTGACGCTGAACGTTCTGGACGGCCTGTGGAGGTTACGACTCCAGAAATCATTGATCAAATCCATGATATGGTGATGGATGACAGAAGAGTTAAGGTGCGTGAGATTGCTAGTGCTGTGGGCATCTCGACTGAACGGGTACATAATATTTTGCATAAATATTTGGACATGAGAAAGCTATCCGCAAGATGGGTGCCGCGGGTTCCAGAAGAATCCGGAGGACTTTAAGCGTCGTTTCGTCACTGTGGATGAAACATGGATACATTACTATACTCCTGAGACCAAACAACAATCTAAATGGGTTAGCAAAGGGGAATCTGCACCAAAAAAGGCGAAGACCGTTCCTTCGACCGGAAAGGTTATGGCGACTGTCTTTTGGGATTCGCAAGGGATAATCCTCATCGACTATCAGGAAAAGGGTAAAACTATTACAGGTGAATATTATTCATCGTTATTGGACCGTTTGAAAACCGAGCTGTAAGAAAAACGCCCGCGATTGGCCCACAAGAAAGTCCTTTTCCATCACGACAACGCACCAGCACACACCTCAGCAGTTGTGGTCGCAAAATTATTGGAAATAGGATTCCAACTCGTTTCACATCCCCCCTATTCTCCAGGCTTGGCTCCCTCGGACTACTATTTGTTCCCCAATTTGAAGAAATGGCTGGCGGGACAAAGATTTTATTCAAACGAGGAGGTGATTGCAGACACTAATGGATATTTTGCAGACTTGGACAAATCCTATTATTCGGGAGGGATCAACAAACTAGAACATCGTTGGACGAAGTGTATAAGCCTAAAAGGAGACTATGTCGAAAAATAAAAAAGGTTTGCACGGACTTTTCAAACCAGCCTCGTACTCCACACAAGTTTTTTCATTGTAAGTCATTATTTTCAAAGAATGAACTTATCATCTTCACGACGTCTTCACCTTTCGTAGTAGTTTTTAGTGCTTTACAAAACAGAAACTCTTCTTCGATGTCCTCTCACGAAAGCGAGTAACTGGGAACATGAACTAACATAGGTAGACTCGTCAAGTTGACAGGAAAAAAAAAGGCCTTTATTTCAGATAAAGATTGTTCCATCACGTCTATGGACATGTCTGAAATGCATCTCTGAATTTTGTTGTTGGATAATGATATATTACGCATTTTAATCTCACTCGCTTCTCCGACTTTAATAATCAGGGTTTGATAAGGGTTTCTGCAATTGTACGGTTTTTTTTTTTGCAATTTCCAGAGCAATTTCATATGATACCTGAACTACAGCTTGGCTTTATTGTTGAAACGTCCCAGTAAAATCCAAGTTTTATTTTTTCGACGCAGCCTCATGTCGTTTAAAAAAGTCCAAGTCTTTTGTAATATGTTCGGAATGCTTTGTTTCTAAGTCACGTTTGAGCTCTGAGGGTTTCATAGATTCAGCGCTAAGAACTGCATTGTATAAAACACACTGTGGCTTCTCGATGTCGTTATTAACAACAGTTTAAAATCCAAATTTTAAATAGTTCTCCAAATATTTTCTTTTTTTCTCCATGTCGTTGATATCTGGAAAACAAAATACTTTAAAATAATTTAAAAAAAAATATTTGAAAATTTTGAATTAACATTATTTCATGTTTTTTGCTTATGAAAACGGTAAATAATAGAAGAGTCTATTTTTAGGCGTGCCTATAGAAGACGAATTGTAACGGGATATCCTAGTATTGTACCAGTTTTCGGATCAAACAAGACACTAATTAACAACTAACTATTCATATACAAACGATAAAAAGAACACTGTAACAATTTAACACTACGTATCAAGTTTACTGAGCGCGACAATTTATCTGTACACTTACATTTATATTCTAAAGTTTAAACTCGCGGCTGAAGTGCGTGCGCCAGCCGTCCACTGATTACATCGCGTATCTCGTGTGTTGCCAAGCATAAATAAATTATTAACATTTTAACAGCTGCCTTTAAATTTTAAAATTTAATTTTGGTTTTTAAAATTGATAACCGGCGACCCCCCAAAAAAGCCAAGGCGACCCCCTTATGGGTCGCGACCCACCGGTCGGAAACCAGTGCTCTAGAATAACCTAAAAAAGTAAATGTTGCTTTCGAGCCATCTAATCAGGAAATACCAATTTGTTTCGTTTTTTTTAGGTCTCTCAGCTACCTCCTCTTTACCCGAAACAACCGGCACTCCACTCGCCGCAACTTCACTCGCCGAAACTTCACTCTCCCAAACTTCATTCCCCTCAAATCCACTCACCTCAGCTACCTTCGCCTCAGCCTCCTCAACATCACTTGAGTATACCTCCTCCTCAAACGCCTCCCAGTCAACAACAGCAGCCGCATCCTGTGGGGAGTATTCAGCATCATTTGCAGCATCACGCTACACAGACCGGTAATCAGCATAATTTGCAAAGCCAGAGTGTTAGCCCACAGGTAAGAATTAATTTTGTTACAAAATAAATGTGTTCTACTTGCAGAACAGTTTTGAAACGTTCTGTTTTTATTCACAGATAAAGAAACGCCAACCAAGCCCCAGCCCGCATCACATCAAAAACCCACATCAGCACCCAATTAATCCACATGCGCCCCTTCAACTCTTCCAACAGCAACAGCAGCAACAACATTTTCACCAACAGCAGCAGAGCATTCAGCAACAGTTGCATCAACAGCAACACGGAATCGGTCAGCAACAGCAGCCGCACGTTTTTAATCAACAGCATGCTATCTATCAGCATCTGAATCATCCCGTTCAGAAGCAACAGCAGCAGCAGCAGGTGAATCAGGTCGTGAGTCAACGCCAGGAACAGTTGTCGTTGGCTAAAAAGGCACATTTGTAAGTATTTTTAAATTGGAAAAGTGTTTTTATGTAGCAAGGGTACTGTGTAACGTCAAATTTTTGATGTCGTAACTCGTAATGATTGTAGTTTTTGAAGGAAGTACCTTTTTTTAACGCGAACGTTTCATAATACCATTACTTTTTTGAAGGATCGAGACCCAGCTCAATTTAGACCAAAACGGGGCTACCAAACCGGACGTCCACACTCCCTTTCGTGACAACAAGGACGCGTGTATACGGCTCATCCGCTACCATTGCATGGACCAGCCAGTCCTTTCTGAAAAAGACCTCTCTAAAGCCGATGAAATTTTCGAGCTCACCGCTCGCCATTTCATCGGCAAATTTGGCAAGATGGTGGATAAGTACAAGTACCTGCTTATGAAGGAGAGTATGGTGAGTAATTGTTGTAGTTATTTATTTATTTATTTATTTATTTATTTAATATAACTATCCTTCAGAACAATCCAATTATAGGATAGGAACATTCAAATATAACAAATACAAATAGATAAGTATCTATCAAATTAGTATTTTAATAATTCTAATAACTACACTACAAGTTAAATAAAAAACAAAAAAAAGATAGAGAGAGAGACCTAATCCACAGTTAAACATGACCTACGTAAAGATGTTATACTGCAACAGAAAATATCAACTATGTGTTTGACCCTTTCATAATTCATGCACGTAACGTATAGCAGCGAGTACATCAACAAGTTTGTTCTTGGAACAGGCATGTAGAAAAAGGAATGGTTTAGGCGAGCGTGTTCAGATGGCACACGGAACCTAATACTCGAGAGGGTGCAAGGGCATTCGATTCTGTTGTTCAAGATTTTATATAAAAACAAGATTGTAGCATATTCTCTTACGCCGAGGAAGGCTAACAATACTGAATCTTCTCAATAGAACATCATTAGGGAAACCCAATGGTGGATAAATACCATCTAATTTAAACCAGAGGAACTTCACAAATCGTCTTTGGATTTTTTCAATATGATTACTGTGGATCTCATATGTTGGGTACCAGATAACTGACAATAAAACTACTTATTTACTTTGTTAACTGTCAGTAAATATATTTGTAAAGATTTTACAATTGCGTTATCGCGATTTCGTAGTACAACTACATTGTCAAACGCTTTAGTCTTAGGTAAGCGTTTGACAATGTAGTTGTACTACGAAATCGCGATAACGCAATTGTACAATCTTTACAAATATATTTACTGACAGTTAACAAAGTAATTAAGTAGTTTTATTGTTAAAATGTACTGTCACAAAGTAACGGACCACTCAATTAACTCTTTACCAGATAACTGAACCATATTCCAGTTTAGAACGAACCAAAGCATTAAATAAATTGATGAGGGTTTCAATGTTTGAAAGGTCTCTCGAATACCCATACACCTATAAGAAGAAGCAATGGACTCATTTATATGGTCCACAAAACTGAGTTTAGCATCAAACGTTACACCAAGATCTTTGAAACGATAACATTTTTCGAGATCATTATGGTTTAAATTATATAAAAAATTTACTGATAATTTCTTTCGAGTGAATGACAGAGAAAAACATTTCTTTGTGTTCAAATATAAGTTATTATGAATACACCAACGATTTAAAGTATCTAGTTCATCCTGAAGAGTTACACAATCATGGAGAGAGTCTATGCATCGGTATATTTTCAGATCGTCAGCATAAAGCAAAGAGAACGAGGTAAGGTCTCTGGTGATGTCATTTATTTTATTTTTATTTTATTTATTTATTTTTTTACGGTTCATTAGAACCTAATTTAACTATCGGATAGGCATATTCTTACAATGTTGATATAATAGTTGCTTAAACTTATGGTTTCACAATTTTTAATATTATTTGGTAGGTCATTAAAATGTTTAAGTCCTTTATAATAAAGATTTGCTCGATCAGCTTCATTTGTAATTCCCACTACTCGGAAGTCATTTCGTCCTCTGGTGATTGACGTATCTAATTTTCTCGGTCAAATATGTGGGACAATTTTCTATTTTTATATTATAGATGAATTTCATTGCGTAATAAAATAAGCTCTGCTTTACACTCAGCCAATTTAATCGATCTATCATATCTTTTATGTGCGTATCTCTAGGCTTCCGCAATATAAATCTCATTGCCTTGTTTTGAAGTTTTTGCAGAAGTTCTTTTTGTGTATCCTTAGCAAGAAATAATACCGAAGGACAATAAATAAAATGTGGCTCAATTATGCTTCTATATATTAATATTTTATGGTATGCACTTATGATGTGGCAAGTTCTATACATGAGATAAAGTTTTTGGTTTATTTTATTCACTAAATATTGAAAGTGTGCATCAAATTTAAGTTTACAATCTATTATTATACCCAAGTATTTAATTTCGTTTACTTTTTCTATTTCACGATTATTTATGTATAATTTATGATTATTATTATAGCTATTGTGTGATATTATCATATATTTAGTTTTATCTGTATTTAGTTTTAACATATTTATATACATCCACTAGTAAAGAATATTCATATTAGACTGCATTTTATGAATAGCCACATCCAAACTAACATCACTAATTGCAATCAGTGCATCGTCTGCAAATAGTCTAACATCTCCGTACTTTAAACCGTCTTTAATGTCATTTATGTATATGAGAAACAGTACCGGCGCAAGGACAGAGCCTTGCTATGTTAAATATTAACGGTCCTAGGATAGACCCTTGAGGAACACCAGATTAATAATGACCGACTCAAAACCACAATAATTTACAGTTGACCAATTAAATAAGAATTCAGCAGGTTTAATAAATTGCCATTAACTCCACAGTTTGAGAATTTTTCAAGCAGAATACCATGGTCAAGACGGTCAAAAGCCTTTTGAGAAGTCTATATAAACTACTTGTCCTCCATTGTCCATACTTTCCGAAATAAATTGAGTAATTGTAACTAAATTGGTAATGGTTGAACTCCCTGGAAAGAATCCATGTTGGCTTTCAGTTATGAAAAGTTTAACATGATTAAATATAATGTCGTATAGCACAATTTCGATAACCTTTGAAAAGTTGTTCAATATTACCACAGGTCTGTAATTTTCAATGTGGCTCTTATCACCCTTTTTGAATACGGGACATATTTTAGACTTCTTCCAGATTTGTGGAAAGGACGATGATTTTAAACACAGGTTGAAAGGAAACGTGAGAGGCTTGGACAACACAGCTGCGCAATCTCGAATAAAAAAGGCTGGTAGACCATCGGTTCCAGCGGTTGATTTAGGTTTAAGTTTCTTTAAGGCACTGATCACGTACCTTTCCTCTATGGTGTTAACAATTAGAGAAGAAAGAGAGAGACATGAGTAGTTATCAGGGGGGTTGTTCCGAAACATAGAGGAATCAACATATGCCGATTGGAAGAACTTAGCAAAAAAATTCACTCATCTCCTGAGGAGCCGTAAACAATTCGTTTTCAAAATACATGTTGATGGGAATACTAGTTGTCCTTCTTTTCTCGTTTAGAAAAGACCAAAATTTATTTGGGTTGATAGAGAAGTCCTCGTTTAAATTCGATTAGGTCACAAATATTTCTAGTACGTCTATACCTTTTCTAGGCTTGATTCTTTTTTTTGATTTTGCGTATTATCGAGTTATCGTACCATTTAGGATATTTCAGGGTCTTAGGGCGAATAATAGGAACATTGTTGGAGATAACTGAATTCAGTACGACATAGAATTGGTCGCGAGCGTCATCAATATTATTGAAGGACCCCAAGAATGAAAAATCGGTTTGTAGAATGTTGTTGTAAAGGGATGGGTAATTCGCTCTTCGAAAGTTATACCTTTGAGTCTGAAGAAGGGGAAATTTATTATGAATATGCTCAACCAGAACTGACATCTGTAAGGCAGTTATGTTGAAGTACGTGAAAGTTTACCCTTATAGTGGGTTTATTCAGTGTCCTTACACTTGGAGCATTCTGTCGTGCCACTGTGTCCCCTCTAAAACCATTCAGATTCAAATTCTTTTATTAACCAAGTTGATTACATCTGGTAACATCGGTTTCATCATAGAATAAATTAAAATATAAATATAACTATCATCGAAACACATATATACACAATATAACTACAAATAGATAGTCGCATACACACATACCTAAGTAAATAAGTATAAAAATATAATAAAACAATATATAAAGAAACTATCGAAATCAAAACACAGAAATAAGTACAAATAAGTAGATAGTCGCATACACACACACACACACACACCAGTAAATAGATATAAGAATATAATAAAATAATAAATAAACAAAATATCTCACAAAAACAGAGGCATCATGTATCCTACTATCCGACTCATACACGCATCTGCACTGTCGGACTGATTTACGCGCCTGCCCAGCTGTGCACAAATTAAATTCAAATTTTAGATTCATCACAAGCTACAACTGCCCTCGTTGTATAAAAAAGAAATAAACTCCTCGAGAATGTAAAAAACGCTCCCCAATGACGTTCTCTTAATTTTCTTTTTAAAGGTCAGTGCACAAGAAACGTCCTTCCCACATCGAGGAAGTATATTAAACAAGTGGCTCCCACAATAAGTTGATGTCCTTTTGAAGGCTTCACGTGGATATCATTCCTTGACCGGGTATTATACACATGGAAAAACCCATTATGTTCTAATAAGGGCCCTCTTTTGTTGAATATATACAAGCAGTTTTAAAATATATATATGGAGACCACTGTCAAAATGCGGTACCTCCAGTACTCAACGAATTATTCTTTTCTGAATAACGAATACCCTATGGATGTCCATAGCTTGTCCCCATATTATTATATTTTAGGACAGTGCTGAATGTACAAACGCACAGTAAACATTATTTAGAATGTTTTTATCCCTTAAAGAGTTTTTTAAGGAGTTACTTTACTTACTTAATCCTTAGCCATGATACTTCTCAGTGTAGGCTGGTGTGAGTGGGTTGGGTTAGGTTGGAGTCTTCCATCTTTCTCCATTTCGAGCTAGCCTTGTTGCCTCCTCCCACCTCACTCCCCTCTTCTCCATTGCTCCCCTTACATGTTCTTCGTGGTCTTCCTCGACTTCGTTTTCTATTCTCTCTTGCTTCGTACACTCTTCTTACCAGTCTTTCCTGTCCCATTCTTTGTATATGTTTAAACCACCTCAACTGACCTTCCTCTATTTTCTCCTGTATCGGCTTCATTTGCAGTGTTTCTCGTATATCAACGTTTCTTATCCTATCCAGTCTTGTCCTTCCTTTAATCTTTCTGAGGAATCTTATTTTGATGCTTTGTATCTTACTTCTGTGAGTTTGTGTTGTTGTCAACACTTCAGATCCGTACGTAATTATTGGTGTCGACGATTTGTAGTTTTGTTGATTTTGGTATTTCTTTTTTGCCTAGGAATGTGTTCTTGATATATTAAAGAGTTTCCCCGCTGCCTCTGTCCTCGCCCTAATCTCCCCATCCAGCCCTCCATCCCTCATGTGATCATTGTCTTCGTTTTTTTCACATTTATGCTCATATTCATGCGTTCCAAGCTTTCGTTGTACACTTTTAGGCTTTCGTTCAACTCTCTCTCCATGTTCCGGAACCCTACCCAGTATTTCTTTGTTTGCCTTTTTGCAGTTTTTATGGCCTCGTCCATCACTACCGAGAACAGCAGTGGACTCTCTGACTTTTCATGTCTTACTCTTTTTTAAGGAGTTAATGAAATAAAATGCCTTGTTGAGCCTGGAGCACACCCCATCAACATGTTCAGTCCACTTAAGACAAGAATCGACATTCAGACCCAGAAAATTGATAGTCTCTAGAGGACAAAGCGACCTCCAAACATACCGTCTTTGAATAGTTAATAATAAGTCTATTGGCGTCACACCAACCAGAAAACTCCCGAAATATGGTAGATACATTATGAGATATTTTTTCGCCGCACCGGTCACTTACTACCATAGTTGTATCGTCGGCATACATAAATACTTTCCCCACAGACATGTGCTCCGGAAGGTCATTAACAAATAAAAGAAAGGTAAGGGGGGGGCCAATGAATTACCTTGTGGAGTACCTAAATTCAGATCATAATCTTTAGAAAAGGTTTTATTAACCTTGACGCAAATCTTTCGATCAGATAAAAATGATTCTAGCGAAACACGTGTCAAGTAAAAAAATCAGTAAGAGTGGAAATTTTACTAAAAATTTAGTGTTTTATTCTCAATGGCGCTTAATCTTGATTTTAGGCTTAACACCAAGCTGTTTAACTGTCAGTGGAATTAAAATAAAGAGGCATTCTCACAGTTATTAGCTCCGAATTAATGTCGACTTCACATTGTTAAACTAGTCATGTATCACCGCGTGAAGGTCCCCTCAGACCATCAAACTCGATCAGATTGTGACAAAATGTTTTTTTTTTTTTCTATTATATTTTCTACATTCACACAGAGACAAGTACAAACTTCGGAACTGATGATGTTGGACCGCATGTTCCTGGCCGACGAACAGCAGTCGTTGATGAGGCTTCGACAGAATTACGAAGCGGAACTGTTAAATCTAGCGGCAAACGAGTCCCCCGCGCCGAGCGTACCTGTACAACCGAACGTTCCAGAGAAGGCACACGGTGAACAACACCAACAGAATGTACAGGTAATTTATGAATAGTTTTTTTGTTGGTAATTGCAGCTTTAAAAAGACTTAGCCTATTTTAATGAGATTCTCAGATTTAAAAACTTGTCTTTTTAGTTCTAGAAACGAAACAAGATGATTTAATGAGTCAAAATTCTTTTATTCTTCGGTAAAATCTCGCCTAAGCTTAATACATTTTTTCCAGTAATTTCCATTTCATTTACCCCATCTTTAAAGTGGTTTTCCGGAAGACCTTCAAAATACTCATCTACGGATATATATATATATATATATATATATATATATATATATATATATATATATATATATATATATATATATATATATATATATATATATATATCACCTCATCATTTGTTGAAAAACGCATCCCACGTAGAAATCTTTTGAGGCGTGGGAATAGATGGAAGTCAGACGGAACCAAATCTGGCAAATAGGGTGGATGTTCCAACAATTCGTACTTTAATCTGACCAGTTTTACCGTTGCCAAAGCACTTCTGGGACCAGGTACATTGTCATGATGAAAGATGATTTTTTCTTCTGGAAACCGGGCCTTTTCTCACGAATTTTTTCATCCAGCTGGTCTAAAAGGTTGCAATAATACTCCCCTGTGATTGTTTTGCCGGAGTAAAGGTAATCAGTTAACACAATTCCTTTTGCGTCCCAGAAAACTGACGTCATAATTTTTTTTTGAACGACTTTGGCCCTTTTGGCTGCTTTCGAACCGAACAACTGTGCGGTTTGTTGTCGCAGTTCAGGATCATACTGGTAAACCCAAGTCTCATCTATAGTTACGAATCGACGCACAAAATCAGTTTTATTCTTTGTAAAATAAGCCAAATGTTTAGAAAGTTTCTCGCGAGTGTTTTTGTTCCGACTTAGTTAAGATCTCATGTACTGATCCTTATGTGATGCCTATAGCCTCGGATAAATCATCCACGGTTAATCGACGGTCTTCCATTACCATATCTTGTACTTGCGCAACAGTTTCTTTAGGTGTTGCAGTTTTTGGACATCCTGTACGTTTGGAACAACACACTTGAGCACTGGAGAATCTCGAGCGGTTACACGTGATAAATCCAAGGCATTCGACCATGTTTCTTCTGAAACCATTCTTTACAAGTGGCAGTCGATGGATTTCTTTCTCATACTTTCTCTTTCAAGGCCGATGTCCCCCAAAATTCGATACCGTCTCCTACTTTCTTTCTGATTTACATTAATGAACTGCTGGAAAAAGAGCAGGAATCCAATCTACAGCTTTGCAGATGCTAGTCTGCTTATTTCTTCTTATTACTTTGAACGCTCGAACATCGGCTACTCGTGCAAATGTCCGCAGACAGCAAGAAGTCGTTCAACTTGACAAAGACTTGGAAGAATTTCTCGGTTATATCATCGAGCAATATAACAAAAAAAAAACAACTCTCCTGAATGGATGAAAAGCAATGACCGTTTTTTGCCATTGTCATTTTCAGGGTACAGAACCGGACTCGACCGGCGAAGAGTACGACGAGTGGGCGTGCATCCAGCGCGAGCTCGGCTGTCTCCCGCAAGGCGAAAACAAGGACTGTCCCAATCAACAACATCAGCCGCAACAACATCAAAATCCCCAACAGGTAACGCCGCATCAACAACAGGTGCATAATAATCATCACACTACCCACCAACAGCACCAACAAATACAAAACGCTCAAACGCCATCACAACAAACGTCTAACAGTCAACATAACCTCAAGCGTACCTCGAGTAGTGACTCCCGATTGGAAACGCTGAAGAGATTTCGCGTCGATAAACACACGAAAAGACACGACGGTATGAACACGAGTGTAAATAGTGTACAGTGTAGTCATAGTACGAGTAATAATATGAGTAGTAGCTTGAGTAGTTCGTCGCCTACCAAGTGCGGCTACGAAAGTAACACGAGTAACAACTCGCAAGCGAATAGTTCGTACGGTTCGACGAGCAGCAAGGAGGAGGAATCGGAAAATAATAGTATAGACGAACAGGTACAGAGTGCTATTAATAGTATACTGAATTTGCAACAGAGTACTGCACAGTTGCAGCAGAATAACGCGTTAGATTTAGATAGCATACTGTCATGACGTTGACATGTATAGTCGCGAAATTCTAGTGTTTTAGGTGTTTCTTGAAGAGGTTGTAAATTTTCTTTTTGAGGAGTGTGGTAGGTGGTTTTTTTTTTTTTTCCGAGGGAGAGGGTGTTTAAAGATTTGTTTTTGCGTTAAATGTAGTCGGTAAGAATGTTTGCCAAAATTAAGTTTACGATTTTTTAGTCTCGCGATGTAATTCTTAACATTTGTTCCAGGTTCTTATCGTTTTACAGATGGCAGCTTATATTGTTGTAAATGTGTGATAATTAGGTAGGGATTATTCTAAATGTTAATTTTTCCTGTAAAATAACGACTTGCTAAACGGCTTTCGAGAGTTTTCGTTCGGTAATAATTGCTTTTCATTATTAAGACCCTGAGGCGGTGCTCCCGTTACCTTTTTATTTTTGAATTATTTCGAGACTATTATGAATAGTTTTTGAAATTCAGGCAAATAGCGCCTTTGTGGACTCCACAAAAAATATTCTTAAGTAAGAAGTGAACGACGCTTATGGGCGTTAGTAGTTTAACAATAATTTTTTCACGCCTTGAGAGCATAAGTTGTCCCTCAGGATGTTATTTGCTTGGATCTCGCAAATAGTTGATAGTAAACACGAAATTATTCGAAACATCAAACGGTGAATGCATACCTGGATTGAATATTTTTCGGCAAAGCTTGCGACGGCTTTCTTGCCTTCTTCCTCCTTAAACTTTAACGTGTTATAATGCCTCCGACGCATCAACTACAAGTCTGAGTATATCTTCCTAAAATTCTCAACTATCTTCAAAGTTTGAGGCAAAAACCTTAAGGAAATATTTTTTTTTTTTAAATGTGAGCCTTAGGGGTTTTAAGTGGCGAGACTTGACACTTAAGGGAATGTTAAGTAGCACTTAAACGGCAATGTAAAGCAATAATGAAGGATTTTCTACCCTTTGCACTTAAGGGGTCAGTTTACTTTAGATGCCCGAAAAAAAAGTTATTTTTGCGAATTTTTCTAGCGATATCTATTGTAAATATTGAAGTAATTCTTTTTGGACTGTATTAATACGCTCTTGAAATATAAGAAAAAAAAACAATTATTGGTTTTACGAAAAAAATGCGAGGTCAAAAAAATAGGTGCGTCCGTGGCGTTGACGTTTTTTCAGGTTTGGCTACTCTGAAACACAATAACCAACAAGATTTACCATCTGTAAGATTGTGGCTATGGCGCGAACTAGAATTATTCACTTTTGTGCGAAAATAACAAAATGGTGGATGCTAAAAAAAAAGTGTGTAAATGTGTTTTTTTGCTATTTTTTATGCCAAAAGAAATAGTAAAAATGACAATTTAGACTTTATTCTAGTTCCGGCCATATCCACACATATGCTGAATATGTGGTGAAAATTTCGTAAAGATCAGTTGAACGGTTTCGAAAAAACTTAAACGCCGCGTGCAAAAACGTTATTTTGAGAAAAAAACGCGTTTAAAAACTAACTTGAACTATTTAACTTCGAAACACGCTTCGAAATAACAGTCTAGCTTGGCCTCAAGGTCTTCTTTTGCTCCAAAAAATTCAATAGAAAGGTCACATACTGTGAATAACAGTTTATAATTATAGTAGGGAGCAGCTGTGGTTAAGAAAGTAGAAAGTGAGTAAGAGGAGCAGAGCGAGCGCGCGTCCTGACGAGTGTTCCGAGACCGATTTAATAACGTGCTTAAATATATAGAAGGAATGCTCGGATTCTTATAAAATTTTGGGACGACATTTTTCATGGCATATACTTTTGAAAACGCTCATAAAAAATTTAGGTTATTTCAAGGTGGTAAAGTGGACTGGCCCCTTAATAATTTTTAAATTAGACTTGACGAATGTGGTGCGTTTATCAAGAGGTCATTGCTTGTAACTTTTTCTGTTATTTTTTACGCTAAAGAAGTACCTCATTAATTTTACAAAGTACGACTATTGGTTTAAGCAATATTTTTAATAATGTTATGTCCGAGGTGGTTTAGAAAGTTGTTTTTTTGAAAATATTATGGCTTTTCAAAATTTTGGAGAGAAGGAAGGAAGCGAGGAACCCGGTCACAAGCTACCGCCGTAAAGGGTTTTGACATCTGTTCTTAATAGAATTTAGGTATAACGGACATGGGTGACTTGCCAAGAGCGACTTGAGCAAAGCGACTAAATCAAAACGACTCATTTATATTGAATGGTTCTACGTAGAAGCGGCACGCGACTAGCACAATGTTAGTTATTTTTAAAGCGACTACAGCGTTACGCGACTCACATCTGTCGCTAATAGACTTTGGCTAAAGATATAACCTGTGTGTAAGTGTGGAATTAGTACACGTGTCTGTGTAAAATAGGTAGCAAATAATACGTTTGTCGAAAATTATGACTCGACTAAGTCTAAAAAATTAATAAGTTTATTTCATAACTCGATGCCAATGGTGCTGCCAAAACTGGAAAATTTCATATAACGACATGGAATTTGTGACCTTTCTCCGTGCGTGTGTGGTCCAGTGACGACGATCTGCCGTTCCGTTATCTGGAAAAATAATTTGATAAAATCCTGAAACATCTCGAGCCTTTTGGTTAGTCTGAAAGTGGAACTGGGGTTGCTTATTAGAGTTAGATTTGGGGTTTATAGCCAGTGAAGTTAACAAAAAAATTCTGTTTGTGTCGCCAAAGTTTCTATTTATATTCTATCAACTTCGGGGCTTAAAAAGACGGGTTGCTTAATAATTAAAAAAGACAAAGGCAAGGCAAACATCGAGTTTCAGTGAGATCACCGACACTACACACTGATAAAAGCAACTGTTGCGCCTTTGTCGTGTCGCGCACGTCGCTCTCGTCGCCACAAGTAGTCGCTCATGTTATTAGGTGAAGGGCTCTTAAGAAAAGCGACATTATGCTGACCCTCAACAGTTGTTATATGTTTTTTTTGTAAACTTGAGATCCTCAAAATGTTATACAATCTGCGACAACGTAATGAAAAACCAAAATGTGATACTTTTTATTGTGACTATAATTTTTCGTGAGCGTGTATATTTTTTGATTATATCACGACAGTCGAGACGTTGACGTAATTTCTAGGTATACTCCTTATTTATTATTAACTTATTTATTTTAGGACATTTTGTATATTTTGAGCGTGTATAATCGTATTTATTCGTTTTTGTTTTCGATTTTTAGGTGTATTTATTTATATATTTTGATTTTTTTTTGAGGAATGCGTAAAATAGGTTTGTATCTTTTAAGGGCACCGATTGGTACGATTAGTTGAGATTCCTAAGGGTTAAGGACTTGATGCTGTGACGCACGCACCTTTTTTTTTAATTTTTGATTGGTTTCGTGATTATTACAAATACTGATCAGTCGTAATACGATGAAACAAGTTTCGAGATAGATTGACAGATGCAAGAACAGTAAATAACTTCTGAAATCTGGACTGTGTTTAATATTAGTAGTTAATATTGATTTAATTAGCTATAATTTGATACCTCCTTTAAAAACATCAATTTGCTTGCATTTTAAAAACTAATCATAATAACGACGAAATTAATTAGGAAATATAATGGCGAGTGCGTTCACGCATCGAGGTCTTAATTTTTTTCCGTAAATTGTTTTGTGATTGGCTATTTTAGAGAGAAAACCGAAAAATTTCCCTCTGTTTGCATAAAAATACATTACTCTTAAAATAAACTACGTTTCTAGTCTAGGCGAGTGCGCTGGCTAAATTTTTTTGTCTCCTACCACCCAAACTCTACGTTTACGGTTACGAGAACCCACTTGAGGCCTATTTTTCATTTCTGTACTTGTGCTTTCCATGAAATTTATTTTTGTATAAGATGTGAACCCTACCTTTCATCGACTACAGAAGCTATACAAGTTGAAAATTTTCTCCCACCCTATAATAATTTTAAAGTGCCATCTTTCGGCTTTAAGACGAAGTATAATGCTTGCTCCTACCGTGTCCATAACCTGAAAGATCGGTATGTACCTGACAATATCAAGCTGGGTTTTTTAAACAATTTTCCCAGCATCCACATAAATATTAATAACAAAAAAAACCCTTCCCAAGCAATCAAAATTATAGAAGTCATTAAAGAACATCATTCGGAAATGACTAATTGATATTTTGATGTACATGAGGAATGGTATACCGAGAGGCAGAACACCAGCTAGCTGCAAGGCAAATTGCTGATGAATATGCCTAATAGCAATTGTATTGGCCGTAACTAGAGTGTAAGCCAACCTTTATATCAATTAATTTAGTAATAGTAAAGAGCTATGTCAATTTGACAGATCAGTTCTAGACGCCGCACAGTCGGGAAAAACGAAAAAATCGTGTTTCAAAATTGTCTAGAGCCTTCAATTTTGGTTCCATTTGGACGATTTTTTTTTTAAATTGAAGCTTATTAAATTCCGAACAAAGTTGTCGGAGCCGATTTTGCAATTAAACTTTTGTTTCAAAATGGCGGACGTCTTCAAAATGGCGGTTTCTAATTATATAGCGACTGAGACACAGAAAACGCTTACAGTTTCAAACCAAGTTGTGCTAAAATGCGTGTATGTATGTTTTTTTTATGTCGCAGATAATATATCTAATATCGCAGTTACAAGATTAATAATAATGAACCCAAAATGGCTGCCATGAACAATAAAAGTATTATAAATATGAATAAACGTACCATTATTATTTTATATCCATAACATTTGCATAAATAATTTCTTTAAGGTTGTTAATTATAAATATGTTTCAACAATTGACAAATCAAGTATGGCGGATGCCAAAATTGAATCGAGCAAGAAAGTTTCTCTGTGGCATTTAGACTGTGGCAATCAGATCATTCAAGTTATTCAAGTTTAGTTGCGGGATTTAAATTTTCATGCAGTTATTGCTAGAATATTGCTGCTGTAAATTTTAAGTATCGTAGACAATTTTCTAGCAGATACAAAAAACAGCGATACACGCAGAAAAGGACAGCTCACATAGCTAGAAAATGGCTACAACAGCTAAAACGTTTTGTTAAAATAGGGACAGCTAAATATTTTATGTAGGAGTAAGTTAAGGTTAGACATATTTATTTTCTTATTTTTCTAGTCTATTCCTATAATTCAGTAGTTCTGTATATGTACTAAAGGGTTTTCTCGTTAATAAAGATTATTATTACTCTTACAAAGTACATGCAGAGAAATGCTAAAATAGGGACAGTTAAATATTTTGCTGCATTAGCCACTGTTTAGCAACAGCAGCCACTTTTTTGCTACAGCAGCAAACAATGTGGCTAGTGCAACAAAATATTTAGCAGTCCCTATTTTAACAAAACGTTTTAGCCATTTTCTAGCTGTGTGAGCTGTCCTTTTCTGCGTGTATCGCTGTTTTTTGTATCTGCTAGAAAATTGTCTACGATACTTAAAATTTACAGCAGCAATATTCTAGCAATAACTGCATGAAAATTTAAATCCCGCAACTAAACTTGAATAACTTGAATGATCTGACTGCCACAGTCTAAATGCCACAGAGAACCTTTCTTGCCGGATTCAATTTTGGCATCCGCCATATCTGATTTGTCATTTTAAGTCAATTGTTGAAACATATTTATAATTAACAACCTTAAAGAAATTATTGTTTTATTATTCATGGCAGCCATTTTGGGTTCATTATTATTAATCTTGTAACTGATATTAGATATATTACCTGCGACATAAAAAAACATACATACACGCATTTTAGCACAACTTGGTTTGAAACTGTAAGCGTTTTCTGTGTCTCAGTCGCTATATAATCAGAAACCAACGTCCACCATTTCGAAACAAAAGTTTAATTGAAAAATCAGCTCCGACAACTTTGTTCGGAATTTGATAAGCTTCAATTTTAAAAAAAAAATCGTCCAAATCGAACCAAAATTGAAGGCTCTAGACAATTTTGAAACACGATTTTTCGTTTTTCTCCACTGTGCGCCGTGTTGTTTAAAAAGCAACACATGAAAAATGCTTACAGCAGTTACGAAAGGTAAATTTAAACCTTTAGAATGATGAATTCTCTGCTCAACCAAAAAGACCGAAGTACAAAGAATTGGAGCAAATTTTGGGCGAGAATCGTTGCCGCACTTATCTGGAGTAGGCAGATTTGTTCGATATACTTGAAATGACCGAATTCACTCTATCTGCTATATTAGGTGCTTTGGCTCTAAACTCCTCCTTACTTTCAACAATTTTCATTATTTTACAATCGAAAATGTCTGGCAGTAAATCCATAAAATCAAGGCAAATGTCACTTTAGATTCTTGTCAAATTATGTAATCAAAGTTTAAGTCTGTTTTGCAATTAATTAATTGACGTTGAACAGTAATCCAAAGAGGAGCAAAACCTCTGTTTATCCAAACCATATATGTCGCCTTAGCTACGGTTTTTTTTTTATTAAGTTCAGATACTAAGAGAAAATATCATCTTGGTTGTTACTTGGTGAACGGCATTCCGTCCACAACTGATTTTTCAGGTTATGTGTACGGTAGGATCCAGTATTATACCTCTAAAAGATGACATTTTTAAGGGGCTATAGGGCGAGAAAAATCTCTTACTTGAATGGGTTCTGTATTCGATGAAAGCTAGTAAAAATGTCAAGATTTTGTGTAATGTATAGCCTTGATGCAATGGCACATTTACAATTTTATTTATTTTTTATTAATCTAGTGGTTCTTCTTCGTCTTCCTCTTATACTTCTTATAGATCTGATGATCCGTTAAGTCCGAGGTCATGGAGTTTCTTGAGAGGTAGATTGCCAGTTATCTCTCCATCTTTTTGGTGGTCACGCCGGTGGACGTTTGCCTGATATTTTGCTTGGTAGTCTATGCTCCTCCTTTTTTTTATGTGATTATGCCACTGTCTTCTTTGTCTACCCCATCTTACCACGTCTTGCACGCCACATTGTCCCCTGATGTCATTGTTTCGTATCCTGTCCATCCCTGTTTTACCAACTATTGCTCTTACGATTTTTATTTCGTCGGTATGTAGGATGATTCAGTCATTATGGGTCTAATACAGCAAGTCTTTTTTATTTTAACCTTGCTGTCTATTGATTGGTTCATACGTCATCTCTTAAACAGCCTGATTAATCCTCATAAGGTCGACTGGGTCGTCCTAGCTTGATAAGACCAGACCAAAATATTTGAACTGGATTAACTGTTCTAGGCGTTTATCTGCCACTACGAGTTTGGGTTGTTTGGCAATAGTGATGCTGCTGGTCTTTTCAGTAGATATGCTCATATTAAGCTGTCAACTGGCTTGATAGAGTTTAAAAAATTGTCTGTGTAGGTCGCCTTCACTTTCGACAATCACCGCTGCGTCGTCTACGTAACAAACCAGACTAATTCTGTTGTTACCCATTGTGTCTCCCATTCATAGTGACTCTACGTCTTCTATTATTTTGTCCTCCTGGGGTGGTGTGCACTCTCGTTTTAATTTTTTTCTAAATCTGGGTAAAAAATAATTGAAGAATTATTAGAGCTTGTTAAAATTTCAAATCCTATTTTGGATTCTCAATCTTGGTAAGGTTTAATAATTTGACGATAATTTTTTACTTTCTTTAAAAAATAAGTTGCGTTGGATCTCTTGGGATGCCATTTGCATGGATTTTAAGATCCTATTTATTATAACTGTGAGATTAGTCCAAAAATTAAATGGGTAAAGCCACTCAAGGTTCCAGGAAAAGAGGCTATTTTCGGGAGTATAATAAAAGTAGTCGAAAATTAATTTGAAGTACTTTATTAAACATATATTTAAGTGTACAAAAAAATATTTTTTTATTTTTTAAATTCAAAAGACTGCTTCAGAATCCAAGGCGACGAAACTCCTTTTATGCGAGGCCTGAAACGGGCGACACCATAGCTTCCATAGATTTTAGCCTAGAACAAAAAACCAAAAAAATTTTGATTAATATATGTCAAAAATTAGTGGATAACATACGAATTTTCCGATAAGTTATAAACTTCCTTTTTTATAAACAATTATTCGTGAAATTTTCGCTATGTTGAGAATGTGGAGCCTTTGGCACAATAACACTACTCAGTATATATCACCACTACACCAAACACTTTATTTTGGCACTCAACGCGCGTTCCGCTAACCATGTTAACTTCATCAGGAGCAATAATTGACTAAAGCTAAACTACACATCTACCCTATTTATACATAGCCTAACTCCTGAATTAGTCAGGCGGAACTAATGGCATAGGCGAAGCCATCAGTTCTGGTCGAGTAACCAGTAGAGAGGACTATAAGGAATAGGCCCGCTGTCTTTCTTTAAACTACTTTTACATTTTATAACTTTCGTACTATCGTATACGTTCAACCATTTCCTATTAGATACATTTTTAATTAATCGTCGATTATCTAATATTACAGTATGATCAACTTCAAGGGCATGTGCGGCAATACTAGACTTTTCTGTTCTACTGTATTTTAAATTTGTTAAATGTTCTTTAAATCGTGTTTTAATTGACCTTTTAGTTTACCCAACATTCTTTTTGTCACAATCATTATAACTAATTTCATAAATTTCACTTTTCTCACAATTAGGAATCTTGTCTTTGGGATTTCCTAAGATATTCCTCAAATTGTCTGATGACTTATAGACTAAAGTGAGGCCTATCTCATTAAATACCTTATTGAGTTCCCTGCTATATTTCGGATTATATAATATGGAGACATAGTTGGTCCTATTTGCCTCGCGTGTTAAAAAGTTCTAATTCTGAATATTTAACCTAAACTTACGTCTATTTATTAGCTTGTTTATTAAGTCATCGTCATAATCATTAACTCTAGTTATATTCCTAATACGATTCCTTTCATTACTGAAGTTTTACTTTATTCAGAGGAAAAGCGACCGAACGATGAACTAAAAAATGTAATGCGGCTAATTTTTGTTATTTGCAATGAAATGAATTATTAGGAATATATCTATTTGTTACTGTGTCCTTTCTATATATCAAATATCAAATTATATTTATTATTTTTAATAATTAAAATATCTAGAAATGGCAGTTGTCCTTTGTTCTCAATTTCGTAAGTAAATTTAATAGGCTCATATCGACTAATCATCTGTACCATCCACATACTTAACCATACCCTTGGGAAATACTCAAATTCTTGACTGGTTTCGGTTTCAAACTTACTCAAGAATAAATTGGCTATGAATGGTGATAAGCAATTACCCGACTTTCTGAACATAAAATTGACAGAAAGAAGGAACAACTATGGGTAATTGCTTATCACCATTCATAGCCAATTTATTCATGAGTAAGTTTGAAACTGAAACCAGTCAAGAATTTGAATATTTCCCAAGGATATTGTTTAGGTATGTGGATGATGTTTTCGCGATTTTTGATACAAAAAAGCAAACATAGATGATTTTGTTTCCAATTTAAATAGCCGATATGAGTCTATTAAATTTACTTACGAAATTGAGAGCAAAGGACAACTGCCATTTCTAGACATTGTAATTACTAAAAATAACAATAGGTTAGAATTGATATCTATAGAAAAGACACAGTAACAGATAGATATATTCCTAATGATTCATTTCATTGCATAGAACATAAATTAGCCGCATTACATTTTTTAGTTCATCGTTTGGTCATTTTTTCACTGAATGCTGTAAACTTCGGTAATGAAAGGAATCGTATTAGGAATATAACCAGAGTTAATGGTTATGACGATGACTTAATAAACAAGTTAATAAATAGACGTAACTTCAGATTAAATATTCAGAATTCCGCCTTTTTCACACGCCAAGCAAATACGACCAAATATGTCTCCATACCATATAATTCGAAATGTAGCAGCGGACTCAATAAGGTATTTAATAAGGTAGGCCTAACCTTAGTCTATAAGTCATCAGACAATTGACAAGATTCCCAATTGTGAGAAAAGTAGAATTTATGAAATAAGTTGTAATGATTGCGACAAAAAGTATCTTGGGCAAACTAAAAGGTCCATTAAAACACGATTTAAAGAGCACATTTAAAATACAGTAAAACAGAAAAGTCTAACATTGCCGAACATGCCCTTGAAGCTGATCTTACTGTAACATTAGATAATCGTAAGATTAATTAATAATGTATCTGATAGGAGATGGTTGAACGGATACGAAAGTATGGAAATCATAAAATATAAAAGTAGTTTAAAGAAAGACAGAAGACCTATTCCTTGTAGTCCCCTCTACTGGTTACTCGACCGGAACTGATGGCTTCGCCTGCGCCATTAGTTCGGCCTGAGTAGTGTTAGGTTAAGTATAAATAGGGTAGATTTGTAGTTTAGCTTTAGTCAATCATCGCTCCTGATGAAGCTAACTTGGTTAGCGAAACGCGCGTCGAGTGCAAAAATAAAGTGTTTAGTATACTGCTGATATATACTGAGCAGTAAAATTTTTGGGCGAAACATGAACTTTTTTTCAAATGTGCACCATTTTTCCAAAAATAATATTTTCAAATTTCCGCTCGTTATCCACTAGTTTTTGACATATATTAACGAAAATTTTTTGTATTTTTTTTGGGTTCTAGGTTGAAATCTACTGGAGCAATCGTGTTTCGCTCGTTTCAGGCCTCGTACAAAAGGTGCCTTGTCGTTCTGGATTCAGAAACGGCCATTTTGAATAAAAAACACAAAAAAAAATTTTGTTCACTTAAATATTCGTTTAATAAAGTACTTCAAAACATTTTCGACTGCTTTTATTATACTCCTAAAAAAAATTTCCCGAAATTTGCCTTTTTTTCTGGGACCTGGAGTGGCCTTACCCCTTAAGTGCCTCTGGATCACTGGCGGAAGCAAAGGAAAACAGGGCGCAATTTTTCCACATTTATTTTAATAGTTATACCTTTGAATGTGTAAAGATGGAGGTTTTTGGTTTTTTATTTAAAAATAGCCTGTCCCGAAGCATCTTAGGGTGTATATAACGTCACATCGATTACTCTTTTTAATAAATAAAGAATTTTATTACGAGAAATGTATAAAGCGGAAAAAATACCACCTATTTAGGTCGCTCAAAAAGAAAGAAACTGTTTAATTTGTCAATAAATTCATTTGTTGTTGGAAAAAGTGCACAAAGGTAAATGTTTTTTAATGTACAAAATACAAAGATATATTCTACAAATGTAAGTTTAAAGATTTTTTGTCAATCTAAACCCTCGTAGTGCTACGTTTAAAGTCTATTAAAAGTTAAAGGTTAACTTAAAGTGTCTCTAGGTGTAAATAATTATAAGAAAAATATGTTATTTGGCCAGTTTTTTCAAGGTGCCGATCTGTTTTTAAGTAAGTGGTATTATTATTCAACTTCACCTCCG